>JBAJHW010000012.1:19925288-20450288 GCA_037013535.1 Intellagama lesueurii | reverse complement strand
AGGGTTTGTCTTCCTCCTCCTCTTAATTCTTAAGGGCTCCCACAGCTGGGGAAAAGTCCCCACTGTACCCGGGCAAAAAAGATGGGGAGGCAGGGAGGAAAGAAGAGGTGAGATTATTGCTCCAAAGAACGCCAGAGAGGATGATTTCTCGTGTATGGGCGCAAGGAGATGCTTAGCGGATGCTTTTTCTAACCGCCCTGGTTGTGTTTGTGAAAACAACTTCTTTCAAGAATGCAAGTGAACCCTCGTTGCCTCCTCCCCGCACGTACACTGGAGTGGATCGGTTGGGGGGGGGAAGACCCCTATTTTGGAAATGCCCCTCCAAAATAATTTGGCTATAGGAAGGCAAGTGGTGGGGGGGGGGGGAGAGAAAGAGACGGATTCCTTGCTAGAAAACATCAGAGTGGCTCAGTGGAAATGTCCCCCCCACCCCTCAAATACCCATTTAGGACTAGAGAGCCGCTGGTAATTATATAATTTAAAATCCATTTAACACTGGCTAGCGCGACAGTAAATATATGCATATTGCTAATAAGATTTGCACAATTACGCCGGTCAAACACAGGGAAATGTTTACTGCCTTTCAAAATAGTAAATAATTAAAAAAAAAGAAGAAAAAAGAAAAGAAGAGGAAACTTTCCTCAGCTTTTTTCGGTTGTCTCCCCAGGTCTTTATTTTATTAAGGGGGGGGGGCGTTACTTCCTAAACCGTGTAGAAAAAGAGTGTCGCTCGGTGTGTGTGCGTGTGCTTGCGGGTGTTTTTGCGGGGAAGGGGCTCAGAAACGGGGAACCGTCTTTGATAGCCCGCAAGATAATAAGGCCAAATATTTGTCGGAATGCTTTCCGCTCTTAATAAAATACGATTATCAGATAATCCTTTGCAGCGCAGCTATTTGTATAGTTAACAGATGATTACAAAAAAGAGGAAGAAAAGAAAAAAAGAAAGAAAGAAAGAGAGGGAAGAAGCAGGAGGAAGAGGATAAAATAAAGGAGAGAGAAAAAACAAAGCTTTAACTCCACATAAGTCGGCTGTACCCCCACCCCCCCCGCCCGCTTTTGCTGAAATATTAACAAACTGAACTGTTTAATAACTGCCCTGCAAACCCTGAAGGCTTTTCTTGTCTAAGTCTCATCGCCCCCCCCCTCTCTTTTTCCTGGACAGGTTTGAAACAAGTCAAGAAACGCATGTCTAAAGCTCCCTATTATATAACAAAACGAGGGTGGTGGAAGCGGATGATTGGCGGGCGGGGGGGGGGGCGGGGGAGGGAGGGAGGTGAGCAAGAAGCCATAAAAGGACTTGATGGGGGTGGGATGACGCTTCGGGACGCAGACGGAATTGTTTAGTCTGCATCCAGGTGGGTTTCAATGCAGGTTTGCGCGCGTGTGCTTTTAAAACCAAATTATTTCAAATTTCAACCCACCGCAGACTCAACACACTGGTCCCTTACGATTTTTGTTGTTGCTGTTAAATGTACACCCGGCCCTTTTAATTGGATATTTGGATTTCTGAGATGTCCTCTCCCGCCCCAACTTTTCCCTAACTAACAGATTTTTTTCTGCCCATTCATTAGCTTAGCCCATTTAAAAATAGGAATATCAAGACCCCCCCCTTGAAAGTTGTCCAAATCGTTGTGCTGTCTTGGGCTGCTCCTTTCTTTAAGCACCCCCCCCCCCCCCATGGAGAGTTCATCTCCAGCAGCTAAGGGGGTAAGGCCACCAGATTTCCGCCTTCACTTTTCAATAGAGCGGTAGAAGGAGGCTGTATAAATTATTATACTTATTGTTTTTAAAACAACCCTTCCCAGTTTAGAGAAAAACATTGCCGAGAAATCTATTACGAGGGGGTCTTGCTTCCATCCTCGTTGGCAGCCACCCCTCCTCATTGATTCTTTGCAAAAGAACTAAAATTTTCTTCTTTTAAAAAAATCAAATAAAATCCACCGCCCCCTCCAATTCATTGGCCGGGAATTTGCACAGGAAATCATCCTTTGGAAAGCTAAGACTGTTCTGCTGACGATGGGGCGGGCGGGGGAACCCAAGCATGTGTATATTTTGGGAGTGGATGAATAGATGGTAGAAAACATGTCAATTTTTTTTTTAGGAGTTAGCAAGAAGGGGGCAGAAGAAGATCAACCCCCCCCCCCCGCCCCGGCCCCATCACCTTCAAATCAACTTCCAATGATTCTTGGCGTCCAGAGCCCGGGGCCGTGGCCGCCTCATTAGCCTGGGCGTTTAAACATTTCAAAATCTGTTAAGGCTTTCGCCTTTTTTTCAATAGAAAGACGTCCGAATTCTATTTCTATTTGTATACTTCTCTCTGGAAACGCTCAGAGAAGGAAAAAAAAAAAAGAGAGAGAGAGGCAGTAATACCCGCAGCTGCCTTATCCACCCCCTTCTACGAGTCTCTGTCGACATAATGGGATGATAATTTAAAATGTTGTTTCTTGCCTACTGCTTGCTAATCCTACTCGTTTTAGTCGGGCTGATACTGACAGATCTGGAAGAACTGGCCTTTTCTCTCTCACCTGCTGTTCCGTTTTAAAGAGGGGCGGTATTAACCTTCCTGGAGATAAATATTGAAACAAAAGATTTTAGCCACCAAGCTGCAAATCCAACCATCTCCGGCTCTTAATTTTCCCGCCTCCTCCTTCCCACCACGCCTGCCCCACCTTCTTCTCTGCCCCCCACCCATTTTTAATTTCATTTTTTCCTGACGTCTTTCCCGGGTGCTCCTTCTCTCTCTCTCTCTCTCTTTTTTTTAAACACGCGCTTCCTTTGACCCGGATCAACCCCCTTTTCCAAGGCGCCCTCCTTTCTCCCGTTTCCAGAACAAGATCTTCCTTCAGAAAAGCGGTTGTGCTGGGCGGTGGTAAAGAATATCTAAAACAAAACGCAAACCGCCGACTATGGATACGGCTGTGAACAGGAGTGTGTGCCTGCGCGTGTTTGGAGGAAAGCAAGAAAGAAAAGAAAAGAAAAAAGAAAACAGAGCGCCTAAATCGGAAAATTTGGATTAAGAAACTGGCATTTAATCCAGGCGCGCGCGCGCCCGCGCGCACGCACGCGCCCCTCACATTTATTAAAGCATTAGAATAATTGAAATTTGCTACCAGCGCAGCCCCGATCTGTTTAAATAATTCTATGGGTGTCTTGTTGTGATAAAAGATTATCTGGAATTCTATTAAAGGCGCAGGAGCGCCAAGATTCTGAAATCCTAGGTGGGGGCGGCTTTCAATAACTATCAGTAATCTGATCTTCTCAACAACCTCCTGCCGCTCAGCTTTATCTGAAAGTTTACAGCGTTTCAGGAGCGCTTCGGCGCCCTTCCGCGCGCGCGTCCCCCCCCCCGCCCGCCGGCCCGCGCGCCCGCGCACCCCCCCCCCCCCAGCCAAGGAGACACCGCGTCACCACGGGAAACCAGTACCTGTCATTCGCGTTGGGACTGGGGTGGGGGAAAACATGACTCCGGGGGAGAAATACGCATAGATGAAGAGGAAGGGGGGGGTAGATTGGTTCTCTCCCCCTCCCGCCTGATTTCATTGACAAGAACGAAAGACCAGCAGTGGGACAAGGTTCGAGGTTCCGACCCCCCCCCCCTCCGCCCAAACTTTTCAATTTTTCAAATTTTGGGGGCGGCTCACATCTCACCTGCAGGTTATTTGAACAAACGGGTCTTGTCTGTTTGCAGCGTAATTACATCCCGGCGCATTTCTGGATGAGGTGCGGCGGCAGCCAAATATTAATTAAAGGCCCTTCTGCCGCCTCTACCAGAGGGGGCTCTGCATTCATACCCATGAATTAATGCCAGGTTTCTCCTTAATCCCCCCCACTTATTACAATTTTTTCCCAGTTAATTTTAGACTGTTTAATATCATCCCAGAGCCTAATTTCCTTTGTTTATGCGCAAAGTATCATTTTTAATTGTCAGTAGATACTTTCTCCTGCCCGCACAAAAACCTTTGAAACACCCAGACGGCACTAATTGCTGTTAATTTTCTTCATTAGTTTCATTTACTCTTCAACTTCTTAATTGTATTTTTTTTTTAAATCCCCCCTACCTTTCCAGGAATCAGGATTTCTTCCAAAAGAGAAGACTGGTGAAATTAAGGAGGAAGGCCTTTTCTCTCCATCTACTATGAATGTTAATCATGACTTCTCCCCTTTAATTGCATTTATTTTAGATCAGAGGGCTGTGGTCAGTGAACCCTTACAGGTTGATAGAACATACCTCTGATTCTTCCTTGTTCATTTTAAGACGGTGGAACCTTCAGGAGGAAGCCAGTGTACCACCGAATACCAGATGCTCAGAATAAACAATCAGGAAACACTGTTGCTCTCTGTTACCCAAGCCATACCTGATACCTGTGAACCATCCAGAATCATGTGTCTTCATCCTGATGGTAACAGAACAATTCTGGGCTAAATGGGTCTCTTCTTTGGTCTAGTAAGCCAGCTCTTCACCTGTGAAGGGGCTTTGTCTCCTCCCTGCTTTCTCCTTACACCGGCCATGTAAGGAAGGCTCAAGGTCACCCCTGAACGTCACGGCTAGGGAGGATTTGAACCCATGATTCCTTGCTCAACACTCTAACCTCTGAGCCACACAGTCCTCAGGATAAAAATCTGGTGTGAAATAACACACACTTTTCCTGCACAAGAGGTTGTGTGAAAAAAGGATAGGAATCAGGGAGCCCTTCCAGGTTTTTTTTTTTTTAAGAGTGAGAATATTTTATTTATTTATTTGATTTATATCCCGCCCATCTGGTATATTCTACCACTCTGTGGAATATCACTGTGTTTGAAGATTAGGCCCTAAAAAGGGTGATAATAAAGGAACGACAGCGTTTTCCTTCTTTTTCAGGTTCAACATCCGCCACACTACCTCTTTCCAGTGGTTTACTTTAGAGTATGGACCTAATAGACTTATAGACACCCCCCTTCTTCAGCATGTAACTTCACTCACTTCAAAATACTGTATGCTACGCCAATCCCGTTGCACTGCAGGGTCTTTCTGCTCATTTTGAGGATTGGGGCTCAGAGTGCCAGACCCCATGGCAAACCCCACATTCTTTCTTACATACAGCCGCCCTCTACGCTTTTGCTGGCTCCTCTGCCAATGGCGTTGATTCTGCCTAAAACCCACTAGTATGGATGATTTCCCTTAATGCTGGAAGCAGAACGGAATCAACCACTGGACATCTCCAACAGGTTTTGAACCCTTGCTTCCCAAACATGTGGAAAAGAGTCTAATGTTACAACCAAGAATTCGTAGCTGCCGTACGATTTGTAGCCCAGCCGTACCAGCAGACTGAAATGAGCGGATGATAGACTGAAAAGTTTTTCCTCTATGTATTTTGGCTCAACTCTGGCTATGCAATTTTTACTAACCACTATAGAAGCCTACCAAAACCTTAGTCGTGATTAAGTAATACTAACTACGTACTGCTTTCATTGAGACCTTCACCTTAGCTGATGTGGCTCTTCACATCTCTTAAAACTCTTTAACAACCAATTAATGATGACCATTCACAAACATCTATTATTTATTTATCTATTACATTTACACCCCTACCTTTCCTTCAGAAAGGTCCAGGTGGGGTATGTGGCGCTCTCTCTTCCCATTTTACCTTCATACAACCCTGCAAGGTACTTCAAGCTAAGAGAGTGTGACTGGCCCAGAGTCACCCAGGGCATTCTGTGGTTAGGTGAAGATTTGAACACAAGTTTCCGGAGTCTCAGGCCAACACTCTAACCATGGAACATCATCCAACAGCCAAATGCCTTCAGCTTTATTATGATAAGTATCTGAGGGCCGAGTGAGGTTTTTAGCAATGGAGTAGATGGCGGGAAGGGTAAATTTCAGTTGAAACCAGAAGCTGGCTGGTGGGTTGTCAGGAATTCTACTCTGGCCATCCGTCATGATCCGTGAAGTCAGTCCATTGAAATCTATGAGTCTTAAGATACTCAGAATTAGCTTGAGCCCCACTAATTCCTGGGGGTAATTTAGGATCCCATTAGATGGCTCTATGGGATTTCACACGTGGCAGCCTAGAGATCACGACCCCATGTTTTCAGCCTGGTCTCCACCTTTGGTTAAAAAGATGTCCCATAGCACAGCTGACTGGGAAGAGCCCCCTTTGGGGCTCTCTGCCATCCCGATGAATGGAGAGGGTTGGAAATGAGTCACTCTGAAGCTCCAAACCATGCTAAGGCCGAGCTGCTCCCAAAACATGCATTACTGTCACAACTGCAGGACACTTGAAAATGCAGCATTTAATATATATTTTTTTGCATTTAGAGACTCTTCCTAGTGCATCTGTAGCTTCCCGAACTTCTGCATACACCCAGCCGTCTACAGAGTTTAATAGACCATTGACCTAAACAAGCAAGCTTTCCATACCCGTATAAATTTAAAAGCTCACTTCTGAGAGGCTAATTAGAGAACTGTGAGAGAGAATGGGTATAATTTTTTTGCAGGGGCCATAGGGGAAAATGACATGATGACTGATCTTGAACCAGTTTGAGGAGCAGACAAAAAGTAGCATAGAGGGAGAGAGAGAGGGGGGGGTTCTCTTTTCTTTTTTCTTTTAATGCCCAGGAAGTTTATTTTTGTGCACCCAATTATTCACACATGCGATCTCTCTCCCAAAGCCTTGGAAAATTAGCTTTTTCTTTGGCCTGTAAGTCTCCCACTCTGGCCCACCATGCAGTAGTCCCAACCGAGGTGGATCATTGGCTAGGGGACGTTGGAAATGGTTGGGCAAAAAAGTAACTTCCCCAAGGCCTGCCTTCTCCACCATCTCGGGGCAAGGAAGGGACAATCCTGCAGTGTTTCGAGCAGCTCATTGGCTCTGTGGCAAAGCAAATCCGGAACACAAGTGACAACAGACCATGTAGTTAGTTCTTGCTGGAGCATACCACTTGGTATGACTGGGTGGGAATGAATGACAGTGTTTGCATGCTTGACTTCTCCAGGATGGAGCACTGCACACTCAGACAGCTCAGAAAATTCAGAAGAAGCCTTGGCATCTAGTGTTCTAGACAGACAGAGCTTTTATTTGGGGAAACATTTAGTCATATGACTCCCCTTCGGAAGTCTGAAGTGGTACAACCCAAGTTTTTTTCTTTTTTGGTCTGTGTTGGTTGCAAATCTGACACCTTGGTGAGGGTGAGGAACCTTTGACCCTTCAGGTGTTTACTCCCAGCCAGCAGTGGTCACGGATTATGGGACTTGTAGTCCAAAATATTTGGTGCACCAAAGCTGCTGCCCCTGTACCTTAAGCGATTACAATGGTGACATTTAAGGTCGCTCACTTAGTACTTTGTTGCTGGTTGTTGGTTATGCAATTGGCAGGCATTGGTATGGGTCCCCCCCCTCCACCCCACAACTCTAGGTTCAGAAGTAAACAGTGCACACTACCTATTTTCAAGAACATAGAAAGCTGCTTTATATCAGATTAGACCCATGGTCCATCTTCTGCCTCTGAAGGCAGTCGGGTACCATGGCCTGCAGTACATAAAAACCCAGTGTGGTGTAGTGGTAGGATGTTGGATTGGAACTCAGGAGACCTGGGTTCAAATCCCCACTGGATTAGATAATCTCAGGTCAGGCAAATTCTAACACCTGGTAGGAGTGTTTGGGGTATAAAATGGAGAGGAGGAGGTGGAGAGCTCTGAGCACCACCTTGACCTTACTGAAGGAAAGTAAACACCATAAAGAAATGAATAAACAAGGTGATATGTGAAACATTCTGCCAATCAAGTTCTGCTGCCAAAGACAAATGGTTCATCTTGACTAACGGTAGAGCCGGCCCCTTCAGAGACCAAAGAAAATACTTCTTGCTCACACTCATATTTGTCTTATATTGTCCAGGTTGGAACTGTCTAGAACACCTGGAACATCCCAGCTACCAATTCTGGGAGCTGTAGAAAATAGTGACTTTTTCTAAGTTCCGCGTTCGAGGACAGATCAAGTTCTATTTGCAGAATTGTGAGGATCCATCTGTGTGCCACCAGAGCTTACCATCCATCGATCGTCTACACACAGAGAGTAAAGTGTGGATCCTTTACGGCCAAAACATGGATCCTTCGGTAGTCAAAATGGTGTCACCCAATTCTAGGCACAAGAGGGAAGTTATTTCTAAAAGTAGGAAAACTTTGCACCAAAGGAGCTCACAAAGGCTACACTGTTGAGGGAGAGCCCAAACCATCCCTGGTGGTGTGAAAAGTTGATGGTTGGTTAACCCAAAGAAGTCCTGCGAAAGCATGCAGGAAGACAGGCCGAATGAAGCCTGCTGGGGGGAAAAAAAACAACTGCCTGGCTGGAAGACTGAATAGGTAGGAAGATTCTACACTGCACCATTTTGTTGCTGTTGCCACACGTGCAGAATAAGGTACGTCCCCTGGTTTCCTGTTCCCTCTCTCCCCTCCTCCCTCCATGGTGCAACTCCGAGGACCTTTCCTCAATTCTGCTCGGGTTATCGGCTGCCACCCAATGTCTGTCTCCTGCCCCCCTCCTTTCCTGCTCATTATCACCTTATGAAAAGTGTTTCATTAAGAAACACTGCTTTTGATTAATTATCGACAGAATGCTGACTGGGGAAAAAAAAAGAAAGAAAAAGAGAGGGAGGGAGAGAGAGACAGAAATGAAATTAGTCTCTGACTAATTTCTGACCCTATCTGCGTAACACTGAAAATTCATCACCTACCCTTTTAATATTAAAAAGCACAATCACATTTTAATAGGAGGGAAAAAAGGGTCTCTCCTCCCCCTCCCCTCTTCGGCTGCTTCTCCGACCTCCAGCCTCAAACCCAAACCTTCCCCAGTCTTTTATTAATGTCCTTGGGCAAAAACTGATATTGCTTTCAATCTGGCAGACTTTGTTCATTTTAAATTTATTATCCAGGATGCACTTCATTTTCAAATATTTTTACTGTTTCTTTTTAATTTCGCTCACTGTTAAGTAGAGTTGAGGAAACCCTTTTAAAACATTTAAGTTGTGGGGGAAGCAGCGGGGAGAGAAGGAGGCAGCCGGAAAGGAAATCTACATGGAGATTGAACATAAAGGCCATGCCCATCCAATAAATTTTTAGTAGAAACCAGGGTAATTGCTACATTCACAACCATCTCCTTCAGACATTAAGACAATATCTGGAATGATTAAAGAAGAAAAAACATATCATGATTGAAATAAAAGATGAGTTTGGAACTGGGGGGGGGGGGGAGAGCATGCTTTCCTCACTGTTCCTGCACCTCCGGTTTAAAATTAGAAAGTAGAAGTGTGTTGGTTTGCAGTTTCAGGTTACCTACCTGGAGAATTCTGGGAGTTGTAGTCTAAAACAGTGGTTCTCAAACTGGGGTCCCCAGAGATTCTTGGACTGCAATTCCCAGAAACCTTCCCCACTGGCTGTGCTGGCCAGGATTTCTGGGAGTTGCAGTCCCAGAACCTCTGGGGACCCCAGTTTGAGAACCACTGGTCTAAAACATAAAAATCTTAAAAGGACCTTCCGTAAGGAAAATCCAGTAAAAGGAATCCCATGCAAAAAGCCATGAAGGAGAAGACTCATCCTTAAAGATGTTAAGACTGTACTGGCAGGAAGCTTATGGAGTTGTTCATTAAATATATGTAACTTGTCTAAGCTCTGGTTCTGCTGATCATTCTTTTTTGCTTTGGTCACGTCATCTCAAATATTGTGTCTGTGCAGCACAATTTAAGAGGATACAGGTAGCGACCCAGACAGTAAAGGATCTGGGAACCCACCTGTATAAAAATAAGTTGAGGGAGGTGAGTATGTTCGGTGAAGAGAAGGCTGAGAGGTTATATGGTGGTCGTCTTCAGATATTTGAAGGACTTTTGCATGGAAGAGTACATTTGGTTTCTGCTCCTCCTCAAATCAATGGGTTCAAAGTCAAGAAAACAGATGTTTGATTAGACTTTAAGGGGAACAACTTTGACAGCTTGACAGTGCAACTTGATGGTGGCCCTTCCTTGGATGGAGGTTTTGGACAGAGGTTGGATAGCAATCTTATCAGGGATGTTCTGTTCATGGGTTTCCTACTCTGTCAGGTGGTTGGACTTGGTGGCCCTCCGAAAGCTACAATTGTATGGGCTCTAAATCACCGAGAACATGTCTTATTTGGGGGAACCTGGTACTGGAAACATCTGGAACCACCTCTCCAAAGTGCTTTCAGTATACACCTGTGGAATCTGTGAAAACTCAAGAAGAGCCCAAGGTAGAACTCCAAGTGGAGAAGAAGGTATTCTTCTAGAGAAGATCCTATGCCATGTGAATGCACCACCATTTTGGAAATTTAGCCCAACACATGATGGGGACGATCATTCTGCATGGAAGGACTCAACCCAAAAGGTGAGCCAAAAATAAAACTAAAAATCTGAGTTATTTTGCAGACCAGTTCTTGGCTTCCATATTTTATTTTATTTTGGACTCCAGCTTCCACAATTCCTTATCAATGGCTGTGTTAGCTAGGGGTCGGGTGGGGCGAGGCCAAAATGCCTGCAGGAGAACACCACCACCGCCTATGCATTACTTGTGCATACTTTTCAGCTTAATTTTAACCATTAACCTTTGGATCTGCAATCTTTGAATTTAAATCAAGTTCTTCAAACATAAACCAAGCTGAAATTCAGTTTGCTAAATATTTTGCGTGTATCTCTCAACCTAAACAATGAAGGCAGGCAGTTAAAAACGGAAGCCAAGATTCAATGATGTACTTTAGTGTCCAACACTAGCAGGATAGAGAATTCCCCCCTCCCCTCCAGGAGCCCCCAGTAACACCCACAACCAGTTACAAAGGTTTTCTTAGCCCTTCCTTATGCCTCCTCAGTTCCTTTTGCCTTTGACCCTACCCTCCCACCATCTTGGAGTTGAAAGATCTGTTGCACGGCCAATATTTGGTTGAAAGAAAGCTGGTTTCATTTGAGACAGGCCTAAATAAAGTCTCTAGGACCCGACAGAAGCTGTTTGTTTCTTTGTTGTTGTTGTTTAGTCGTTAAGTCGTGTCCGACTCTTCGTGACCCCATGGACCAGAGCACGCCAGGCCCTCCTGTCTTCCACTGCCTCCCGGAGTTGGGTCAAATTCATGTTGGTCGCTTCGGTGACACTGTCCAACCATCTCGTCCTCTGTCGTCCCCTTCTCCTCTTGCCTTCACACTTTCCCAACATCAGGGTCTTTTCCAGGGAGTCTTCTCTTCTCATGAGATGGCCAAAGTATTGGAGCCTCAGCTTCAGGATCTGTCCTTCCAGTGAGCACTCAGGGTTGATTTCCTTCAAAATGGATAGGTTTGTTCTCTTTGCAGTCCAGGGGACTCTCAAGAGTCTCCTCCAGCACCACAATGTTTGTTCCCAGCAGGTCATTAGGGTGATTGAAGAATTGATACCTGGTTCATTACCTGCCTTTTAAAACAATTCCTGCCTCATGTTACGTCCTCACACCGTTCTGCAAAGCAGGAATAGGGAAAAAGAGCAAGCCCTTCCACACAGTGTATGATTTCTTTGTGGAACTCCCAGCCAGAAGACTGTTTTTACGGAGGCTTTTTGCCTTCCAGAGCTTTTGAGCTCTCCCTCAGCCACCCTTGGCTGTGTTTGACTACAAAGCCTATCCTCCTCCAGACTCCAGGGACATGCTGTTAGAAATTGTGGGAGATGATTTCTAACAGCATGCTAGGAAAGGCTGCTAGAAAATATGCAAAGCATATTTCTAGCATATTTCACACATACCACACAACTGCCAAGGAAATCCTTGTGGCACTGAGATCTGAACCAGGGATTTCCTGGCTGACTTATCCAGCTGCTTTGCCATCCCATGCTGCCAGTCCTCATTGTTTATAACATACTTCAGAACAGCCAGGATGTATCACTTTATCCTCTCAGTAGCTTATCTACTGTGGCAGACTTTCACAAGACTGTGTTAAGATGGACATGGCGTTGTGAAATACTGCCCCAAACGTGACATATTTAAGCAGCCAACTACCAGTCCAACTGGAGCAAAGGGAGTGTGGCCCAGCTAACATATCTGAAATTTGCTAACTTACCCGTATGCCTTGTGGTACCATAAAGACTGATGATTTGATTATAACATCAGCTTTTCTGGACTTCGTCCACTTCATCAAATGCCATGAAAACACATAACAGAATCATTTTGTTAATATTTAAGATGTTATTAAAAAAAACCCAACAATCCCAAAACATGAACATGGTAACCCCTCTAGAAGTTCTCAGTTTGCTTATTTGAAGCTCAACCTTTGGAGTTCAATGGATTTTAACAGTGAATGGATCACTCTACTCTTTAGACATGTACACTGTTCTACCATCTAACTCCAGTGATTGAAATCTGATAGTAAATCACAACGAGAGTAGACCCAATGAATCAATGTAATTTACAGAGGAATTGGTTCACCAGATTCCCACTAATTCAATGGGCCAACTCTAGTTACAATTTACTGATGGGTTTCAGTCAAGGAAATGAAATTTCATTTCCTCCTGAAGGAAGTTGAGTGGAACTCAACAGCAAGATTGTAGAATGATAATCCTAGCAGGATTATAATCTTAGCAGGTTAGCCCCACCTAGAGGAGACTCACTGGATCAATGGGACCTAGTGAGTCAACACGAATTGAAATCTCATTGATTTAATGGGCCTCTTCTAGTCAGCCCTAACCCTCTTAGCCTGCACATTCCTGGAGGTGGGAACAGTTTTGCCATAGCCTTCTTTAAAACGCCCTACGCATGGGGTCGGAGGAGAAGACAGCAAGAGAGGGATGAAGCCGATTCGAGAGATATCATCCTCGGGACCCCGCTATATTAGATGGGTGCAGACAATGAAGAGTTGATACCTAGGGAAGGATCCGGTAGACTTCTCCGTGTTCCCATTCTTGGCAGGTTGGGCGGGGGAGGGAGTTGAAGCGATTTATAGCCTCCAAAGCATCTTCACCGCATCCATTTTTTTTCTGGCGAGGATAACAGCGAGCTGCGAATTCGTCTCCTCGGGGCGAGCTTCAAGGGCCCCTCCACGCGGGCCGTTTTATTTGGATTTAGACGGCTAACAGCTGCAAATCATGCGCTCGCCCATCCCCACGCCGCGCCTTTCTTTCCTCCCGCCTCTCTCTCTCTCTCTCTCTTTCTTTCCCAAGGAATCTGAGAAGACTTGCGTTTAATGAAACGTGAAGTGTGAAAACTTCCTGAGCTGCCGAAGCGACTCCTAATGATGTTCCCAGATGTGGCGGCGGACTGGAGCAAGGGGCGATGGCTGGCAGAACCTCACCTTCCCGTGCGCACCGTTAGGGCCCGGCGAGCGGGAAAGCTCTCCAAGCCGTGCGTAATTGCGCACGGGAGAGGTTCTGTTTTTATTTTGTTTGCCTGCCTGCCTTTGCGGTGGGCAGCTCTCGCCCTGGAAAAGAATACGTCTTTGTAATCTTTCTCTCTCTCTTTAATTTCTTTTCGCCCCCGTGGCTCATTGCGTGGATCTGGGTTTTGGAAAGGGGGGGGGGACTTGGAGAGCCGGATCCTCGGTTTAGAAAAGGAAAGCTGCCGGCGCTTTCGAGCTGTTCCGGGAAAATTCAATTTTCGCTGAATTCTAAAGATCTTCTCGCTGATTCTCTTCCAGGCTGCTACGGGGTGCAAAGACACAAGTTGAAGGAACAGCTCCCGGCCAAACTGCTGCGCGGTACCCCTCTTCACGCGCCCCATTTCAAGAGTGGAACGCTCTGAACCGGATCGCTGGCGGGGATTTCACGGAGAGGCCAGCTTTGTGGTCTCAAGTTATTGTGGGGGTACCGATGGGCCTTGGGGAGACCTAGTAGGGGGGTGTTAACCAACAGAGACTTCATGAATTTCACATGCAGGGGGAGCTGGCCGGTCGACTGGTGGGAGTTGGACAAAAAGGGTCACTTTTTTGATCCACCCAAAACATTGTCCGGCCCCAACTGCCTTGAATTTTCAGAGCAAACCGGTCGACTGAAAACTCATTAAGGCTGGAAGACAAAAGAATGTCTTGAGGGGGGTGGGCGGGCGGCGGCGGCGGCGAGGAAGAACCGTAAGGCCACTTCTGAGCCAGAGGCCTCCTAATCCGATTTGAGTGGAAAATTCACGGCGAGGTGGCCAAGTCCTGCTCTTACACAGAAATCATGATGACATTGCAAAATTAAAGCAAAAAAAAAGCCTTCCGAAAAGAGCTTGCGGGTGTAGTTACTTTTCCGACCGCATAAACAGCCACTGTGTTTACAGCCGAGGTCAAGTCGTCGCCTTCTAAATTGAATTAAATTAAATGTTTTCGGAGCAAAGGGACCAGCTTGCAGATTTCTCCTGCCTTTTTGGTAAATGGGATCGCTTAATTGTTTATGACAGGCAATGGGTATGTAGAACTAGTAGGTTAAGAAGGAACTCTGGGCTGAAACATGGGATTTTGGGGGGGCATTGCCTCCATTTCAAGGACACCCCTTAGGCTGCTGCGCAATTTGTAGCCACTGCCTGTTTACTCACAAGTAAATCTCAGTGAATTCAGTGCGGCAGGCACAGCTTGTAGTTTTATTTGATCTGAAGGTTGGCTTTAATTTACTTTTTGCTAGAACGCACTGCAGTTTTGCAATCCGTTGCAAAGGTCTTAGGGTGAACTAAAGCACTATCTATCTATCTATCTATCTATCTATCTATCTATCTATCTATCTATCTATCTATCTATCTATCTATCTATCTATCTATCTATCTATCTATCTATCTATCTATCTGGGTTTTGAGTGTTGCAGAATATAGAGCAAGGGGAAGTCATTGTGGCTCAGTTTCTGCCAGCCACATACATTATTATTTTTATTTATTTAAAATATTGTTACCCCATATTTCTGCTCAAAAGGACCTAAGGCAGTGTTTATACCTATGGGCCATGCATACCTGGCTGTCTGAGAAACTATTTACACAGAAAATGAAATTCTGAATGCTATCTTCCTAGCTCAGTTACGCTGACTGAAAGCAGAAGGTAGATTGAGATCTATTGTAGATTTTTGCTTGATTTTCAGCAGATCACTCAGGATTTTTCTGACCCCTAGCTGTTTCCTTTTATGGGCAGGGAGGGTGCACAGTTAAGCTGTTGAAATAAAATTTGTGGGCAAAGAGTACTCAAAGTGGAATTTTGGTGCAAAACTGACCATAGTTAAGAGCCAGTTTTTGGTCAGTAAGCTAACATGCAGCTGGCTGGACAGCTCAGTGGTTAGGGTCTCTGGTTGTGGAGCCAGAGGTTGGGAATTCAATTCCCCACGGTGGAAAAGAGCCAGCCTGGGTGGCCTTGGGCCAGTGGCACAGGAATCCCAGGGCACCCCAGAAGAAGGGAATGAGAAACCTCTTCTGAATATTCTCTACCTGGAGAACCCTGAAAAGGGTTGCCATAAGTCAGAACTGGCTTGACAGCACATGATGATGATGATTAAGGTAACATGCATGTGGAAGGAAGGAGGGAAGGAAAGAAATTAGTTTTCTGGGCTGGGCCCCTACTAAGAGACATCCCATTTCTTAATCACATGCCTGTCTGCTGTTCTTCATCAGGGCAATGTTTTAGATCCAGCTTTCTGTGGAACCTGCAATTCCAGTTAAACGCGCGTGCACATGTTGAAACACCACAGAACAGAACCCACAAACCTAAAGTCTGTTTGCCCCTGATGTGAAGCCTTAGCCTGGAGCCTTGCCCTTCTGGAAACCAGCTCCACTGAATTCTGTGGGACTTTGGCCTTTTCAAACTGGGCTGGACAAACGCAATCTTCTCCCATGCTGCTGGACTTAAACTCCTTGTTTTCCTCACTATAAGCGATGCTGACTGGGGCTGATGGGAGTCGTAGTCCCATGACATGTGGAGATCTACCCTTTGCTGCCTCCAGCTTAAACCTCTTTCATTGGAAAGCAAGAAAGAAAAAAAAAAAAGGGGGGGGAAGGGTCTGGATTTTACCATTAAATATATTTTAGCATTTTTGATATAATATTGATAAAACTGATTCATTGCCCATGAAGCTTTACAGAGTAACAAACACATGCCCGAGAACACTTACAACATACAGTTGAATGCAGAGGGAAGAAACCAAAGAAACGAGGGGATGATGGGGAGACTCCCTTTCTTGTTTGCTTTGGAATAATTACACCCATTTAGCCCTTGATTTGCACATAAACTAAATAAACTACAGTTTAGGGACTCAGATTATGTGGGACTCCTCCATCTTTCTCTCTCTCTCTCTCCATACAGTAGCATTCTTTTCCCCAAATCCCAGGGAGCTGCTTAAATTTGGCAGAGCTTAAGGCCTCAGCAAGGCTGAATCTGGCCCTGCATGTAGCCATTCTTAATTTGAGATCCAGATTCTCCAACAAGAAGGAAAGTGATGTTGGAAGCAAACATACAACATAAGCATTTTCAGTGTTGGGACACATATAGACAGGCCACACATTTCTCCCCCCACACCATAAAATGCAGCTCTGAAAATCAGTCTCTGCACCGTTTATCACGACCACGGTGCCCTTGTTTTTATTTCATCATATAGATGCAGACACCCACCCACGTGGCAAGTGGCACCTGGCAGAGATTTGCCAGTGCCTCTGCTTCTGTGGAGGCAGGCAAGTCAACTTTATCAAAGCTTCCGCAAGAAAGGCAGACCTAGCTCCAAGGGATGTTCCAAAAATAAAAGGCAGAGAGCAGAGGAGAGCACGACAGCCTACCTTGAGCTCGCTGGAGGAAAGGTGGGGCCCCAACTTTGGCAACAATAAATATATTATAAGGAACAAATGGGGACTCAGAAGAGGTGTCCCCTTTCTAAAGACCCAGGGCCATGTTTGTACATTTGGAACACGCCCCTTTATCAATTGCTTTCCTTACAAGATATATCCTATACACGATGTCTTCCCAAATCTGAGTGATACAAACTTGTCTTCTCCTTTCCTTCATCCTCTGAAGAAAAAAATAAATAACACCCTCCCACCAAATTCTAGGAAAAAGTTCAAACTATTCCAATAAGCCTCTCCTTCCTCGGCATGCTTTGTGCAAAATTCCAAATGACAGGAGCATTCTGCAACAACAAAAAAGTAAATAGATGACCCTGTTTCATATCTGAATATATACATTATATTTATACACTGCATATGAGAGAGAGAGAGAGAGAGAGAGAGAGAGAGAGAGAGAGAGAGAGAGAGAGAGAGAGAGAATCATTTAACTCCCAGATAGACCTTGTTGGCTGGATTTTCATAGGGACTCACTCGGTCCCCCTTATCTTCATGTATGGCTGCCTCGTGTTTAACACACAATTACATTTTCTTTCTCCAATTCCATTACAAATGGAATCGAGGCAAGCATTGTTTGAAGAAATGTACTGCATCAGGTCTGGTTATGTCGTACAATTCAGGAGGAAAGAGAGAAGAGAAAGAATATGGAAATACACACACACAGAGAGAGATCATTTGTTCAGTTTTATTTACCATAAACAAAAAGCTGCTCTAGATATTTTTATATTGGGAGGAGGGAAGTGCACGAAAAGTTATCCAGGAAAAAGGGGGGTGCTCACAAAAAGGTTTTAAAAAATGATTGGAAGTAAATTAATTGCACTGAACTATTGACGAACGACCTAGCCTCCATCGTAATTCATTTAGAGAATATTAAAATCAGAGGAACAATAATAAAATCCTGCCAGCTCCCAGCGGAAGGAGATGGCCAGCAAATTGAGTAGTTTTCTTAATCTGGCGTAAATAATAACATGTCTTCTCGCCTCTCATTCTCTCTCTGGCCAATTCCTCCCATCATTTACTGCAGCCTCAAAAGCTTGTCTCCATAATTGATATCGGTTACTCAGGGAGGGCTTTTCCATCTCTTGTTCTGGGTAACCATTTCAAAGTTTACCCTTTGGATTCAGGCCTTGGGAGTTGTTTATTATTATTATTATTCCTGTGGAAGGCTATGTTTGGACATTATTTGGCTTGGTCCTTCAGCCAAGGCATTCTGAAAAAAAGAAAGAAGAGTTTTCAGGCAAAATTAGAGGTGGCATTTAAACAGCTGCTGGCAGTTGCTCCTCTCTTTTTTTGGCTTTTCATTGATTATGATGGTTCACTACTTTTTTCTTATAAAAAGAAGCCTCTATTCTTGATTTATGGATTCATTGTTTTATCTATTTATTCCTCAAATGTAGAGACAGCTTTCTGAAAATATTTTTCCCAAAGGAGCTAAGGCAAGGCAAGGCAATGCAACCCAACCCAACCCAACACAATGCAACCCAACACAACCCAACTCAACTCAACCCAACCCATCTTAACTCCGATCTGTGCTAACCACCCTTTCTGTGCAATTAACCCTTGAACCTGCTCTCTGTGTCCACTCCCTGACCGGGACCAGCCAAATATATTTTTCTGCCCAAGGAGCCACAAATGACACTTCCCATCACTCCACACCACAAGTCCAGTCATAGGTTGGTCAAGGCTGATCAAGTTATTTTGGCACCTGAGGCAGGAGAGACCGATGGCACATGGTTTTCTTTGTAGGAGCCAAAATACAACACCAATAATAAATATCTAACCATTTTGTGTCTCTGCTAGATGAACATGTGGTCTGATTTGGTATACAAAACAACAATAAGGTGGCTTTCCAAGTTTTCTTTCAATCCAGTCCTTTATTCAGAATCACGAGTTTTGTTTTATTTCTTGGAGAAATAGTAATCATGTGCCATCAAGTCAATTCTGAACCTTTTCAGGATTTACCAGGTAGAGGATACTCAGAAGTGGTTTCCCCTTCCCTCCTTCTGAAAGGGGCATCCCTGGGATGGTGCAGCTTGCCCAAGGCCACCCAGGCTGGCTCTTCTCCACAGTGGGGGAATCGAACTCCCAAATTCCGGCTCTGCAGCCAGAGACCTAAACCACAAGCTATCCAGTCAGCTTTTGGAGAAAGCATGTAACTAATCAGGTGAGCCATGCATGGAAGGAGCCCTGTGTTGAGTCCCAGGTGGGCATCTGTGTGTGTCTTGTTGCATCAGCTACAAACAGTCTTGTTTTTCAGTGTCTGTTTCAGCAACAATTAAAAAAAAAAAGCAACAACCCACAATAGGGACAAAAATAGAAAGTAAACAATTTGCGCCACCTCCCCAACAAATTTTCTTTGGCATCAGCTTCCATGGACTCCAGCTCAATTCTTCTGAACAGTACCTGAAGGAGAAAATCAGTGGTCATTCAGGATCCTTAAACAGTTATTGGGAGGTGATAAGCCCAGATCTTAATGGGGATGGTTAAGACTCTGTGAAAATTCCTGAAGTCCATGAAAGCTGAGGCCAAGTGATGTTTGCCAGCCTTTGAAGTGCCACGAGACTCCTCGTTGTTGAGCTTTAATCCTTGACATCTCCACAGGGTTGGGAAGGGGAAGCCCTGTCTGAAATCCTAGGTTTTAAACTATGGTTTGGAGTCAGAAGGAGCAAAAGAAATGATGAGCCATGTCCTGGGAGGAATCCTAGGAACAAGGACCAGGAAACCTTGAGGACTTGTGTCTTTAGGAAACAATACATCAGGACATGCAAAGCAGAGCATGGAAAGCTCTTGTGTGTTCACTTCTGTTCTTGATGTCCTCTCTCCTCTTCTTTTTTGTGCCTCAAACTGGTTTAGCCTTATTCCTGATCTCTTAGAGGACCAAGAGAGAGGAGTGAATGTCTCTCTCTCTGTGTGTGTGAGAGAAACAAGAGTTCAAAGGAGTCTTACACTCTATCCGCCCCTCCCGGGTCCTGGAATCTGCGCTGCGCCTTGCGTGTCTTCTCGGCAGAGACATCCGGCTTGCAAATCCCCTTTAAACAGAATCCGTTTTGCTCTGAGAAATGATGGGCAGAAGTGACAGCCAGCCCCTGAAACATCACCAATGGAAATTATTCTAAGGCATCAGACTGATCATTTTGAGAGGGAAATAAAAAGTTAAAAGCGGGATGAAACGAGACGCTTGAATTGTTAACTATCAGGAGCCAAAAAAAGAAGTTAAAAAAAAACCCAAAACACAACAACCCCCCAAAACCTTGGAGTTTCAAGAATTTCATTTTTATTTAATGGCAGTTCGTCACTCTCTCCCTCTGCCTTTGTCAAATGTTTGCATTTAACAGTTTGTTCTTTAATTAGAAAACGGGAGCAATTCACAACACCCTCTTTGCCTGTTTCAGGTGATCATACTCTTCTCCACAACCCTCTTCTTATTTCAGCGGAAGATATGAAACAGAACTGAGAAAAGTTCCCAGAGCATCCCAGCTAGGATGTTTGCACCAAAATATAAAAAAAGTAAAAAGTAAATTTCCACATGTCCAGTATTAAACATACAACGAGAGCAACAAGCCTATCTTTTTATGGGAGTCTGCAAATATTACTTTTTGGAACAACATCTCACCAAATCACCCACCAAGTTCTGAGTCTGGCCCGTCCTGCCTCACCAACTTAATTTTATGTCACAGATTGCATGGTAATAAAGAGGCCTGGGTGGCTATAGGCGTTAACGACTTGAAAAAGAATAAGATAAGGAAAAAAAATGTAGAGGGGCCTATCCATGCCTATTTGTCATGAGTAGCATTATGGCTTGGAAGCTCCATAGGTGTAAGCAGCGTACCTCTGAATCCAGGTGAGCAAGAACTGGTTGGGACCTTTTATGTTCTGCTTTTGAGACATCTTGGAGGTATCTGGAGGGACAGGATGTGGACCAAGATGGCAATGGATTAGACACATCCTTCAGTTTTCAGGGGCATAACTCCAAAACTTTGCCATGTCTTTCCAAGTCCCTTAAATTTCTGTAATTTCACAGATCTTCCATTTTAACCCATGGCACCTTAAGCAGGGCTGACATCAAGGCCCCCAACTCAGCAGAATGAGCAAGAACAGGGCTAACTTCCCACCTTCTCAACTCATGAAATAATGAACACTAAACATTTTTAAAAGCAGAGTGCAAGGAAATACACCACCATCTGCCTGAGGTACAGCAGTCTGGGCTCATTTTAGAAATTTAAGCAGACTTGGGCCTGCTTAGAACGTGAAGCTGAGGGAATGCCCAGGAACACAGGGTTTTATTGGGAAAGGGCAGAGCTCTGTGTTCGAGCATGATTCTGGGTTCAATCCCCAGTTCCTGGTAGCAAAGAATCTTGCCTGGGGCTCTGGAGAGCTGCTGCCAGTCAGAGTTGACAGCACTGGTTTACATGGACTTAGTGTCAGGAAGCTCTCTCCAGCAGTTCCTAAAAATGGTGGCCTTCAAAGCCGGAGTCTTATTATATGCTTGAATCATTTCTGTCAATGTTAGCTGAGATTGTTTGGACTGGAAATACCAGGAATCAAATTTTGGGCTTTCTGAAGACAAAGCTACCGAGCCACAGCTGTTTCCCTATACCACCGTCTCTAGTCCTCATTATTTCAATACAGGGCGAATTTAAATAGGAATATGACCTACACTGATTTACAGCGTTGGCCCATCTAATTATGTCATTGCTATTTTGGTTGGCAGCCCATCTTACTGGGATCAGGCAGAGAGTGAACCTGGAATGGTTGGGATGGAAAGCCGGTGTTCTATCACTAAGGTACAGCCTGATGCATCTGATAGGAGCATAGGGAGTTGCCTTAACCTGGATCAGGCCGTTGGCCCATCTAAGCCAATGTAGTCAGCTTTGATTGGCAGCACGACCTCTGTAGGGCTTTAGCCAGGATTCTCTCCTAGCCCTATGGGGAGATGCTGCCAGGAGAAGATTTGGGGACCTTCTGCACAAACAAAGCATGAGCTGTATCACTAAGCTAGGAACCATCTCCAGTAGAGGAGCCAATCATAGAATCATAAAGCTGGAAGGGGCTTATAAGGTCATCAAGTCCAACCCCCTGCTCAAGGCAGGAATCCAAATCAAAGCACATCTAACAGGTAGCTGTCTAAATTTCTCTTGAAGGCCTGCAGCACTGGAGTGCTCACCCCCTCTTGGGGTCATGGGTTCCATTGTCGTACTGCTCTAACAGTTAAGAAGTTTTTCCTGATAGTTAGTCAAAATCTGGCTTTCTGTTGCTTGAGCTAATTAGTATGTATCCTGCACTCTGGGATGATCAAGAACAGAATCCTGCCCCTCCTTGGTATGACTCTAGATGAGTTATCTCTGCTTGTCTCCCATCCTCATGCTAACCAGGCCTGAATCTCCTTCACTTCCTGAATCAGATGCTACAGCAATGGCACCACCGTCACCCAGAATGAACTGCTTGTGTGTGCTGGTGGGCCAGTTAGGCTGCCTTCTCGGTGACAAAGGTGCTTCGGGTGAGGCTTGAGGGTTTCCAAATCTGCTCGGAAACTCAGAAGGGCCCTGACAGCGGTTTGCAGAGAAGGGCTGAGGTGGGGTGGCAAGCCGGATGGCCAGACTCCCTAGTGCTCCGTCTTTGCATCCCTTCAGACTGGTAGTGATGGGAGGCAGCTGCTGCTTGTTTAAACTAGGAGGCGGTTGCTTAGCAACCCCTAGGCAGCTCATTATTCGGGAAGCAAGAGTGATTAACCAAAAAAGAGAGAGAAGGGGGGCTGGGGAAGAGGGGAGAGGGAGAGAGAAGGTGCCTGAAAGTAAAAGGGATCCATTATTCAATTAGCTAATTGATGATCAACTTCTTTTTAATTATTCACATAACTGAAGAAGTGTAAGTACAATGCAGGCCTTATCAACATGCAATGAAAGGGAAACAAGACTTTGAAAACCAAAGATCTATCCAAGCAGCTGAACACTTGAAAAACTCTTTCCTTGTTCTCCTTCAGTGCTAAGTTCTAGGTAACCCTACAAATGGTGCTAAGTTCTAGGTACCCCTACAAAAAAGAAGTCCTCTATTGACCTGCATGCAGCATAGCGGCCTTCTTCAACCGGGACCCCAATTCAGCTGCAATGTCTGTCTTTCACCAGCATGCTCTTCTTCATAATTTCAATATCCGGCTCCTGTGATACAAGTATAAAATACAGAGCCATCTGTCAAGATTGCTACAAGGCAAGTCCCCCATTTCCCAAACTCAATCCCTAACCCTAATGCTACCCACACCCCAATCCCAGTCCTCAGTCCCAAACTCTACACTTAACCGTAACTCCAACCCCAACGCTATCCCCATCCTGACCCTCATCCTGACCCTAACCCAATCCGTAAACCTTGAGTCCAACCCCAACCCCATGAGTCACACGGGTCTCCTCTAAGTGTCACTTCCAATGTCACAGTAAGTCACCATTAGAATAAGCCCGTTTGAATGCATGGGATTTACGGAGGAGCTGACGAACCAAATCCCCATGGATTCAATGGGCCCGCTTTAGTGCAGTGTACTATGCTACATAACAGGATTTTAGCTATGGTGTGATGAGGTCATTTGGAATCAGTCTGTCCAAATTAGCACATGCAGCTTCATGCAAATCAGTGTCCTCTTCATTGGGGGCGGGTGATCCAGGCTCCCAAGTAGACACGGCTTGAACCTTGCCATTTTCTAGGGACCAACTCTCGGCTTTCTGGTTCCAGTTTCTTTGGATCAGAACTCAAACTCCCAAGTTCTCCAAGTTCAATTTAGGAATCCAGGAGAAATTTTGGTCCCCGGGGTGGACTGGCTCTCTCTTTCCGTTCTGCGCTTGAGACACTTCCTCTTTCCCCTGCCATTAAACGTATTTGGATTTTGGGTGCGGTTTTGTCAACACGGCCCCCATGTCCGTGTCTCCCACCTGTGACGAATTTATCTCTCTAACGACTGAACGGTCTCTCCACCAGCAGTCGGTTGGAAGCCAGAGGAGTAATCGGCCTGGTTTCTCCTCTCTTCTGTGCTTCATTACGGGCAGAAGTGTTTTGTGGCACATTGGCAGGCGACCGGAGCAGGGGGTGTCCAGCAGGGACCCTGATCAATTCTATTTACCTGTCTCGAGTGTGATTGGATTTATTGTCAGTGGGGAAAGGAAGAGAAACCGATCGCTCCAGCTCAGCTTGGTATTATTGGCTGAGAACTGCCGAAGGGAAGAGAACGGGGTGAATCTCAGCTTCCACCTCCCTTTGCTTTCATGTCAGGCACACCGGATCTGATGATGGCCTCCTTTTAAGGCCAGTAAAGCAGTCACAGAAGACTCTTCTAGGTAACCCTGCCAGATTTCTGTGACAGTACAGAAAATATGGCTACAGATATAGATTCACTGTATTTATGTATGAATGCATGCATGCATGCAAATCAAGCCTGAACTCTCTCTGGAGGCAAAAATGTTGAAACTGAGGCTGTCCTGCTTTGGGCACATCCTGAGAAGGCAGGATTCCCTGGAAGAGACAATCATACTGGGAAAAGGCGAAGGCAGCAGGAAAAGAGGATGACCCAATATGAGATGGACTGACTTCCTAAAAGAAGCCATGACCTTGTGTTTGCAAGAGCTGAGCAGGGCTGCGGAAGACAGGACATTTTGGAGGTCACTCATTCATAGGGTCGCCATAAGTTGGGGGTGACTTGACGACACGTAACAACAAAAATGTACGCAGCTGATTGGAATCAATTCTCTTTCCCCCCACAACTGACACTTGATGTCGCCTACCGTGTAATGAAAAAAGCAAGTACGAATAAAACTCAATCACTTATAAATATGAAAACATAATTAAACGGGCTCTGTAATATCAAAACCCAAATCAGAAACATTTTTTTTAAGAAGAATTTTGTTGTGAACGACCTAAAGGTGGCACCTTGCAATTGCTGAAAAGCCATTTAGGAATGTCGTAATAAAAACAAATAAATGGAATTATTGTTCAGCTATGTATGTTTGGTGGTGGGTGGGTCCATGAAGCCGCCTTTGGTCTATTTGGCTGAGATTTGTCTACTGTGGCTTTCCAAATGCTGAGGTTGAGGTCCTTCAGACATCCTTCCTTAAGTGTCTTACTGGCCTAGTTATGGAAGAATTGAGCTGTAATCTGAAACCTAATGGGGATGAGACCCACTTGGATACGAGACCTGCCGGCCAAGAAGTTACCCTCTGGAATAAAGCTGCCTTTGGTCCATCCAAGTGTTTACTCCATATCCTCTGACTGATAAAGCTACTCTCTTGGAATACAAATCCCAGAATCCCCCATTCATGCCCTCTGACGAACTCTGTGAGCTGTAGTCCAAAACAAGTGGAAAATATCCAGGCTCTGTAGGGGAGCGGGGCAGAAGCACTCAGGAAACAGCTGCTGCTGTGGTTTCAACTTATGTACTGCCCCATACTGCTAGAGCCCTCTCTGCGCGCTTTACAACATAATTATGAAAGGAAGATTTTGCCCTCCAGCAAGCTGGGGGCTCATCTTACCCACCACAGAAGGATGGAATGCTGAGTGAACCTTGAGTCGGCTACCTGAACTCGTCAGGATCGAACTCAGGTTGTGAGCGGAGGCTTGACTGCAGTACTGCCGTTTAACCACTGAGCTATGGGGGATGATGTCTTTCTCAGCCTCTCTACCAGAGAAACTTTTTCACCAGAGACGCTGTGACAGGGGTTTATATCGCTGAGCCCCTGACCTATTTACCCAAGGTGGCCCCTAGATTTTTTGCTGACGGCGGTACAGGAGAAGACGGGACCTCCTCCCATTCCACGTACAGAAGCCAACTCCACTGGCAGCTAAACCTCACTTGAATGCTGATAGGAGGATCAGGTCCTCCGTTGCACATGGTAACAGCAGGTTAGTTCGGGGGGTACAGGACCAGCACGTACGGGGCAGTGAAACTTTATTTTCCGTGAGAGAAGAGAGGGCAAGAACTTACAAAGAACAGCTGGAGCATTCCAATCGGCATGAACAAAATTCAGAATTTCGACCTCTAGTTACAAGCAAGGCAGTGGCTTAGGGGAAAAAACTCAACAACTTTGCCCTTTAATCTTGGGCCTTCCTTCCTGCCCCGGCTTCTCCTAGTTTCAGCTTTCAAAACTCTCCAGAGGGATGAAATTAGTTCTTGCGTAGCATAACTTTGCGTCCCCTTTTCCTCTTGCATCTTAAATCTGAAATCTAATCCTCTGACTTCCTTTAATTAAGCAGAGGGTAGTTTAAATTAGTCTAACTATCTTTGGGGGGGATTATATATTTCAATCATCATTACGGTCTGGCTATTTGTGATCCGGCTAGATAGATAGATATATTAGTTGTATAATCAGCAACACAATTCTAATCCCTCCAAAAAGATATTTAATCATCGTTTAAAATGATGGAATATTTGACTCAGGAGGACCTCAGAGAATTAGTCGGAGAGGTTCCAAAGGTGGGGAAGAGCCAGCCTGAAGGACTTTCGATAACGTCTTTCAAATAACCCCACTTGATCCTGAACACTTTGCTCAGATTTAAAGTCAACGCCCAGTCACTCAGCGCAGGCCTTCTATCCACGGGAAGGCAACCAGGATTGTGGGCAACGGAGGGCATGAATGAGAGATAGCGGGTGAATAGTATCCTTTCCTTGCTTTGCAGAATGTAGGAAAGACAGTGCTCAATGGCAGAGGACTTGCTTTGTATATGGAAAGTTGTGGGTTCAATTCCAGGTGCCTCCAGCTGGAGGTTTGTTCTTATGTGTCGTCAAGTCACCCCCGACTTATGGAGACCCTATGATGAGCCATCTCTAAAATCTCCTGTCCTCAACAGTCCTGCTCAGTGTTTGTAAACTCAAGCCTGTGGCTTCCTTTAGGGAGTCAGTCCATCTCGTATTTGGTCTTCCTCTTTTCCTGCTGCCTTCCACTTTTCCCAGCATGATTGCATTTTCTAGAGAACCCTGCCATCTCATGATGTCTGAAACCTAGAAGATCTGTTACCAGAAGGGGTAATAATACACAAGGATACAACTGACTTGAGCCCACTTTCATTGCTTGGATTTTCTGTGTTCACTGGTTTCTGGATTTTGTGATAAGGCGGCCAGAATTCTATTACTGAGTTACGCTTTATAGTTGTGTAACTCTTTACAGCAATTCATCAAAGCTCTAGGAGGAAAGACTGAAAGAACTGGGCCTGTTTAGGCTTGAGAAAAGAAGGCTGAGTGGAGATAGGATAGCTCTTTTCAAATGCTTGAAAAGTAGTTATATAGAGGAGAGACAGGACCTGTTCTCAGTCATCTCAGAGTGCTGGACATGTAATAATGGGCTCAAGCAACAGGAAGCCAGATTTCAGCTGAATATCAGAAAAATGTCTTAACTGTTAGAGCAGTATGACAATAGAACCAACTATCTCGAGAGGTGGTGAGCGCTCCAAGCTGGAGGCATTCAAGAGAAAATTGGACAACCATCTGTCAGATCTGCTTTGATTTGGATTCCTACGTTGACCTGGGAGTTGGACTCAATGGTCTTCTTTATGGGCCCTTTCCAAGTCAATTATTCTATAAAAACAATGTAGATTTGTTTGTCATTACAGGTTCTATTGAGGTAACCTTTTCCTACTGCTTTAGCTAGCAGATTTGATGCAGAAGTAGGACAGAATGGACCTGTTTGTGAACATCTTTTCCCCGACACTTTTCTTTTTGGTCCAAGGAGCGCTGGATTTGGGAAGGATGGAGCAGCGGAGGTGAGTCAAGGGAGGGAGTCCCCCCCCCCCAGGTGTAAGGATAAAGGATTCTCCAAATAGACAAGAACATCTCTAGGTTCATTGGTGCTATGTGTTGGAGGGTATGATACAGTCGGCTAAGCATGAAGGGAAAATGAATCCCACTGAAACATGTTGATAGGCAGCCGCTCTGCAAGGCGGACAGCACAGAAGCAGGATTTCCCCCTTCTCTCTTCATCCATCACTCAAGGTCTATTTAATCCTGACACTCAGTGGCTGGGAAACCACAGAAGGCACC
This sequence comes from Intellagama lesueurii, assembly GCA_037013535.1. Taxonomy (NCBI): domain Eukaryota; kingdom Metazoa; phylum Chordata; class Lepidosauria; order Squamata; family Agamidae; genus Intellagama; species Intellagama lesueurii. The sequence continues at coordinate 20,422,522 of JBAJHW010000012.1, read as the reverse complement.
ACCACCTATTTGGTTCAATCTCCATACATGTTGGTAAATGTTTGCTAGCAAAGTTTTTTTTTTGGGGGGGGAAACTAATTTATGGGGGGGGGACTCTGGTGGGGGGATTCTGGGTGTCGTTGTCCTCCGAAGCAACTTCTGCAATCTATAGCTAGATAGCTGTAATTATAGATACAGAGATGAAATTTATTGTACATGGCATAGAAGTTGAAATATGATTCCGTTTTATTTTTTGGTTACTTATCTGAGAATCCCACAGCCAGTTTGTGAGTAACAGTCCAAAAAGCCTGATGTTTATGAATTCTGATATGAAGATAATGTGGTCCTTCAGAGTATCAGAAACCTGTCTTTCTTTAATATGAAAACTTAACTTATTTCATTTTTAAAAAAGTCCACCACTGCCACTCCTTCGCTAATATTCCTTTAGGTGTCTTTTGCTTTTTAAAATTTCTAACAGTCTGGGAACGTTCAATTTCAGGAGAAAATAGCAATACTGTTTTTTAAAAAAAATTACAGAGATTTGTGTCTGTTTTACAGAGCTTTTTGAAGGATCTTCGGGGAGCCAGTCTCCCGGGAAACTTTAATTTTTTGCCATTTTTCCTTGCTGATTTTGGGGAAGTCGGCTGTTAACACTGTCATTGTTTCAGCCCAAACTCTTGATGGATGTGAGCTCTGCTGAAGCAGTAAATGTAAATTGTTTTTTCCCCCTGTTCTTCCAGCCACTTGTGTTTTATTTGAAATCTACAAAACCCAAACGTGTTGCTGGTAGGAGCCTGCCCGGAAAAAAGTCACCACGTTTCTCAAGGAGTTTGTTTCCCATCAAATGGCATTAATAATGTAGTCTCTAATTAAAAGTGAGGTCAAACAATGAAAAATGACTGAGCTAAGTGGTTACACAGTGATATATTAAACTGTTCTTTAAAACATACACACACAGAACAGATGGATGTGAAAGATGTTCGGTTGTTTGCATCCAAAATGCATTCATGGTCAAAGAATATTCCGCTGTTAAGGATTCCCAGAGAAAGATATTTTGCTGGAATCATTCTACAGGTTCCAGAACTGGGCCTTTCAAGGAGAAAGTTTCCTACGTATCTCTTACTTTCATCCCGAGTGTTCAGTTATCAGTAGAATGTGATCTCTGTGATGGCACATGGAGAGATGCAACCTAATGGTTACTTAAAGGAGGTGGAAAGTGTTTGACGTGAAGGACTAGAGGAGGGAATGGAATGGTGATCCTTTTGACTGGATATCCCAAAAGCCTTTTCCAGTTGACAAAGGAAGTTGTTGAGTAGACCTGTGTATTCTTCTGCCTGAAATGTCTGTAGGGATGCTACCCTCCAATTAATCTATGCTATTCAGAAAGTAACATCACCAGGCTGAAAGTGAGATCACAACCAGAATTCAAAGGTAAGAAGGCATTCAGATGCTTGTGCTATCCAGACATGGGAAAAGTTACTTTCTGAGATTAATCACTCTGAATATCCCAGCCAAGTGGAATCTCCTGGGAGTCAGAGTACCAAAAACCAAACCAAACCAAAAATAAAACCCAGCCTAACCCAACCCAACCCAACTCAACCCAACTCAACTCAAGTTGACCCAACTCAGCTCTAACCCATCTCTGGTCTGACCTTACAGACAACAGTCTTCTGTTTGGATGACTATCTGATCAGGTCTACTTGAAAGGTAAAGACAGAGCTTAAGAAGACAAAGCAGGTACCTTGAAGCAGAGTAAGGTGGGGGAAAAAATTAATGAGTATAATTCCAGTGACCATGCTGGCAGGGAGATTCTGGGAGTTATTGTTTTAAAAAAAGGTTGTCAAGCCTCAGTTTCAACATTTTTGCCTCCAGCGATCATTCAGGCTTGATTTGCTCTAGGATCCACTTATTAGTCTTTCTGGCAGTCCAGGGTATCCATGAAGCTTTCCTCCAGCACCACATTTCAAAAAATCGATCCCCCCCCCCCCTCTGCTTTGCTTAAAATTTGGTTTCAAGAACTGGTCACAGGGCTCCAGGTAAGGTCTGACCCAAAGAAAACACTGAAGTCAAATATATGCCGAGTCTGGAAAAAGTGTTTTACATGCAAAGACTATAGCATCTAAGCTCTAGCCACTCCGTACTCATATTTTGTATAAGAAAATGCCAAGTGGTTTCCTTTAAAAAACTTATATTTTACTTTTATAACATCCATTTGTCAAATGTTAATATTCCCTTGATGTCCAGAGGACACATCTTGAAAGTTATTTATAAAAAAGGTAGAGTGACTTAAAAAAAAAAGGAGGGGGGAAGAGAGAAAACAATGTTCTCATTCCATTTTTTTTTTCACTGATCGGCTGTAATTTGAAATACAATTATAAAAATGTGATTAGGATGAAGACCAACCAAGTCAAATACCGCCGAGCCCTCCGCGGAAGCCGCGGGCTTACCGTTTAGCATCATTTAAGGAGATTGTACCAAACCTTTTGTAGTAGATTAAAGACCGATATTTTGTTTGTTACAATCAAAACCTTAGCGTTTCAGTTTTATAAATTTTTAAAATATTAATTATCGTCGGCAAAGTACACGGAGGTGAACGCACGGACTGATTTCCTGCTTAGGTAGCAACTATCTGGTGTTTGGCGTTAGATTAGCAAGCGCCAGGTTGGGAATTTTAATCCAGCTTGTTAAGTTATTAAATTTTCTTTATTTACAGACAGATCCTACTTTCATTAACATTGTAACAGGTGTTCATTAAGAATTTATCATGGGCAAGGCAACGAGAGACACGCAGAGAAAGAATGGTCCCCTTCCCCCCATGCCTCTTTATTTTCACTAAGGGGGCATTTGGAAGGTTAAAAAGAAAAGAATGAAATCCAGCTAGGGAAACCACGTTGTGAAATCTTTCTGTCTTTCTTTGTTCATGTCAAAAACACCACCGTACAATTAACAGATCTATCAGATGGTTGTTGCCCAATGTCGGGTAGGATCAACAGCCTTTGGAGCAGCTCCCATCAAGTCTTTCTGGGTACTTGTGGAGGGCCACAGAAGATGCTAACATGGATGTGGAGTCGCTTGTTCTTCTCCACACTTGCAAAGGACGTGTGTCGGTGCAAAAACCCAATTTCCTGAAGTCCGCCTTGGTTCTGCCAACTCCTTTCTTTTAAGTGACTTCGAAGTCGGTACTAGTCTCCCTGTATTCAGCCCTGGTTAGGCCTCATCTAAAGTCCTCTGTCCATTTCTGGGCATCACACTTTAAGAAGGATGCCAACAAACTGGAGCAAGTTTAGAGGAGGGCAACAAGGATGATGAGGGGACTGGGAACCAAGCTCTGTGAGGAAAGACGGAAAGAACTGGGCCTGTTTAGGCTTGAAAAAAGGAGGCTGAGTGGAGATAGGATAGAGCTTTTCAAATACTTGAAAGGTAGTCTTACAGAGGAGGGGCAGGATCTGCAATAATGAGCCCAAACTACAGGAAGCCAGATTTCAGTTGGATATCAGGAAAAACTTCTTAACTGTAGGAGTAGTACAACAATGGTACCTATTACCTCAGGAGGTAGTGAGTGCTCCAACTCTGGAGGCATTCAAGGGAAAATGGGACAACCTTCTGCCAGATCTGCTTTGATTTGGATGCCTGCCTTGAGCAAGGGGCTGGATCTGATGGCCTTAGAGGCCCCTTCCAACTCCATGATTGTAGGATTCTGTGATTCAAGTAACCCAGTTCTCCTTGTGGCTGGGGGGGGGGGGGCAGGCTTTCCTAGGTTCCATCCCTTTTCAGAGGGGGAAAGTTCTTTCTTTCCAGATTATAGTCCCAGGCTTCTCTGCTGTTCCCTCGAGATTCATCTGGGAAGAGGGGGACAGTGTCCAGTGAGTAAATGCATGTTGGATGTAGCCAGATTTTAAAAAGCAAGAATGTTGTGCCCGGATTTGCATTATTTTTATTTTAAAAAAGCTGGATTCTGTGTTGGGAAAGGAGATGTATCCATGAATATATGAATGGAGGAGAAGTTCAGGGCATCCATTTTGATGCATGTCACACCATGACGGTAAGCACAGTCACTCTGAGGTGGTCCTTTCCCTGGCAGGTTGGTTTCAAACTGGTGCTCCCAGTTTCCTTGGCTTACAGAGGTAATTTTGTAAACTTCTCTTCCTCCTCTTAAAAAACAAAACAGCAATATCCAAAGTTTTATCTTTTCTTCTTCCGTCTGCCCTTGTGGAAGTGGCCTGATTCCCTTTCTATGTTTTTTTTTATGTTTTTGAAGCAAAAACTAATAGAATTTTAATATCATCTGTAATCACACTAGAAACTCCAGTTCAAAATTCCTGAGCATCGCGTCGGTGCTGTTGAATAGCTCTGGATCTCATTAGCATAACCGTTTATCGAGCCCCTCAGAGCCCCATTGTAGAAGCTTTTTATTTTCTGTAAACAGTTTTGGTTGTGTGTGTGTGTGTGATGTGTGTGCATGTGCATAAATGAAGGACCATGGTGTATGCTTCCAAAGCAGCCTTTCCTTTGCCTGTTAAACTGAATTGAAGAGTCTCGTGGCACAGTGGTTAAACTGCAGTACTGCAGCCAAAACTCCACTCACGATCCAGGTTCAATCCCAGGTGGCTGACTCAGGCTTCACTCAGCCTTCCATCCTTCCGAGGTCGGTAAACTGACTACCCAACTTGTTGGGGTGGGGACAATCTGTAGCTTGAATAATTAAATTGTAAACCACCCAGAGCACTACGGGGCAGTATATAAGAAGTATGCTTTGCTTTTTGGCATTGCAGTTTCCAGTGGGATTGATAACAAATCTTTTACCATGACACTAGAGAGACAGCACAATGCTCTGTTAGCAACTGTCCAATAATGGCCAGTGGTGGCTTTCTGTTGGATAGCAGAGCCTCTAAAATGTATTTTTTTGGAATATAACTTTGAAACTCAACAAGTCAGCATCAACACCAGGCTGCTTGGGGAATGGTAGCAGCTGTCATCCCAAAATGTGACTTTTCTAAGCCCTGTTTAACTGGGCATATGTGTGGACCTCAATGTCAGGGTGGTGGTGACTGTGTTTTGGGTTTTAGTCCAAACTTTTCAGAAGCTACCCAAGATTATGAAGCCTATCCCACAACATCAGTTCAGCACCTTAGATAGCTCCCTGTAGATTAAAACCATTCTCAGAACATTATCAGCCTCACTGGAATTAGCATTGAGACTCCACTTCTGTTTAATACCCAGCGTTGTATTATTTGGTGAAATACATATCCTGTCTCCTTATTTCCTAGACCAGGACAGCAATCTTCTCTTGCAACTAGACATGGAATTTTCAAAAAAAATTTGTACTACCAATCCCATAATTCTCCATTCTAGGAGTTCCACCTGATGTACAGATACCTAAATATGGCTTACCTGAGATAAAGCCTTAGAAAAGGATCTTAACGTTGTACGTCTGGAGTGAATAGTTCCTGGAAGACCAACTCAACAGCAGACATCTGGTGACCCTCTTTGCTACTTGGCTGAGATGCAGTGTAATTCTGCTGAAATCACAGAAATCACACCTGATTTTGGATCATTACCAAGGCCACATCAGGTTTGGGTCCAAGCTACTTGAAGGACCGTATCTCCCCACCTGAGCCTTCTTGGCTCTTAAGATAGTCAGAGAAGGCCTTCCTCTTGGTCCCATTTCTCAGCACAGGCACGGTTGATGGGGACATGAGACAGGGCCTTCTCTGTGGCTGTTCCCAGATTATGGGATGTTCTCCCTTGGGAGATCAAGCTGGCCTCCTCCCTTTGGTCCTTCCGCCCACAGCTGAAGAAGACCCACTTTTTCAGGCAGGCTTTTAACCATCATGACTGAGTCCCTAAATGCTGTTTCTTTTTAGTGAAGATTAAAAAATTTTTTTTTACATGTTTTCAATCATTCAAAGGTATTTTGATCAGTTTTATAGTTTAATTGCTTTTTAATGTATAACTTACTGTGTATTTAATTCTATTCTTTTTAATAAGGTGATCCGCCTTGGCTCCCCTTATTGGGAGAAAGGCAGCCTTTAAATAAATAGACAGACAGACAGACAAACAAACAAACAAACAAACAAATAAATAAATCTGCCCATACTATTTCACCTTATTCACCTTTATGCAAAGCGGCCTCTCCTTTTGTCTTTCCTCTGGGTAATGTGTGTCCTTCCTCTTCGGTGCGGTATATAAGTGGACATCCTAGCCAGCGGATCTCATCCCAAAGCCCAGATCAAAGAAAGCTGGTGGTGTCCATACTTTTCAGCTGAGAAAGGGGCCCCAGTGGGAGAAATAAGTACTTCTGACAGACCTGTTCGCCTTTTTTACTTTTATAGAATAATTGAGTTGGAAGGGGCCTTATAAGGCCATCAAGTCCAATCCCCTGCAGAATGCAAATCAAATCCAAATCAAAGGAGATCTGACAGATGGTTGTCACTTTCTCTCCACCTCTCCCTGAGGTAATTGATTCCATTGTTGTACTGCTCTAAAAGTTAAGAAGTTTTTCCGGATATTCAGCTGAAATCTGGCTTCCTGTCGTTTGAGCTCATTCTTGTGTGTCCTGCACTCTGGGATGATTGAGCAGAGATTGTGCCCCTCCTTTGTATGACAGCCTTTCAAAATTTGAAAAGTGCTATCTTATCTCCCCTCGGTCTTTTTTTTTTTTTAATCAAGGCTAAACATGCCCAGTCGTTCCATTGTTTCCATGTCCGAACGTCTGTTCTCCCAGAGAGCACCCAAAGAGATAAGTAGGTCCCCATTTACCGTCTGTCCACCCTGAAGCAAAAGAACACGTGTCATCCTCCTTCAAAAATCTACAAACCCTGCTAATGACTTGTATCTAAGTAGTGGCACGTGTAAGTAAAGAAGCAATTGATTGATTAATCGGCGGAATGTAAGGCAATTGATCAGCTAAATCATCATTAATGAGAGCAGGAATATTTCACCTTCTTTCCTCTCTTTATCCACAGATCCTTTCTCTTGTCTTTGGTTCTCAACCCGACAACTCTCACTTTAAAAAAAAAAGGGGCTTGTACAGTTGGAGAGCTTAAAATATATATTAAACGATGACATAATATGATAGAATGAAGGCTTGGAAGTTAATGTGTCAGCTTGTAAGCAGACCTGAGCATTATTCTTCCTGTTCTTTTTCTTCTTCCTTTTTTTTTAAAAAAAGAAAAGAATGGAAAATCTTTTTAGAGCGTGGCTTTTAATATTCATGGCGCAGCTGACAGTTTGTCTTCCCTTGTTAAGGAGCTCGGGCGTCTGTTTTTTTTTTTTTTTTCATTGTGTCTCTGGACAGACAGTTTATTCAGAGACACTGCAACTCACAAGAGATTGTTCGCTGTAATTTGAGGCGTTCCACGAGCGGAACATCAAAGATATCGCTGAACCCGGCTCTGTCTCCAAAGGCAGATCCCCACGCTGGAAGTTTCCCTAAATTAAAAGGGATTTATCTCGGCTTTCATAAATCCAAGCCACGAAACGCAAGGAAGGGCAAGCTGCAAGAACATCATGGTGATCCACGTGGTTCATTTCGGACTGTGCAGTATTTGTGGTCCTGTTCTGCCTGAACGCAGAAAAACTGCAGAATTTGCTTTCTTGAAGATGGCTTAAAAAACAAAAACTAAGTTTCTAGCCCTCATGTTATACCTTAAGGTGATGGATGACCAGGAGCTCTAGAGATCAGCAAATGGGGCTATCATTCCTGCTGTAGCCCCTCCCACTCTATAATGGACAAAACAAGAATACATTATGCAAATCAAGAGAAACTATGCAGATTGCCTCTGCTCGTGAAAGTTATTTTCTTTGCAGAATTGAGCTTTTATTCATGCTTAGATCATGATTTTTCAAAAAGTTCATCGTGTGTGGAACCCTATGTTGAGAGAAGCCGATGTCCAAGTTGCTGGATGTTTTCCCGATGGCCACAAAATGGTTTGAGGGGCTGATTATTTTTATTGATGAAACGTGGGCTGGCCAGGCTACAAGGCTTTGAGCTGAACAGGAGTCTTCTTCACAAAGCTGGTTGGGGGAAGCTAGGAAGGCATGAAAAGAACAGGAAGGCAGATACAAGAACAGGACCCAAGAGCCCGGAACCGTGCAAAACCCCAGGCAGGACCAACAAATTTTAGAGTATTCTCAAAGGCTTTCATGGCCAGGATCCGATGGTGGTTGTAGGTTTTTTGGGCTGTTTGACCGTGTTCTGGAACATGGCCAAACAGCCCGAAAAACCTACAACAACCAAATTTTAGAGTCATTGGTGTGACTGAGAAAATTATATGGCCATCTGGAAAACAGCCAGAAACCAAGTGGGGACCCCGGAAGGGCCAGATTCTGCCTGAGTCCTGAGGTTTCTCATACATGTCTTAATGAGGCAGGCTGGGTCTATACAGTCTACTTATTTTGTTAAATTTATATCCCGTTTCTCTGCTGAGTTCCTGGTGACTTGCATGACTCATCTCATCACGCTATCCTCCGCACACCTCTCTGAGGTACGTCAAGCCAAGAGGCTGCGAGTGGCTAAAAGTCAACCAGGAAGTTTCAGCGTGGCATGAAGATTCGAACCCAGGCTTCTCGCGTCTTGGTTCAACAAGCTAACCATTACGCCACGTGGCTTCTTCCTTCTCTTCCCCCCTGGGAGTGGAAAAGTAACCTGATAGGGATGAAGAAGAGGGGGAAAAAAAATCCTTGCCAAACTAAAAAATCTTTGGAACGGACCGTTGAGACACGAGTTGTGGAAACTCCCCAACCAGGCTGACCGGGACTCCAACCAACCCTCGAACTGCTCTGCCACGCTGGCTTCCGTCTAATTTGATTTTCTTCCACTTCACATTTACAGTGGAATAAAATGTGAGCAAATTACAGGGGATTTCTCCTTGGCTTTGAACATGTGGGCTGACATATGTGATCGAAACCAGGCGCCGGCGCCCAAATTGTCTTTGAGCAGACCGCGACCGGCAGGAGTTCTTCTGCTGATTAAACTCCGTGACTGTTCTTCTGAACCACTTTTCAACATCTGGTGAACTGTCAAGGCAGGCTTAAATATTTTAGCAAACAAGTTAGAATATTTTTACTCGTGTTCTTGGATGGTAGTAAAATATCCAAGAAACCCGCGCTTGCAGTGTCTTTGAGAAACCCTTTAAAAGCAACAAGGCAAAAAATAAAAATAAAATCATCATCATCCTGCTGTTTAGTTTGGCAAGGTTTTTATTTTTTTTTTTGAACCAGAGGCCTCATTAAAAGACAAAAATCCATCAAGCACTAGTGCAAAGCAGTGGATTTGGGAAATGTTGTATAGTAGGGCAGAGGCTGCTGGGATCACGGGACTGGGGACAGGGGTCTTGCGAAGAAGCTTAGTTGGGATAAAGACATAAAGAACCTGCCTTGTTGGAATAGGGCAGAAGTCCATCTGGTCTAACTTCCTGCCTCCGGTCGCTGCCAGCTACATGTCCCAAGGGAAGATTACATGGATACGATGGCAGACGATGTCCAGCACATGAATATCCTGTTCTGTGGACATTAGAGGCTACAAGGGAAGCCAGGATTTAGTGGTCCCTACGCCAGAGCAAGTTGGAAAAGGAAAATAGAACCTTCAACAGTTCCATGTAAGCCCCACTCACTGGAGCTTTCTCAGCAGAAGAGAGCTATGGAAAGGTATCATCTCAGCCATGTGCTGAACCCAAATCTTTGTGCCTTGGGATGGAGAGAATACTCACTAAATTCTTCATCCTCATTGATTTAGGCCATTTTAAAAAAACTGTGTGAAACCTTGCCAAGGATTTTTAAAGCCCCGCAAGATTCATCACCCCTAGCGAGAGTGAGGAAAAGAGTTATCCCCATCGTCAAGGTCTCTAGAATTTGTACAAAATGTCTTTCTTTTTGAGAAGGAGAGCACTGATACACTTAACACACCCAAAGGAAACACAGAAGAATGAGTTGAGTGTTAAGAAAGATGAAAACAACCCACCCACTGCTTGGAATTCCTAACACAGCAGTAATAACATGAGGTCTGGGGAATGGGTGCAGTTCACACGCACATATAGTTCTGAACAAAAAAATTGAATGGTTTTGCACAGTGCTGCTGGATAGCTCCGTGGTTTAGGTGTGGTTGGGAGTTCGATTCTCCCACTGGGCCTTCTTGACAGGGATTGGATTCAGTGATCCACAGGGTCCCTTCCACCTCTGCAGTTCTAAGATGATGATGATTATAAAACCTTATTTTGGTCAGTGTGAGAACTCTGTCAACAGTATCAGGAAATTCTGTGTCACCCACACATTCTTTTCTGTACTCAGCCTCTGTAAATAGACAACTAGTTACAATAGCTGTAGCAGTTCCCCCCCCCCACCCTAAAGAAATAACACACTCATATCTCAAACTACTCTGAATTTTCTCCTCCATGCAGAAAGAGGTAGTGCAGTCTTTTGTAGAGTAATTTCAAAGCACCACAGTCCAGGCTCATTGGTCTCCAGAGTGACAAAATTTAGACTGTTTGTGTGTAAGGGTACCCGCCGTTGAGGACGATCTGAAATGGGAGTTTAAATGGTCTCAGTCCAACGTGAGGGCAGAGATGAATATTGTCGGTGGATAAGATCATGGGAATATCACATGTAAGATATTCATAGAATTGCTAGGCAGAAGGGTTTTGCTTCTTCTGTAAATGGACGTAGATAGCACAACTGCTCCAGATGTGTGACTAGCCTGCTGTGGTGCATAAGGAGGCAGCCAAGATGCTCCCCCCCCCCCCGGCATTCTCATCTGCTCACTTTCTGCAAGACGAAACCGGCTTAAAGAATGGAACTCCTGGCAAAACCATGTCAAGGACTGGCATTAAGAACATGTTCTGGGTGTCCCTCAAATCTGAAACCCACCTGTGTCTGTATAACTGGATCTCATGTGCATATTTCTTTGTTATCCTTGCCCATGTGTCCCAGGCCCATGAACGTCTCCTGCAGGTCCTAGGGCGCCCGCAGAAGCTGCCTGATTAAAAGTCTTTGGCCACTGGTCCACCAAGCCAACCAGAAGGGATGGGAAACTCTCCCAGCCTATGTCTGAATTCAGGTTCTGGAAAGTTCTCAAGAGTTGCATTCCAGGGATGAGCAGGGGCCAAAGCAAAAGGGGGCAAAAAATACTAAAACTCTTACTGCTTCCGGCCACACCTTAGGAGAGATGTAGGCTATCCTTTTAGAAGGGAGTAAAGATCCAGACAGATACTCTGGAGGTGTATCTGACCCATGAGGGCATGACATGGTAAGGGGTGCAGCTTCCCAGGGAACTCTAGAAGGCCATATGTAGTTCCTGGAGGGCCAGATACGGCCTCAGGATTTGAGATTTCCTACTTTCTGTTTACGAAGGCTGGCAACGGTGCTCCAGGTTTTTGGTTGACTCCACTGTCATGGAGGCCTTACATCTGCTGTGGGATTGAGCATGAGATTTATGCGGCTGTCCATGGTGCTGAAGCCTATCTGTAAAACAGGTCCAGCACCTCCTTGAAGTGGAGCTGATTTACGCCTCACTTTGAGCCAAACCAACCAACCAGCCTCCTTTGGGTATATGTCGCTTATCCTCGTTTAAAGTACTAGGCACTTCTCTGACTTTGGAGCCAAAAAGAGTGAAGAGAGAGATGAAAAGAAAGAAACGAACTTGTTGGAAGTGTTGATAATTCCTTAGCATAGACACAACACTAAGCAAAAAAAGGATTCCCTGGCTCATTCTCAGTGGAGGAAGACTTTCACTTTTCTTAACATGATCTAGCTCAGATCAGGTTTTATAAATTTCATAACAGCTCTGTCATTTCTCTGTCTTTCTTCATTTGCTCCTCCATCTAATACTACCCTGGGTCTTTCCCGCCCCCCTTCCTTTGAATTTGCCGGCAGTTTGTTTTACCATGCCTACCTCTTAGCATATCATATAATGAAACTGCACACTCTTTCAATATGGCTTCTGTGCGCTTTAATCTTTTGATCAAGTTAAATACCTAAAGCAAGAACATAGCAGGTTTTTCAGCTCCTGACATTTATTTACCCAAATAATAGGAGCTTCTCTGATGCTTGACCTCCCAGGAAATAGAAAAATGTGCTCAGGAGTTTTTGGCAGCCAACCAATGCCTTTATTTCTACTCGATCTGATTTCTGAACCTACGTGAGCGGCAAAATCAGGTACTGAATCCCCACAAAAGTAGAGTCCCAGCTGGACTTCAAAGTGAAGGCAAGTGAATTAAAGTTTTGAAATCCCTTCCCTGCAAGTAAGGTTTTCATGGTAAGGAAATTTCAGCAGGGGCTGATCATTGCCACCTTCTGTACAGTACTAACAAGAGTTAGCTGGCGTGGCACCGCTGCTGCCTTCTCTGACAGTGTCACCATCAGCTCCCACAGCTGCCCAGGGGCTGCCTTGAAGAAGGTGGATACACCTTAGTCTGATGTCTCAGTTGTGACCCTTCCACCTTGGGTGACCCTGCTTGGAGTCCAGAGTCATAATGGAACCTGGCTTCCGGATGGCATTGCTCTCGGCTTCACTAACATTCAAAACCCTCCATCGCATTAAAGTATACACCCCAAAACCCTTCTTTCCCTGCCTTGAAGAGGATGACAGAAACAACAAGAAGAAGCCTAATGGGGCATCCTCAGTTGAATGTTTTCTCAGATTTTGCCACTGCCTTGCCATTGTTTATGTCTATTCAGTTTTATTCACAGTTGTATTCTTTCTTGATTTCTCAATTATCTTGCTTTATTTGATCCTTTGATTAGTTTGTTATATTTATTTATTTATTTAAAAGGTAAACCACCAGGAATTGTGCCTAGCACTAATTTGGGTGGTATACAATTTATTTTTAATTTTTTTAGACATCAGACTAAGATGTATTCACCTTCTTCAAGGCAGCCCCTGGGCAGCCGTGGGAGCTGATGGTGACACTGTCAGAGAAGGCAACCGCGGTGACACTCCAGCTAACTCTTGTTAGTACTGTACAGAAGGTTGCAATGAATGAATGAATGAATGAATGAATGAATGAATGAATGAATGAATAGATAGATAAGGCTCTTCATAGTTCACTGTAAATACTATGGAATTTTAGAGCAGCCAGGGCAGTGGGCAGCTGCTCTGACATCTAGTTCTGAAGGCTGCATGAGGATAGGGATTTGAATCAGGAGATCAACTAGGGGGGTTTCTAATTCCTGGTTTAGAGGAGTCAAAGCCCACGCCTGCCATTTGAAAGCTGCATATGTAACATTTGACAACGAAGAAAAAGTATTCAGGTTGATAATAAATCACTTGTTGAGCGGCTCAGACACAGTTGAGCTAGAAAATTAGAAAGCACCCCGCTCTCTCATCCCACATACCCTTCTCTAACTAGGGAGGTGTTTTGATTGGCTTCCACAAAAGCAGAGCCTCTCTTCATATGTTGACCCTCTCAATGAGGAAGCCCGATGCTGCACAAACATTTTTCCAAGAGTGAACGGTCCATTTGCACTCCCAAAGTGTTTATGTTCCAAAAAATCCAGATTTTTAGCAAATCAAGAAGAAGAATTAGAAAAAAGAAGTGTGCAGGCATTTCAAGAAGTGTCTCGAAGACCTGGTTGAGTTGATGCCCTTTCTGCAGGGCTGGGAACTCTATAATGAGAAATGAATTTCCATCTTAATGCATGGTTGAGAAGTTTAGTTTAAGAAAAGAAGAAGAAAAGAAAACAGGGCTTGTAACCACTGTGGGTCAAAGCTAGCAACTGGCAGCTATTCCAGGCACAGAGAAAGCCAGTTGTGTGCCAAGCCTCAGCAATGGTAGGGGAACACTGACCATGAAATGAGAGAAGAAACAAGAGGGAGGGAGGAAGGAAGGAAGGGAGGAAGGGAGAGAGAGAGCATGAGCAGGGGCTTGACAGCAACTTAGGACACTGTGTTCTGATAACCACTTAGTCGTTGTTCTGATCCTAAGCCCCTGGAAACATGCCTAGCTGTCTTCGGTGTGCTCTAGGTTAAGGAAACATTGGGCTTTCTTCCACAGCCGACGCGGGTCCGTGAGGCCTCGACGAGCGATGTTTCTAATTAACCACCCCAGAGTATTTGCTTACATTTTGGCAGTGGGATCTGGCTGGGAGAGGTGAAACGGCACCAGCTTGAAACCGACCACAGTGGCGGCCGTTGGCTACCGCGCAGGCCGTGACGCCGGCCACACGGCAGAGAGTCAAGGGCTGGGGTCCAACGCACCGCGCGGCTAGTTTCCTGCGCCTCGGGGAGATGTGTGTAATTGTGCTCTTTGGACAGCAGCCTCTCTCCGGCCCACGTGACGGATGGCTTTGGAAACGGACCTGTCGGTATTGACAGGGCTTCGGGAAAGGGACCAAAGCTTTGTAGTAGACCACACACTTTGCTTGTGGAAGACGGCAGGTTCACTTCCCTTGAAAAGGCAGGTGGGGCTAAAGACCAGCGCCAGAGACAATAGAGAACAACTGACAATCAGAGTTGTGGGTCACAAGATTGGGCCCCATGAACCTCTTCTTTTGGGACAAGGCAGATTGCTACGTCCCTATTGTAGGTTATGATGTACGAAACATGTTTGCAGGTCATGGGACACAGGGCCTTCTTGGTGTCTGCTCTCAGGTTGCGAAACCCTGGGAGAGGAGCTTGGCCCTGTTCTGGGTGTCCTGGAAGGTAAAGGCTAGGCATGGTGATTTTCAGATTTTTTGGACTATAAATCCAATAATTCTCCATTCTGGTTCCCAACCTGACAGAACCACACCTGCACAGGAAGCTCAGGCCTAGCTTCCTGTAGAGAAAGGAAGCTGCCCCAGTGCTAGCTGGGACCTTTCTTTCTGTACAGGAAGCTGGCCTATGCTAAGCCTTGAAGATTGCTCAGCTAGGCCTTTTCTCCAGGTGAGCCACATTGAAGTGCCTGTAGGTATGAGTCTGCCAGGTGGAGAATTATAAGGTTTGTAGTCCAAAAAATCTGAAAAATGTTATGCCTAATAAAGACCTTTTTATTCAGGTGGGCTTTTAGCAACTGACTGGCTGCTGAGAAAGAGACGTACAGTGGGTACTGTAATTTTAATGGGCTTTTAAATGCTTTTAATTCAATTCAGAACCACTGTGAATTTAGTTCAGCCCCAGGGCTGAGAGTTGTTATGTAATGTGCTGTCAAGTCGGAACTGATTTATAGCCATCCTAATAGGAGTTTCAAGGTAAGTGAGATCATTTTAAAGGAGTGGCTTTACCAGTTCCACATCTCCAGCGAGTTCCCATCAGGATTCAAAACCAAAGTCTCCCGAGTCCATCACTCTGTCCACGATAACACACCGGTATAGGGCTGAGACAGAATGTTCCATATTTGCTCTGTTTGAAGCGATTTGGTCCGAAGGTGCACAACCTCGAGATGGAAGAGCCACTTTGAGCCTTTAAGGTGCTGATCTAAGGTAGCTCTGAACAATCAACTGGGCATTAGGAACACAAGTCACCTGATTCCAGTGTACTTCGCTATGTTGAGATGTGTTGTTTTCTGTTCACACTAACTATTTCCATACATTAGCCCTGTGCAACTTGGATGCAAACCAGCATCCTCTTTCCACACTTTTGTTCTGCTTTGGGGGTGATGCGTAAGTGGCAGTCTGCCTCCCCTGCCCCAATTTAATGAATCCTCCCTCCCTCCCCACCACCACAGGAGACAGATACGTTTGACTTAGAAGTCAAGGAGAGAGTTGATTATACAGGACAAGAGGCAGAGCTGTGTCGGCGTAATACCCTCCCCTCTTTGAAGATAACGCCTGGCCCTTAACTCTCCAAAGATCGCGCTGGCGTTCTTGTTCCTCGGAGAGGGTCTTGAAACGAGCCAAGCCGTTTGAACAAGAAGCGATATTCCCGTTTAGAAATGGCGAGCGATAAGCTCCAAAATGCCACTTTTGAAACTGAACCCAAAGAAGTGAGAACTGTTGGCAGAGAGAGAGAGAGTTGGGAGGATGGGGGAAGGAGAAGTGGTTTACCTTGGTCATTGAATAAGCGTGAAAAAAATTGCTGATGATAATAAGAAAATTGTGGTGAGGGCGGATTGGGCGACACCATGGATCCCCACAACAGACTCAGATGTGGGAAGTACATTCCAGGGATTCTACTTCCCTCTTAGCAGTTTCAAGAAGGTTGTGTTTACAAGCCGTGGGAAGCATGCAGTTTGAAAGGGGCTGAACCCAATAACAATTTTTTTTGTCTGAGCAACTGGAGGGCTCTTCCCCCCCCCCCTTTGAAGTGGAATCAGTGCTCTCCTCGTTCTTGCCTCTGGAACCGACCACGACGGTTTGGGTCACACCATGTTCTGTTTTGAATGACAGCTGCCAAATTTTGCCCGTTCAGCACAGACACTGGATATGCTTTATTGGGGGATTTGGGGACCTGTAGTCAGAACACTCACTTTCCCATGCACTGGTTTGTGCATGCTTCCTCGATACTTGAGAAATGCACCATCAGGAGGGGACTGCCACATGTGAATAGCGTGTTGCAGGTCAAACACCCTGGACAAATATGTCTGTTGCCTCTGCACACCTAATAATGTTTCAGTGGACTTAATCCATGAATTCAGCTGCCATCTTTTCATTGAAACCAAGCATCACCATCAACATGTATGGGCTAATGAGGATGATGTACCATCGAGTCAACTCTGACCTTTGGTGAACCTTTTCAAGGGCTTTTAGGCATCCTCTGCAGAGGTTCCTCCTTCCCTTCTTCTGGGATCACCCCGGAACTGTGCAGCTTGTCCAAGGCCACCCAGGCTGGCTCTTCCCTTAGGAGACACAGTGGGGGAATCAGACCCCCAACCTCTGGCTCTACAGCCAGGTACTTAACTCACGGAGCTATCCAGGCAGTCATGTATGAACCAGCTAACAGATAAGATGTCACATTTTTACCTTGGCCTTCCTCTTGGGGCTTTGCAGCTGGAATCTGTGAGTTGGAAGTAGTCCAGTCCAGAACTAATAAAGTTACTTTTTGGAATCCGCCGGACAGCATGGCCAGTGGGATCAGATGGTCTCTAAGCTCACTAATAAACATGAGTGGAACATTTTACCCAACCACTGAAATGTTGTGTTGCCATTTGGTTGTCTGTAGGGGGCAGTGGAAAGCGATCCAGGTTGCCTGTGTCTAAAACTGAAAGGGAAGATAAATACCTTCCCTCCCTTTTCTCTCCCAATAAGGATCAAATCCACAGGACCATAGGTTTGTACCGCCATAGAGCGGCAAGTTGACAGGTGAGGCCGTTGCGACAAAGGAAGGAACGAGGCCTTTGAGCGGTTGTGACATTTATTTTTCCTCTTCTATCGATCCCATCAAGTCTGCACCACGGCTGGAGTCATCCCTACACCATGGACTGTTTGCTTATTGTAGTGGAAAGCAGGTGATAAGTGCTTTGTATACAAACTGTCACAGACACAAAGCCCAGAGAACTGGGCAAACCATCCAGAGGCTCCTTTCAAACTCAGTTTGATCAGTGACGCTGTGTAAAAATGTTGTGGAATTAAGGACGAAGGTTTTAATGTACCCCTGGTGAGGAGTAACTGTTAGGAAATTTGTTTCTGCTCTGTTGGTTTTGTTTTGTTTTTAAGACCTGGAAGAAAGGGCTCTTCTGAAGGCCATGTTGTCAACTCTCATGTTGGTAAAAAACATAAGCCAGTGGGGCTCAGGGGTTAGTGCTAGATTTGGGATGAGAAAAATGACCCCTCTCAAAAATTGCTGCTCTCTTTATGTACAACCATTACAAGTAAAGAATCAAAGTCATCTCCTGCTCCCTTGCTCACATTTGAGATGGCAGGGAGAATACCTAGCTGTGATACGCTGGTGTTGTAAAACAAGACTTTATCATGGAACCGGGTCCTTTTGACACCTTCTGAAGCTCAGAGAGTTAGGGATCTGGTTGTGGAGCCAGAGGTTGTGAGTTTGGTTCCTCCCTGTGCCCTTTAGGAGAAAAGCCAGCCTGTGTGGCCTTGAGGAAGCTGCCCACTCTGAGAGCACCCCCAGAAGAAGGGAAGGCTCAACCACTTCTGAAAAATCTATACCTAGAAAACCCTGAGAAGGGTCACCATAAGTTGAAACTAACTTGATTAAAATTAATTAAGGTCTTCACTGGCATAAGGTCAGGCCTGCTCTACGTGTTATGGCCAATCTTGGTTCTTCCCAATGTTTGATCTACAACGTCCATCACCAGTATGGCCAAACTCAGGGATGATGAGAGTAAAAAGCACCTCAGGAAAACCAGATTAGGGTTACCTAATGGATGGAACTTCAATTTCTGCTGGAACAGTCTCTATGCTACCTTGGAACTGTCCATGGTCCTGTCTATCCATATCTGACTCTGTTACATGAGAACATCAGGCCATCTGCTAACTACTGACTGGTAGCTTCTTCATAACATGATTGCAGTTTCCTTCTTCATGCGGTCAGAGACCCAGCTGCTTTAGGCTGACGTCCTCAGAATCCAGCTTGGCATCCTGCAAGCATAGCCAACACCAACAACAGGATACATTCACATCAGCTTTGCACTACACCATTCTAAGAATCTCTGGAACCAGCATTGACGGAGGCTGCTACGCCGTTGGCATGATGTAACCCATCATCTTATAATGCTAGCATTGACACTGTTTTGGCACAGATGTTGTTCTGGGCGTGTATGTGTGTGTGTTTAGTAGCCTTTGGCTCCACATCTTGCACACCCTCCAAAATAGCACAAAATGTCCTCGGATCAAGAAGGCATCCTGCCCACCAACTGTGTCCCAGTTTCCAACAGATTTAAATGCAAATTATGTTAATAGCAGAGGGCTTCTGTGTATGCAGATTGGCCCCAGCTTCTCCGCTTGTTATTAACATGGAGGCAAATACGTGCACAGATAGCATGTTTTTCTCTGATTTTGTATCAAATTCATTAAGCAAGCTAGGCGACACAATACTGCTGGAAAGGTTGATACTAAAGACCAGTGTTATATTGGCCCTACTGAGAGTTTTTTTTTGGGGGGGTGTCAGCTGATTGCACAAGGCCAAGAGGTTTCTGTGAAGCTGTACAACAGTTCCACGTAGAACAGTGGTTCCCAACCTTGGGTGCCCAGATGTTCTTGGACTGCAACTCCCAGAAGCCTTCACCACTAGATGTGCTGGATTTCTGGGAGTTGTCGTCCAAGAACATCTGGGCACCCAAGGTTGGGAACCACTGATGTAGAAGATCCCAAAGCTCCTTCAAGGGAGACGGGGAGCAGCAGGTGATCTCCAGGGCTTCCAGCTGGAGCTTTGTGGCACCACCCAGCATTCCAGCAACCCTGGATGAGAATTCCAAATTGCATTATACCTTCGTTCTCCCAAGTCTGGCCTTAAGGAATATGCTGATGGAGAAAGGGCAGGTGAAAGGGGAGCCAAAGATTTGGACCATTCCATTGTGACCCATTATATATGGCCTTGCCTTTGAAAGTGACCTAGAAATGGCAGCGTCTCAAAGAGGTCTTTAAGGTGGTTCACCAGAGCTGTACAATTTGAATGTTATGTCTGCATTTTGCCTGCTGAACAAGCTTCCAGTCCTAGGGCCAGTCCTAGCATTAGGGAGAGTGAGGCAGCTCCAAGCAGCTGAAAAAGGATATCATGAAAGTACGGCCAGACTGAATGTGATCTATTTCATTTCTTATGTGTGTACCATCTCTTTTTCTGTCTCTAGCAGTCTTGGCCTAACCTGGCTTTTCCAGGATGAATTCATGGTGCTGATCTTCAGTTTTAAAGGCTATGGCTTGAGACCAGACAGCTTCCTGCCAAATCATCTCATGAAGATGACGAGTGTTTCCACATTACACAAGGGTGGTGTAGCATGATGGAGCAGCAGAGCTGGTGAAGAGCCTGGAAACGGGTCCCTTTGAGGGACCATAGAAGAAGTCGGGTATGTTTAGCCTGGGAAAGACATGGTCTTCAGATATCTCAACGGTTGGCACTCAGAAGATGGAGCAATCTTGTTTCCCGAGTGTCAGACCTCAACCAGAGTTTAGGATCACAATGATAGCATTTGAACTGCAAGAAAGGAGATGCCACCTAAACATTAGGAAGAACTTCCTGCTGATATAGCCTGTTCAAGGCAGGGGACTGGATATGTATCATGGATTCATTGACCTTTGGACTTTCTGCCTTGATCAAGGGTTGGATAAAATGACCCTTGGTTCCATTCCAACTCCATAATTCTCATCTGATGAGACATGTATTGAGTAGCTGGATATTACTTTACCTACAGTGACTCCATCTTATAGAGTCTGGGAATTTGTAGACTGGCGAGGCAGTTTGGATTCTCTGCTGCAGAGCTCTGCTGCTGTACGATAAGACTGACTGTTGTAACACCGTACCACAGATCCACACATTGTTGGAGGCAGTTTTCTGAGTGCCAGTGCCAAGGAGCTGCAGTAACAGGGCCTTCTAAGTGTTAGCTCCATGGAAGAATTCACGTGTGTGTGTTTTTTTAAGCCAGGTGAAGACTTTAAAAAAATGCCTCCCAAGCTCTTACAGGATGTGTTTGAGCAGGTGTGCCCTAGTGGGTTTGGGAATTTTCCAACATTGAAAATTTGAAGACATGTGTCCATTGATTTTATGAGTTTTCCACTGCTCGTGCTGCTGCTTCCATGTTCTAATTATTTATTTGTTCATTGCTTAATTGCATATTTCTAATTTTCATTTACAGAGAATCTCATTTACGCAGAGGCATACACAACACCATAAATCACATTAATTGATCCATGGGTGAATGAAAATTCAGCCCCAAATCACAGCATTTTTCTAACGAGCCCAGACCTCTCCTTCCGTCTTGCTAACCTTTGCAAGTGTACTTCTAAATACTGTTTTCTAGTGACTTTCGGTGAAATCCCAAGTGCCAGCCGGCAGCCGTCCTCACCCACCCCATAACCACTCTGAGCCTCTCCCTGCAGCCCGAGGTAAAGAGACGGCGAACGTCTCTCCCTTGATTGTGTCGATGGGAGATGATTTTCAAGGTGAAATTTCTAGTTCAGTTGAGTCACTTTCATTCAAGGCAATGAGCAAAATGTCACCCCCACGTTGAACCGCATTCAGCGGCCTCCCGTTCTCCAACTGCATTTAAATTTACTCCACTTTTCCTTTCTGACACCTGTTTAAATCAATATCTTCCTCTCCAGGTCGTGGGTAGAATGTGCCTGGTCTCTCCGCACAGCGCTTCTCAAATCCACTAAAATCAACACAATAATTGAAATATTTTCAAGCTGATTACACCGCTGCCTGAGGCTAGGCTGGTTGCTAAGGGTAAGCTCCCCGGTTGCTAGGGGGAGTAAATCATCTTGCATTATTTGATTTTTGTTATAGATATGAAACCGCTACTCCCTCGATTAAATGTCTCTCAGTCTAACACCTATGGGACCTGGGGAAAGAGAAAGAGAAAGCAGCAACCTTGACCCTGTCAAATAAATATCTCTAACTTTTCCTGTCCTCCGGCTTCCAAACCAAAGCTGTCTGCTGGTGTTTTTTTTAAACTCACTCCCCCTTCCTCCTCCTCTTCTTCTTTTTCTTCTTCTTCCCCCACTTCCTACAGTCCAACTTTAAATAACAACGCGATGGGGACAAACATCTGAGGAGGAGAAGAACGGTCTTTTCCATTAAAGACGCTTTCCACTTGGTGAAACCTTCTCTATTTATACCAAACACAGCTTGATGGGGAGCTACACGGATCTAATAGCTTTGAGGACATAAAAAAAATTGGAACAATTATGGTTTCCCATTCGGCTGGCTTTCAAGGTATTGGCTCCACCAGCCGTGTACTTAGGCACGGGCCCAAAAGGGTGCAGAGAGACAAGAGTTAGAAGTAACTCCACTGGGTTGGTGGGATTTGCTTAAGAATACGTGGTTTTGTTTAGGGTTGATTGTATGACATATTTCCAGAAAGAAGCACTACATTTTTATCTTGTCCTTCCTCCAGAGAACCTACATGGGGTGATCTCATTTCATCCTCAGAATGACTCTATGGGGTAGGTTACAACAAATATTGTGTGTGACACCCATTTGTGTTTGAGAACCCAAATCCTTATTTAGCCTATGGCCATGTATCGTGGACCTAGTTCTGCACCCAAAAATCTGCTCCTGCTTGGATGACTATCAGTTTCATCAAGGACCACATCCTGATGGTGCCAACCACCTGTCACATTAATCCCAGACAGACAAGATTGTTGAGACACAGAAGAGAATGGGTGTTATAAGATTTGTATAATTTGCAGTGGCTAATTGTGACTAATTGACAGGTGCCGGAGTATGTCTTGATGGTGTGCCTCAGCATGTGACCAAGGTGCACACCAGCTCTTTGTCAGTTAGCCATGGGAAATTGCAGAGACCATAAGGATCCTGGGTATTACAGTTCTTCCGCCCATGAGGAGGTAAGTAACCAGGGCCACCAGGAGTCAAGTGAAAGCCCAGCAAATGCTAGGTGATATATCAGTGGTGATGGCCCATACTCACAAGCAAGTCATCCCTTGAGACTGGAATTCCTCAGAAGATGAGCCTGCTGAGCTCTCAAGTGAGGCATGCATAGACATGACCTGGACCAAAGTGCTGAGTCATCAGGAATGGAGGACTGCAAGGGATGGAGCTGCTGAGTCATCCAATACAGAGCAATCAAGCTGTTCATATGCATCAGCAAACATACCAAGAAGTACTGAGATACCAAATGAAGGACGACCAGCTGATGTCTGTACAGGTATGAAGGCAGTCCTTGTGGATACGAGGAAAATAAGCTGCGTAGCTGATAGGCTCCCGATCTTGGGTAATCCAGGTTTTCTTGGACTGCAACTCCCAGAAACCCTGGCCAGCACAGCTGGTGGTGAAGGTGTCTGGGAATTGCAGTCCAAGAACCACCTGGGGACCCAAGGTTGGGAACCACTGAGCTACAATATAGGCATCCATCTCAGTCCACTCTCTCCCTCAGAGCTGGCCAAATTGTTGGCGTGAGTGGATAAATGACAGGCTCCAAACACCCCCCAAAAAACCTGATTCTTTGAAAGCAAACCATCTCCCACTTCCCCAAAGGTTAGAATGAGTTTGTGGATCAGACGGTTGACACGACCTAAAGCAGAGGAATGGGAGAGCCAGTTTCGGATTAGAAGGGTATAAAACCAAAAGGTCCAGTTCTTAGAAATGAAGTGAGTGCACGGTGGGGGGAAATTTCCAGTCTCTGTCTTCCTCTGCTGTGCCACCTTAAGCAAAGAAGAACTCGACACTGGCAAAATGAATGAGCATCCACATGCAGTGCCCACTGGAGCAGACACAAACAATCTCAAGGTTATTGCTGCTCTTATTATTCATGGATCTCCACTGGTGTGTGCAGACTGTGCAAACAGAGAAGGAGATACAGGCCTTGGCTGGCCCAAGAAGCTGGTCCAGGGATGCCAGAAGCTGACAAAGAATGCTCCGGTCAGACAGAAGAGAGAAGCTAGACAAAGCCGGCTCCTTGACCTGCCATTTTGGGTGGTGGATGTGGGAGGCAATGTAACACCTGCAGAGCAGTGTGGACGCATTGGAATAGTCTCATCATAGAATAATGAAGTTGGCCATCGAGTCCAACCCCCTTCTCAATGCAGGAATACAAATCAAAGGATATCTGCCAGGTAGTTGTCTAAGTTTCTCTTGAAGGCCTCCGGCGTTGGAGCACTTACCACCTCCCAAGGTCATTGGTTCTGTTGTCATACTGCTCTAACAGTTACGACGTTTTTTCCTGATATTCAACCAAAATCTGGCTTCCTCTAACTTGAGCCCATTGTTGCATGTCCTGCACTCTGGGATGATTGAGAACTCTGAATGACAGCCTTTCAAGTATTTGAAAAGTGCTATCATATCTCCTCCGAGTCTTCTTTTCTCTCGGCTAAACATGCGAAGTTCTTTCAGTCTTTCCTCATAGCATTTGGTTTCCAGCCCCCCTTGTTGCCCTCCTCTGTCCTTTTCCTATTTTTCAGCATCATACTCAAGTTGAGGCCTAACTAGTGCCGAATAGAGGGAAACTAGTACCTCGCGGGATTTGGAGATTATACTTCTGTTAATGAAGCCTAAAACAGCATTTGCCTTTTTTGTAGCCACATCACACTGTTGGCTCATAGTCAGCTTGTTATCTACGACGGTGCCAAGATCATGTTCCATTTACATGCATCTTTTCATAACCATGCCTGATTTCTTGAAACTAGGAAGTAAACAGTTGTCCACATTAATAGAAAACAGTGGCTGTGCGAAGGGTTGATTGGCTAGTACCTGTATAGTCACTGATACTGTGCTCTATGGCTGGAAACGTTTTTATCTTAAAATGGGTCATATTTTTTTAAAAGGTGAAAAATAAATACATGAATATGTAGGTTTATACTGTACATGATATATATCATAATTTTTTTTAAAGGCAGGCAGCTGAAGTGGAGGGGACAATGAACTAGATTTCACTAATGAACTAGTTTTGATTTGCAGTCTTGTGCACTATCTTGTGGATTGCGACATCCAGAAAGAACATCCTTCAGAGAAATGTTAATTCCTCTTTTTATACAACATCCATCTCTCTTCTTCATAAATTCTCCCACCATAGGTATAATTTTAATCTGGGGAAATAAAATTATTTATTTATTTTGAAAAAAAGTGTGTATTTTGTTCTCCATATTTATTGGCATATTCTTGTTAGGATTTTGACAGTCTCTGTGGCTTGAAATAAGTTCTATTGGCATTCTATCTATCCCTGGTGATTTTTTTGTCCCTAGTGCTTTCAGAGCAGCTTTCATTTCACTTTCTAGAACTGCAAGTTCTTCATCATAGGCTTCCTCTTCAAAGGAGTTTATCATTCTCTTATCTCTTCCGTATAGGTCTTCATATACTGAAAAAAATTGCATACATTTTCTTATTGCATTCCCAGACACAGAATAATCGGCTCATGATGCTGAATTTGGTGCTGAATGCTGCTTTCTTTCTTGCACTGGACTACATGCATGGCCATTCTGGTTTTGCCCAAAGGGACCTACTTGGACAACAGGCCTTTCATTTTCAATCCATACTAAATTCTTAGGTGTCACTTTCATTATCTCATGCCATTATTTAATCAGACAATGACATGTGAATCTTCTTAAAATCAGGCCCTGCTCTGATATACAAATGAGAATTTGAGGAGTGAGCAAAATGGTTTAGCTGTGCCACGAGCGGCTTCTGCATCAGCTTAGAGGTTGTTTTCTCCAGGTGGGTCTTCCTGAGAAGTTTTACGGGTTTTCAGTGGCCAGGAAAATCAAGCCTCCTGAACTTTAACTACAGCTGTACCCGTAGCCCGTCTGCCTGGCAGCAGGTGGGCGTGTGCCAGTATCGTTCCTGCTGGGATGGAGCCAGCTGTTCCTAGAAATGAATCTCAAGTAAATTAGCAAACACCACACAAACCTGTCATTTGAATCATTCTTGATTACTTTAAATGCTGGCCTGTCTCCTCAAAAGACAGTTCCCCTGTGCCCAGCCAGTGTCTGTCTACATTTCCATCTAAGCTTGGGTTTTCTTCATGGACAGCCTTATAAACTGGAAATCAAGGTTGGCTCCCAGGCATCATGGCTACTGGGGAGTTGGTGGGCTGTCATTCAAAGAAATAAACTTATCCAAACTCTCCTGCTGTTGTGCCAGAGACTTAACAGTGTACATTTTGGAACCAACAAGATAGCTATTTTAATTGGTAGCAAATTTTGCTACCTCTGTGTCAACAGACAAGTAAGCAAGTAAGCAGCCCTCTTCTACAGACATGCCTTCCTTGGCTAGTGCTATATTTTTCTCAGATTAGCAGCCAGAAGGACAATCCTAGCCAGTCAGGGATCACAACATTATGGTGCTACATAACCTATTAGGTTTTGCCATGTGATGATATCCTGGTTGTCAAATTAAGCTAACTGAGAATGAGAGCAAGAATGGGTAAGGCATAAAAGAAGTCAAGCCTATTTGCAAGGATAGCTAAATAGACCCTCCAGCATCAGGGGCAGTATACCTTTGAGGCCAGGTACTGGAGACAAGTGAAAGGAAAGTCAAATGCTGCAAAGAAAAATACTCCATAGGAACCTGGAATGTAAGATCTATGAACCTTGGTAAGTTTGGCCTTGGAGTTCAAAATGAAGCAGGGCAAAGGCTAATAGAGTTTTGTCAAGAGAACAAGCTGGTCATCACAAACACTCTTTTCCAACAACACAAGAGGCGACTCTACACATGGACATCACCAGATGGGCAATACCGAAATCAGATTGATTATATTCTCTGCAGCCAAAGATGGAGAAGCTCTATACAGTCAGCAAAAACAAGGCCTGGAGCTGATTGTGGCTCTGATCATCAGCTTCTTATAGCAAAATTCAAGCTCAAACTGAAGAAAGTAGGAAAAACTACTGGGCTAGTCAGGTATAATCTAAACCAAATCCCTTATGAATACACAGTGGAAGTGAAGAACAGATTCAAGGAACTAGATTTGGTGGACAGAGAACTATGGATGGAGGCTTGTAACATTGTACAGGAGGCAGCAACAAAAACCATCCCAAAGAAAAGGAAATGCAAGAAAGCCAAGTGGCTGTCCAACGAGGCCTTACAAATAGCAGAGAAGAGAAGGGAAACAAAATGCAAGGGAGATAGGGAAAGTTACAGAAAATTGAATGCAGACTTCCAAAGAACAGCAAGGAGAGACAAGAGGGCCTTCTTAAATGAACAGTGCAAAGAAATAGAAGAAAAGAATAGAAAGGGAAAAACCAGAGATCTGTTCAAGAAAATTGGAGATATTAAAGGAACCTTTTGTGCAAAGATGGACATGATAAAGGACAAAAATGGTAGGGACCTCACAGAAGCAGAAGACATCAAGAAGAGGTGGCAAGAATACACAGAGGAATTATACCAGAAAGATCTGGATGTCCCGGACAACCCAGATAGTGTGGTTGCTGACCTTGAGCCAGACATCCTGGAGAGTGAAGTCAAGTGGGCCTTAGAAAGCATGGCTAACAACAAGGCCAGTGGAGGTGATGGCATTCCAGTCGAACTATTTAAAATCTTAAAAGACGACGCTGTTAAGGTGCTACACTCAGTATGCCAGAGAGTTTGGAAAACTCAGCAGTGGCCAGAGGATTGGAAAAGATCAGTCTACAATGCTCCAACTACTGTACAATTGCACTCATTTCACACGCTAGCAAGGTTATGATCAAAATCCTACAAGGTAGGCTTCAGCAGTATGTGGATTGAGAACTCCCAGAAGAACAAGCTGGATTTTGAAGGGGCAGAGGAACTAGAGACCGAATTGCTAACATGCACTGGATTATGGAGAAAGCCAGAGAGTTCCAGAAAAAGATCTACTTCTGCTTCATTGACTACGCAAAAGCCTTTGACTGTGTCAACCACAACAAACCATGGCAAGTTCTTAAAGAAATGGGAGTGCCTGACCACCTTATCTATCTCCTTAGAAATCTATATGTGGGACAGGAAGCAACAGTTAGAACTGGACATGGAACAACTGATTGGTTCAAAATTGGGAAAGGAGTACGACAAGGCTGTATATTGTCTCCCTGCTTATTTAACTTATATGCAGAATACGTCATGCGAAAGGCAGGACTGGATGAATCCCAAGCCAGAATTAAGATTGCAGGAAGAAATATCAACAACCTCAGATATGCAGATGATACCACTCTGATGGCAGAAAGTGAGGAGCACTTAAAGAACCTCTTAATGAGGGTGAAAGAAGAGAGTGCAAAAAATGGTCTGAGGCTCAACATCAAAAAAACTAAGATCATGGCCACTGGTCCCATCACCTCCTGGCAAATAGAAGGGGAAGATATGGAGGCAGTGACAGATTTTACTTTCTTGGGCTCCATGATCACTGCAAATGGTGACAGCAGCCACGAAATTAAAAGACGCCTGCTTCTTGGGAGGAAAGCGATGACAAACCTAGACAGCATCTTAAAAAGCAGAGACGTCACCTTGCCGACAAAGGTCCGCATAGTCAAAGCTATGGTTTTTCCAGTAGCGATGTATGGAAGTGAGAGCTGGACCATAAAGAAGGCTGACCGCCGAAGAATTGATGCTTTTGAATTGTGGTGCTGGAGGAGACTCTTGAGAGTCCCCTGGACTGCAAGGAGAACAAACCTATCCATTCTGAAGGAAATCAACCCTGAGTGCTCACTGGAAGGACAGATCCTGAAGCTGAGGCTCCAATACTTTGCCCATCTCATGAGAAGAGAAGACTCCCTGGAAAAGACCCTGATGTTAGGAAAGTGTGAAGGCAAGAGGAGAAGGGGACGACAGAGGACGAGATGGTTGGACAGTGTCATCGAAGCGACCAACATGAATTTGACCCAACTCCGGGAGGCAGTGGAAGACAGGAGGGCGTGGTGTGCTCTGGTCCATGGGGTCACGAAGAGTCGGACACGACTTAACGACTAAACAACAACAACTGGAGACAAACAGGAAAAGCCCTGAAACTGGCCACTGCAATAATCAGAACGCTGGACCAGAAGTTATGAAGCATTTCTCATTTTATTAATTTACTCTGGTATCTTATAATGTTTCTGGTGCAAAATAAAAACTGCAGCCCTGTTGCCACACATCAGCAGAGTCATAATAAAATTCAATTTGGTTTCCTTCTGAGTAGGCAGTAAGATGAGTTATAGGGTGGCTTGGAATTATGCTTTGTAATAAGAGCAGTCAAAATAGGGAAGTTTGTTCTGCAAGGAACGTGAAGCCCAAATTAGGCTTGATTAAAAAAGGCTGAATTACTGCAGAAATCCAGGCAAAGAAAAATAGGAAGGTAAGGCTGTAGTTATTAATGCAAAACAGTATAAGAAGAGAAGCCCGGAGGAAAATGAAGTGTGAGGCGGATGTGTGGGGAAAGAGATGAGAGGGGGAAAGAAAACATGTGGGAGACAGTGTATTTTTTTTCTTTTGTATCAAATTGTGAGGGGGGGGGAAAGGAATATTAGATGACACTATTAATACTAATTATATATATATGGGTATATTATAAAGTCAACACCTTAAAAAGGTTTGGATGATCTTAATTTTCCAGTTGTAAACATTATTAACTTAATTTTTGCACTTGGCACAGAAACACAGAGACGTCAATGTGTGGATGGAATAAAGGGCTTCTCTCTACTTCCTGTTTGATATTTTGACACCGTCTTCTCCAGAGCTGACAGCCAGCTCATGAAGGGACATATTCCTGCTTCGTTTCCAGGCCATTAAAGCAGAGAAATCCCCAACCTCACGGAGCTGTACATTAGGATGGGTTCCAAGCCCCCTCACTCCGCGGATGCTGAAAAATGTGGAAGTCTTCAACTCTATTCATTGTATGGTCTCCGGCTCTCTCTAGTGGCCCGTTCTGGTAAACACACCCTGGAAATGCATATAAACACGTATTTTTTTTTTTTAATTTAGTATTTTCAGTCAGTAGATAAGTGAATCTGTGGATACTGATCCTGCGGATGGGGGCAGCCCTACTGTACTTTTAAAAGAAAATAATTTTAAGTTCATAGACGCATGTGCAAATTATTGATTAGTTTCAAAATACTTGTAGCTCACTTTCCCCCTCAATTGGCAGATGCTCAGATGATGAGAGCTCCACCTCGTGGAGGTGCTTTTCATGGGGCTCCATTGCTGCATAAAAGAAAATAGAAGAGAGAGAACAAGACAGCCAACGAAAGGAAAAAGTCAATTTTCAGTGTGATTCAAATAGAATGCTGGTGGTCACATGCTCTGTGATTATCCGGCTTCGGTCACCTAGCAGGACACATATCTCCTTTCTTCCAGACATGTATGTTCTTCAGTACTTCTTGTCTCTCTTTTGATGGTCAGGAGTCAAAGGGGCTGGGAAATGGAGAGGGGTCTCATCGGCATGAGACTTCCTTATTGTTTTGGCTTCTGCTCCCAGAATTCTGTGGGCTTTAGCTGAGAAATGAAAGTCTCCCCAGAAGTTTTCCATCCCATGCTTGTGGAGAATGAAGGTTCCAACAGCTATTTCGCTCCTGTAGAGGACAGAAAAAAGTGGGAGTGGCTAAGATCTGTGGGAGCTGCAACGGATTAGGGGACGGGTAGTTTATTTTAGAGGCACCTTGTGGAGAGCTTAAGAGGGAGAGAAACAAGCTAAGTGTCTGATTCCTAGTCTTTCTGGAATATGCATGACCTTTCAGTGAAATTGGGGGGAGAGAGATCCAAGCTGTCTAAGATCTCAGGTCCCTGGCGTCTTATCTTTCAACCAGTGGCTAGCTGGGGGGCTCCATTTCCATGCAGTGAATCCGCTTGGTGTTTTAGTCCAAATGCCATAGGGACTCTCTGGGTTGCTGCATCTTCTTTGTGGAATAGGTTCAGCACCTTGGACAGCGTCTTTGAAATGGGGCTTAAAACCTGGTGTGGATTCGGCGCTCCCATGGAACCGGAGCCAGCAGCCTTCGCTACCTTAGACACGAAATGGACAACAAGCCCTCCATTTGCTGTGCTGGTGATTTGGGGGGGCGATCGGAGAGCTGACTGCCTCCTTTCCGATCCTCCAGGCCCCTTGAAGGAAAGGCAGCAAGCACCCGCTTTTTGGCAAAAGGGGGGAAAAAAGACTCTGTAGCTCGGGCCCTTCTCAACAAGCACCGACTGAACCCAGGCCTTTGTTCACCCTGCTTTGGAGTCGGGTCTGTCAGGTGATCACTAACCCGTTTTTGGCCCTTGAGGCCAGCTGGAGGGGCACACCTTTCCTCCAAGGGGCAAAAACCCGCCCCTTTGGGCCCTGGACAAACGCCCAGGCGCTGGGGGCCTTCTCTGTTTCCCTTTCGTACGGCTGGGCGGGCGGCCGGCCGTGCACTGCCGCCGGGCCGCGAGAGGGATCAATAAGACCCCTCCGACTTGGTCTGTTTACAAACTAGCTGCCTTCAACAGTCAGGCTAGTTAAGCACTTCATTCCCATTCCAGGAGGCCATCTGCTGCCTTTTGCTGTACGTCTTTCTGAAAACCCCCGGCCTTGACAAGCTCGAGATACGTCAGTGCCGTTATCAGCAGAACACAACATCTGCCATGCCTGACACCCACCATTGTAGGCCATTTAATCTCTCCCCCTCCTCCCTTTAACGGCAGACAACAGCTCCCTGTATTATATTTTCCCACTCAATTAGCACTATCATCCTGCTGAAATAGAGGCCAATTTACCTTTAATGACATCATTGTTAGGAGAGTGGCAAGCGCCCGGTCCGGGGCTGTCACCGGATTGTGGGAGGCAGGAACCTTGTCTCTTCTCTGCTCACCCTGACGGAGGCAAGGAAGGCCGGGCAGCCTATCCGAGGCCGCCTTCACCCCCGACCACAGGCATTGTTTCCGACAGCTCGCAGAAGCACTGTGGCGGAAAATTGAGTCCAGATTCATTAGGTTTTTCAGTGTGCTGCTCAAGTCAGTTAAATTGATACATTTCCTAACAAAATTGAAGTGCTTTGTGCTGCCAGTGGAAAGCCTGCTGACCCTGCTCGGCCCACTGAGCAGCCAAAACGAGTTGATGGATCCATTAGGCCGCTCCGAACGCTTCTGCCCCCACCCTCTCCCTCCGTTCCTGAGTGACACAGTAAATCTGAGCCAATTTCAGTCCCTAATCATCATTACACCCCCCCTCCACTGTTCATTTATTACTTCTACAATTCTAATACGGACACGGGAATGGGTCAGCACCCGAGGAGGTAACATAACGGCACCGACAGACTTAAAGAGCCCATAATCCGTTCCCTTGGCTTTATCGAGAAAGCCAAACACTGTCTGATTTCCCCTTCTCTCTCTCTCTCCCTCTCTCCCCGTCTCTCAATCTCTCTCTCTCTGTGCCCCAACCCTCAAGATGGCGGCAATGGCCAGGTGATGCGTTGAGATTCGCTCGGCCCAAAGATCAGGAGCGAAAGCGGTCAGAGGGTTCAGAACCATGTGAAAACAAACCCACAACAGAATTGAAAAGGAGATCTAGACAGCAGTAAAGAAGCTGAGAAGGCCCAGTGCCCAGGGAGAGAAATCAGAAAGAAAGGCCACTGTCCGGGAGAGATCCCATTTTGCACGCACGCACGCACGCACGCTCACACACACACACACACACACACACACACACACACACACACACACAAGAGTGACAGTGCCTGCAGACCAGCTCAGGGTAACAAAGAGGTCTGCTTGGCACATGTGCCTTCCGTGTGCTTCTCTGCGCATGTGGTGTGGTTTCAAATGGGGGGCAATCGGCAGGAGGGCTGGCCAGCTCCTGGGGGCTGAAATGCCAGGCTGTTTGGCATGCAGATGAGATTGACAGCTGCCTGGCGTAGCGTTTGGGTGGCAGAGCCGCCACCGTGGCACGTCCGGAGTTTGATGAGCCGGCAGAATGGCGAGCATGTGTTGCGGATCTGGTACAGCGATTAGAGTTTTGCTTTTGCATCTGGTGTGCTTGTGTGAACCATTTCGAACTGGCATGGGGAAGGCTGGGCTCTCCTCCCTGCTCAACACCTTGCTTGTGTGTCATGGGATGAAGTCATTCCAGCAAAATCCTTGCTGTTATTCTGACTGACAGTTTGCTGATACTCTACCAGTTCACAAAGAACACACACGCATCTTGTCTGATTTCCAAAGCTAAGCAGGGTCTGGCCTAGTTAGTACTTTGGATGGGAGACTCGTACAAGGACATAAGAGGTAGGGCTCGGAAAGGATCTTGCTTGAAAATTGTGAACAGCCAATGCTGCCAGTCAGAGTTTGCAAGATGAGGCTAGACAGACTAATAGCCTATGCCGTTTGTGATGTTCCTATGAAATCCATTCCCAACCCATAGCTTTCCTGAATGGAGAAATGTTTCCAAAGCTTCTTGCTTAAAATCCTTTGTGGTGCTCATACAAGCTCCGCCTGAAGACCAACAGGGCTACCTTCAGCCTTACCAGGGGCTGCCTTAGACTGCATTTTCTCGAGGGCACCTCTGTCTGCTGCAACAGAAGAGGGTGGTGGCTGTCGTTGTCTCAGCTTTTGCTCAGGCACAGCACAAGCTTAAGGGCACTCAGAGAGACTTGTGATGCTGTAACAGAGGGTGGACACACTTCTTTTTTCAGCCTGAAGACCACTTGCTTGGGATCAAGGAGGTACATGTGCACAAATAGACACATGCGCATGGTATTCATAGAAGTTGGGAGAAGCTTTCTTATCTCCCATCCTTCCAGGATGCCCACTAAGATGTTGGCGCTGGTGGCGAAGGCCAGAATCAGAAATGGACTATGTTGCTTTATTGAATGATCCTGCCGGCTGGGGTTGTTTGGGAACTGTCATTTTAAAAAGTCACCCTTGCCCACCTCTGCCATCCCCTCTGCCATCCTATAGATTGCATACACACGATCGGAGACACTGGCTGGATTATTCTGAGAATTGTGGTCCAAAACTGAAATCCAAGCTCTGTGTCTGACTAGAGTAGACCCTTCAGCCAGAATCTTATTGTTTAGTTAAGTTGGTGTAAGTGGAATAGCGCAAACTGCAGCAGCAAATCGCCACTAATTAATGAGTTGCCACTTGTATCCTTCACCATGCAAGCAATAAATGTGGTGACTTGTTAATCCACTGCAATTCACCACTGCACTCCACTTACCCCACCATAACCCACCAAGAGGATACTGGTCATTGAATCAACTGATGAATGACAAGTCAAGATGTACGTAAATCCCATTGAATCACGAGGTCTCAGCTAATTGAGACTAATAATAATAATTACATGCTGTCAAGTCCATTCTGACTTATGGTGGCCTTTTCCAAGGTTTTCCCGGTAGAGAATACACAGAAGTGGTTTATCATTCTCTCGCATTCCAGGGGTTCCCTGGGACTGTGCAGTATGTCCATGGCCACCCAGGCTAGCTCAGCTCCTTGGAGGCCCGGTGAGGAATCGAACTCCCAACTTCCGGCTCTACAACCCAAGACCTCAACTACTGAGCTATCCAGCCAGCTGGGCGATTACATAGAATGTGTGCAAAGGGACATGGGCATTCTCACACATCCAAACATAACCATGCTGAACAGAGAGGGCTTCAGCTTTTCAACTGGTTGTCCCAGTGTGGTGTGTTCAGCTCTTCCTTATGTAGGACACCTTCACCCAGCCCAATTCAGAGCATCCTCTCTTGGAACAAGAAACCATTCTGTCGTTGCTTTCTTTCAATCCTTCTTTCTTCTTCTCCCCCTCTACTAATTCAAATGTATATCCCTAATTCGTAGCTTATGAATCTCTACCAGGTTCTTTCTTGGGATAAATTCGCTGCTTCCTTGAGATTACACTGAACAAGAAATCCACAAGCCCAACAGTGAAACAAACCATTCTTAATCTGCTGGGGACGCCAGATGAGATTAAAAGTGAGTCTCCGTTAAGCTCTTTCTACAGCTGAACCGTGAGCCCATATCAAGCTTCAGTGGGCTCTGCCAGAACCGGACGCTAAGCCTTCCTTGTGAAATTTAATAGGCTCTGGGTGTTACTGGCGACTCAGCCTCCTAGAAATGATTCCACCGAGCCGTGCCTCCCCATCATCCTGAGCAAGCCCTTCTCAGGTTTGCTGTGCTACCTCCTGCCTAGCCTGTCCCACAAAAACAAACAGGAGCCACAAGATGGAACAAAGGCTATCTTGGAAAGCCTCTTGATGCCAGCAACTGCAACCTACATGGGCTGGAGCAATCTTCCTGCCTTGGTCAGCTCAATCACCTTTATATATACTGCTGTAACCTGCCTACCCCACCACATAGAATCATAGATTCATTGAGTTGGAGGAGGACTATAAAGCCATCAAATCCAACCCTCTGCTCAATGTAGGAATCCACATCAAAGCAGATCTGACAGAGGGTTGTCCAATTTTCTCCTGAAGGCCTCAAGTGTTGGAGCGCTCACCACCTCCCCCCAAGGTCATTGGTTCCATTGACATACTACTCTAACAGTTAGGATGTTTTTCCTGATATTCAGCCTAAATCTGACTTCCTGTAGCTTGAGCTCATTATTATGTGTCCTGCACTTTGGGAAGACTAAGAACAACCCTGCCTCTCCTCTATAGAACTGATTTTCAAATATTTGAAAAGTGCTATCCTATCTCCCCTCAGTCTTCTTCTCTCAAGGCTAAACTTGCCCAGTTCTTCCAGTCTTTTCTCCTGTCCCCTGATCATCCTTGTCGCAGATCGTGATAACTCATGTGTCCTAGCACTGACCATCCATCCATCCATCCATCCATCCATCCATCCATCCATCCATCCATCCATCCATCCATCCATCCATCCATCCATCCATCCATCCATCCATCCATCCATCCATCCACACTTGCCAGTAAAGTTCAATCTTGAGTCCAAGCAAATAGCTGTCCCAGATTATGTCCTTATATGTACCTTGAACTCAGTAGGCTGATGAGCTGCAGATCATCTACCAGTGGTGCTTTCCCTTCCCTGCACAAACCTTTCAAAACAAACATGAGAAAGACAGTGTATTTTTTTTTAATGACATTGATTTCATCATTTTAATGTAAGGTACATTTTAACGAAGCTTTTCAAATCTATGTCTGAGATGAGGTTGTCCTCCAGCTGTAGTGCTCATCAGCTCATTTGTCTTTTTTTCAAAAATTGGCGGCTCATCTTGAAGTTGATTGAGACAACCTTGATCTTTTTAAAAATTCTCTTTGGACAGTGTTAAACCTCACTGGACGTGAGAGACAAGCCTAGATAGCTGATGTTTGGAACAAGAGAGATATTTACAAGTGCTGAAGACTGTATGTTTTGGGACCAGGGTCTCAGGGCAGCCCACATGCAACAGAATACGCCATATGGTCCAGCAATGTCTGTTAGGTGGGATTCCAGGGCTTGAGATGGTTCTTACATCCTCTGGAATTACAGTGGAGTAAGCCAAGGAAGGAATACACCCTCACAATATGTACTCTGACCATATGTTGTAGCAGATGCTCTGGGGAAGCACTTAGGACCCAGCTCTAAAGAAAGCAGTAGGTCCTGTTGGGTTTTTCTTAAGCCCACAGTGCTGTGATAGGAATTAGCAGGCTGTACGAGACACTTTAACAGGCCACGGAGAAAACACCATGAACAGAATCTTGTAAACAAACAGCACGGACTTGATGTGAACAAATTGTGCCACTTACACATGAGAAGGTGCCCATTATCCTTGGGTGAGCGAATCAAATGCAGAATTGGGAAGACATGACTCAGTCTGAGGGTCAGCGTGGTGCTGTGGACAGAGCATGGGGCTAGGACTCAGGGGACCCAGGTTCAAATCTCCCCTTGACCACGGAAACTCACTCGAGAAGACATAACAAGAACAAATTTCTGTTCAATGCACTTCAGTTTCATGCACATTCCAACCTTTTTCTGTCTCATGTCATTGTGTATTTCTACTTCCCAGGGGTTGAGATACTTGGAAGAAACCACACTGTAGATACTGTGCCTTGTGAAGTACCATCAAGAGGGGCAAACAGCCTTGACATGAATTGCTCCTTTTTCCTAAATCCTTTCCTAGGGAAATGATTGTCTTTGTTCCCCCCATGGGAACACAGCTACAACTTTTGTTTATTTGTTTATGCAAGCTTCTAATCTCCTGTAAGGGTTTAAATTCAATTTAGCCTTGACTTGGCTAAATTACTCTGCCTTATTATTTTCTGTTACATACTGGGAAGGGGTAGGTTTTCTTTCTAATTCTGTGAAATATTTTGTGTATATTGTTTTAACAGCTGGAAGCCACCTTGGTTTGTTCACGAAGGGCAGAATATCAATATTTTCCATAAATTTCACTTTGGTGGACCCAGAAGTTGAGAAGAGGAAGCTGTTGCAGAAGACAAGGCAGGGCATACTGCAACTTTAATAAATAAACTGTCAAGGAACCTGATGTTTTAGTTGCTTTCAAATCCACTAAGGTTGCCTAGCTCCCAATGAAGTGAAGGTCCATTCAATGGCATAGCCTCCTGCCACCTTCTTAAGTAGGAGAGGCCCAGAAAGTCTGTAATTGGTACTTTTTTTTCCTGCACCTAGATGTCAGATCTTTGAGGAAGTCCTCTATGAAAATGAGAAAAGATATATATTTTTTGGACTGCTAGTCTCAAAGCTGGCTGGATAGCTCAACGAGAGCCAAAGGTTGGGAGTTCAATTCCCCACTGTGCCTCCTGAGAGAAGAACCAGCCTGTGTAGCCTTGGGCAGGCTGCACAGTCTTAGGGAGCCCCCAGAAGAAGAAGAAGGCAGCGGTAAACCACTTCTGAATACTTTGTACCTAGAAAACTCTGGAAAAGATCACCCTAAGGAAGAATCAATTTGATGGTACACAATTATTAATTCATTCATCACTTACCTCCACCCAGTGAGTTTCCATGGATAAATGGGGACTGGAAGCCAGGTTCCCCGAGCCCTAGACTCCCTTTTTATTCACTATTGCACTCTGGCTCCCTTTATTTTAGCCAAATCTGTTATTAAATTCATGTTGTAAATTGCTGTGTCCTACAAGGGAGAAAGGTGGTTTACAAACCAAACTGAGCCAAACCATTTAACCCCCCCCCAAAAAAAAAACCAACATCTCCTGCTTGTAGTTTCTGCCTGATGAAAGGAAACCAAAAGATGCATGCTCTCATTTCTGATCTTGAAGACCATGGATAGGATAAATTCATTTAAACTAATGCCATTAGTTTAATGCAAATTTCTTTTCCATCCGAGTTCTTCTCTCCATGGATTTTGATGGTGTCAAAACAAACCCTTGTTTGTTTCTAGACAGCAAGTGCATGATTCACTGGTCAATAAGCATTTAAGTAACGGATTGAATAAATGATAACTCCAATAAAGAATTAAAGATCCCTCTGCAAAGATGTGCAGAGCATGCTATGAAATTTCGGACAATATTTCTTTGAGTCCAGCCCACTTGCCCGCTCTCTCAGCAGATCAGGGGCTCTCTCACATATTTAAGGCCGGTGCCATGTCTGTTTGCCAGCAGTGAATTTTCTGTGTGCTTATCCCCTGGAGGGCTTGTTTTGTGGCTTTATTGACTAAATAACAGTATTGATTTGTTAAGAGCTTTCCCACTTCCTTTCAAATGGGAGATATCGTTATGTCTCTCCGCCTCTCCAGACACCAGGTGAGAACTACTTTTTAGCAACACCATAAATTTCCATCTCAGCTTTGTAAACAAGCATTGTGCCTGTCCACAGGGGTTAATTTGGTCATGTTAAATGTTCTGGGGAATCTCTCTCGGGCTTCAAGAGAGTTGGCTGAAACTCTCAAGAAAGGCACCTGATTCCCTTTCCACCTTCTCTATCGTTAACTCTGAGGTCTACCATACCACTGTTGGAGATCAAGGAGCCCAGAATTCTGTCCCCTTTTTGGGGATGTGTCAGGTCGCCCACACACTGTTCCTCTGTTGTTCCCGCTGTTTTCTCTATGCTACCTTCCAATCCACCCACATTCTAGCTTAGCTCGGAGAGTTTCAAAATGTACACAGGAAATGGAGAATGGGTTGTACAACTTCCACTGTAGCAGGAAACGACGGAAAAGAACTCTGGTGTTCATCAAGCCCATCTCGTCTCCGCTCAGTGCAGAAGGCACCAACGGAGATGGCCCAACATCAGAGCTGTGACAAGCTATTTTGGCATCCAGAATAAGTGGCACTGTGTTCTTCTGTGAAACCTGGGCATAACTCGCCTCCATGAGAAAGGAGAAGAAGAACGTGCCGTGACCACCCCAAAAGCAAGAATGTGTTTATGCTTTCAAAAAGGCTGGAGGTTTTCCCGGTATATTCTCCTGACACTCAGCAGACTAGTTTTTGGTGCCCTCTAAATTTTGGTGTCCTGGGGACAACAGTCCAGTTGCCCCACCTTACCTTTGGTGCCTTGCCCATCAGCCTTGCCTTAAGTATTTCCAGTGACAGAGAGACCATCATCTCCTGAGCCAGTCTGTTCTGCTGCTGGACAGCTCCTACTGTTAGGAGGTTGTTTCGAATATTGAGATAGGAAGTCAAAAAGCCACCCCATCTCTGGAACTTCTGTAGAACATACCTGGGCTCCCCTAGCCCCTGCCGACAATGATAAGTTACCAGACTTTATGTTCTGTGGGAAGGGTTCAGGTCGGATTGCACTTGTTGTGTGTTCATGTCCACCATCTGTTTGCCACCACTGTTTTCTCCAATCTGCTGTAGGCATGGGGTTCTCCTAATTTTTGGATTACAGCCCCTCTGAAGTCTGCAGGAACTCCCCCTGCCAGACTCCTAGGAGCTCTATAAAAAAAAAAAAATCAAAATCCTTCCAGGTGTTTTTCATAGCTTACAGCTGAGGAATAAAGGATCTGTCCAATGTGAAGAATCTTTATGAAAACATGGGAAGTATGAATGAATGAATGAATGAATGAATAAATAAATGGACTAAATTGTGCCTATGTGTACCTACTTGAAAATAAAATGTGCTGTTGGTCTCCTTCCTGAGAAGACATACTTCCAAATGTCTACAGTCCCCAGGGGAGAAAAGTCAAATTCTCAAACAATTTCCATGTCCTTTCTGAAGGGACAGATAAAAGAACAAGTCCAATACACTTCGTTCTGTTCTGTTTTCTTTTTGGTTAACTGGCAATTGAACCTAAAAACTGTGTGGTTTCCATTTTAGCCACCATAAATGGAGACTGACAGTTTATTTCCGACATCTCGGTGGCTTTTAAAGTGTCTACACACACACACACACACGCACACACGCACACGCAAAACACAGGCATCAACAAGCCCCCAACATTTGAAAATAAATACTTATGGGCCCAGTGACAGATGGCAGAAACATGACTGGCGCTCCATAGCAATCTTTCCGAGCTGTCACACTCTGTGATGGTTTTTTCCCTCTCTCGCTTGTTCCCCCCTTTTCCAAACACAAATACAGCTGATTTCTTATCAAATATAAAAAAACCCCGGCACAACCCTACCCTGCAATTTCTTAAACGGTTACCATGAGCATGAAATTGACATTGTGAATCAGAGATGACAGTGCCTTGTCTAGGTTGTAATTGATCTGTGCTTAGGAAAAGCAGACCGAACTTGTACCTCCTCAGTTCCAATCACTGGGCTTCCCTCCCTCCCTCCTTCCTCCTGTTCGTGCATCCCAAATTGGTGAGGAATTTGTTAAGGATCCCGAAGTGAAGGTGAATTGTTATAAGATGTAAGCGCATTTTTATTAATAGTTATCTCTGTAAAAGGGTTAGTGAAGGAAGGGGTTCCATTTGTCGGAAGGAAAAGTTTTTAAAATATGTGGGTCCTCCGAGCTATCAGATTCAATGCTGGTGAATTCATTATTATGCATGTCGAACGGGTGTACTTGGGGCCGCCAGAAATGGTCGTAGGGAAGAAGGGGGCATTTGAACAGGATCACATTCAGTTGGGTCAACCGGCTGCCATGTGGAAACCCAAGATGTCCACCAGGGTGTCAGCCCAGGAACAAAAACCTACTGACAGTGTGAAGGCAAATCCCATGGAAATATCGTAGTTTGCTCTTCGTTTTTCAAAACCACAACTGCCAGTTGACCCAGGAGGTCTCCATAAGGCTGTTTCCAAAGGCTCATCCTGGACCGTACAGTTAGCAGCATCTTCTTAGCTCTCTCAAGAAGCAAGACACAAGGGTTTATCCTAGCCTGTTTTGTCTCATTCTGCCTGTTGCAGATTAGTTAGTTTTTGTCTTGTGAGGATGTGGTGGGAGGCAAACACAGGCTTCCATTGCAACTCGGAGGGCTCAGGCCTGGATTATTTGCAGGCTGGGAGGAAAAATGCTATATAGCAGGAGAGAGGCACTTCTCTTAACGTGTGATTTAACCCAAAGACATAGGCCTGAATGTATTGGTGTCCTTCTGTTGGATCTTGCTGGTTCCACCAGGAATAGCCAATTTCCTTCCTTCTATAACTCACTCTGCCAAACTGTTGGATATTGAAATATACTGTTGGATTGTGACCATTCTGTGGATGTCAATCTATAGATTTTACACTTTTCCCATGCTGAGACTGGCTGGGAAGACAAAATCAATGGAGAGGGACCCACATCCTCATCTCTTCCTGTGTTCTGGTAGAGTGGATGTTGGTCAGGAGCACTCCCTTTCTTGAAATCTGGCTTGTGATGTCATGGAGGGGGGCTGGTGATGTCATGGGGCAGAACCTTGTAACATCACAAACGATGCTTCAGCTGCAGAAATGTGTGCACGACAGGCTGACGATGTAGAGACCTGATGATAAAGAAAAAAAAGCCAGTGTGCAAATTTCAGCACCAGACGATCTCTAAAGCATGCAAGAGGATAAAAAAGACAAAGCATTTCTGAGCACGTCTAAAGGGCTTCATCTTTAAGCACAAACTCCCAAACTCAATGTTGCTGAGTTGGCCTTATCCTCTTTCTTGTGATTTTAGGCCTGAACCTGGAGTCCCGGAGAACGAACCCCAACATCGGAGTCTTAGGGGCAAAGCCTGAGACCTGGTCACTGAACCCTAATTGACCATTGGGGGTGATCAATAGATCTAGGACTAGTTGATTCCTGGATGGGGGATCCATTAAGAATCCCCATGTGTGCTGCCTTGATCTACTTGGTGGAAGGAAGTTACTAAGTAAAAATGATATAAATGAAGTTGCAGAATAAACTCAATTTAGAACCGCATAACAATCCAATTAGGTATCCCTAACAGACCCAAATCCCTTCTCAAACATAAACCTCATTATCTAAACCTGGGGCCGTGGCATCCTTTCTCAGGCTCGCCCACCTCACAGGTCTGTTGTGGAGCTCAAAGGGTGAGGAGAAGATCCACCTGGGGGACATGGTGGGGGTAAAAATACTTGGAAAGGGAGCATGTCTCTGGACTCTTCTTTCCCCCACCCCCAGACAGAGGAATACGCTGTGGGATTTCGTGTGTGCACACAGCCGACTGACAGAAGTTTGAATGTAAATGTTATGCTATGCGTAATTTACATAACGGCCTAGTTGCCATGACACCGTGCACATAAAAATCAATCAATAAATAAGTGGAATTGGTGTCAATGGAGATTCTGCACAGGCGTGAGTGGCAAAGCATGACCTGTGTCCATTTGGGAAGGGCCAATTTCCTTTGGCTCTCATGTGACATTCCTCTATCCACCCCCAAATTTGTGTTTTCTTTTAATAAAGAAGAAGAAGAAAACCGTGCCAGGAAGAGAAGGTCAAAGTACTTGAACAAGTGCTTAAAAATACACCCTGGTTGATTCCATTTAGGAATCAGAAACGTAATAAGAAGTATTTCTCCTCTTATCAGCCTGATGGAAATCTTTAGCCCCTTTGAGGAAGGCCACCCCTCCGACCCCGCCACGCTGCGTGGCTGCCATGCTCACCCACAGGAGGGATGGGTTTTGTCATCCAGAGAAATCTGTTTGGGAATTAGATCTCAGAAGTGTAATGAGAGGCACGGAGGTCATTTTGTAAGTGAATAGTGATTTGTCCAGGGTATTTCGTATCTGAAGATAAGCAAAGGAAGGTGGTCAAATGTTCGGTGTGGCTTTGGCATGGCAGCGTGCAAGGAAACGTGGCTACTGTGTAGCTGAAGTCAGGGATCAGGTGAGGCAACAACAGTTGGTGGGTCAGTCCCAATGGTCAACCCTGATCTGCCGGTCTTTGGAGATAGCAACAGATTCTTGGCATAAGACGAATTTGTGCTCTGGCAGAATTCTTGCCAGACTGCGGTCAGCATTTTAAGATCTGCTATGAGTGCGAATCCTCACAGAGAGATAGGGAGATGGCCATAAAAATACGACCTGTTACTACAACGAGATTCAGCACTCAAATTCCATGCCCAAGCAGATTTACAAAGAAATCGTAGGCACACGCTGGCCCAAATCCTAGTAGTTTTGCCCCCCCCCCATAATGCAATCAGTGTAAGTTAAGACGTCAGCTTAAGTGTTGGTTCAGCCTATGCCAGCAAATACAGTGGTGCCTCGCTAGACGATGTTAATCCGTTCCACGAAGATCGCTGTCTAGCGAAAACATCGTCTAGCGAAGCACGTTTTCCCATTGGAATGCATTGAAATCTCTTCAATGCGTTCCAAAGGGAAAACTCGTCGTCTTGCGAAATCTCCCATAGGGAAACATCGTCTAGCGAGTGAGGGTCCCCGTCGGAATGCACTGACAGCTGCACTGACAGCTTTTCACCACTAGTCGGCGCATTCCTATGGGGAAACCTCATCGTCTAGCGAAAATTCCCCATAGAGAGACATCGTTTTGCGAAGCGCAGTAGCGATCGCAAAAAGGCATCGTCTAGCGATTTCCTCGTCCTGCGAGGCAATCGTCTAGCGAGGCACCACTGTACTCCCGTTGCTTTCTCAATGTACAGAGGTTTGTCTTCAAGATCTACTCCAATTACGTAACACTGGTGTAAAAATCTGATAGGATTTTGGCCGCCATCTCTTACAGCATTTATTCCACAGTTTCGAAATGGTTTTGCATACGACGGCCTGGTTTCTCTTGTGGTTGCAGGTGGGGTGCGGTGCGGTTCAGAAGCGCCAACTTCCCCTTCCTCCAAGATTTCACAGGAAACTGTACACGTTGCCCGTTTCAGATTTCGGTAGGCATTGGCCTTGCAGGGTCAAGTCCATCTTCACAGTCTTAAGGGCTAGAAACCTGAGCCGAGAGTACCTCTGCTCATTTTTTGGTATTGCAATATTTTCAATAAGTATAATGAGTTAAAGGAACAAGGCTGAATTCTGCCCTATTTTTCCTGATCCCCATAGAGCAACAATTACATCAAGATTTGTGCCTATGATCCGTTGGTTCTGCCTGCTGTAGGATTGCTGATGGGCAATCCTATGCATACACACAAGGCACTAAGGTTCATGCAACAGGGCAGAGTTCAAAAAGTCACTTTTAAATTTTTTAAAAAGTCACTTTTTTCATTTTTAAAAAAGTCCCTGTGTGGCTACTGTTCTTTCATTGCAGTA
Organism: Intellagama lesueurii; assembly: GCA_037013535.1. Classification (NCBI taxonomy): domain Eukaryota; kingdom Metazoa; phylum Chordata; class Lepidosauria; order Squamata; family Agamidae; genus Intellagama; species Intellagama lesueurii. The sequence goes on along the minus strand of JBAJHW010000012.1, from coordinate 20,378,648 downwards.
ATGTCAGCCCCAGCCTGCCGCGCTCTAATATCAAATCTTCCGATAAGAGTCAAATCAAGAATGGCCCATATCTGTGCTGCTTGGTGCATCGAGACATCTTGGAGAACCATTTTTTCCTCTCCTTCCTGGCTGCCAAAAGTAAAGTATCACACAGCTCAGGAGAGAGATGTAGTCGACGAGAGGTGGCCCCCGGTCAGAGCCGTGCCTCTCTTGGAACGAACGGGGAGGGTGGATGGGCGGGTTGGAATCAAAACTTTAAGGTATATGAACTGTGAAATTAAATCGAAATACTCAAATAAGGAATCACATAACAACATAAGCAAAGATGTTTACCAGGCCTTGAAGTTAAATACAGATTTTTTCATAAAACCCAAACACAGAATGCAATAAAGTTCTCTGGAATGTTAAATATAATTCACAGGGTGGGGTGAGGGGTGAGGAAGGGGGGAAAATATGTTCCCAGCTATCATAAACCTTCTTTTGCAGTGTCGCTTACTTGAGAAAATGAAAGCAGGCAAGGACTGCTGTGACAAACAAGAGTTTTCTCATGAGGGTGTGAGTAGTTTTTTCCCCTGAATAAACTTGCTCATATCTATCTTGAGTATTCAAACATCTCCTTTGCATCTTAAGAGCAAGAAGCTAATTAGTGGAGTCATTAGAAGCTACAATGATGCTTTTCGGACAGAGGTTCCCAACCTTGAGTCCCCAGATGTTCTGGGACGACAACTCCCAGAAGCCTTCATCATGTGCTGTGCCGGCCAGGATTTCTGGGAGTTGTTGTCCCAGAACATCCGGGGACCCACGGTTGGGAACCATTGCTCTAGCGCATGTGGGGCAACCTTTGTCTATCTGTACAGCACAGGTTTCTGTCTTTTGCACGAACAGGGGCTGTGGATAGCAAAGAGATCAGATGCCACCAAATATCCATTGCTGGAGAGCAACAGCAGGTACATGTTTTGGTCTCTGTTTTCTGCTTGTGGACTTCTGAGAGGTCTTTGCTTGGCCACCGTGAGAAAAACAGGATTAGATCGGCTAGTCCTTTTCGTTTGATCCAGTTAGATTCATCTAAGCTGGTGCCTCCCAACCTTGGGTCCCCGCATGTTCTTGGACCAAAACTCCCAGAAATCCTGGCCAGCACAGCAAGTGGTGAAAGCTTCCGGGGGTTTTAGTTCAAGAACATCTGGAGACTCAAGGTTGGGAACCACTGATCTAACCTTTTAGCTCATAAGATGGAACATTTTCTGGCACAGAAGATCCTTACAAGGACATCCTCTGATTCATTAAAATCAAAAAGCATCTTCTCAGATATTTCTGTGGGAAAGCCTCTTTGTAATTAAAAACATAGACGGGAGGTACATTTAGGACGATGATGATATGTCATCAACTCCATTCTGACTTACGGTGACCCTTCCCGGGGTTTCCTAGGTACAGGGTACTCAGAAGTGGTTTGCCGTTCCCTTCTTCTGGGGGGGGGTGCATTTTGGAACTGCGCAGCTGGCCCAAGGCCACACAGGTTGGCTCTTCCCCTTGGTTGCACAGCAGGGAATTGAACTCCCAACCTCTGGCTCCACAGACAGACACCTGACCTACAGAGCTATCCACAAAAATATCACCATCTCCCCATCGCTAGACTAAATTCGGTACTTTACCTTTGCTGCTACCACCTCACACACTTCCTGAAGACTCAACATAGCCAAGTTCCACTATCAGTAAAAAAACAAAACAAAACTGTAGGTCTCCGAACTGTAGGACGTTATTCAAACGAATTGCAAGGAGATAATGTCTTGACAACTCCTTCCCTCCCTCCCTCCCTCTCCCTCCCAACCCGGCACCCCTGACATTAACTCTGTGAACTGACAGTCTTAAGGGAAAGCAATCTTCGTGTCACAGCCTATGGGCTTCGGAGTCACGGCTGGGGTATTTGTGGTAGCTTCAGATATATTCATTAAGAGGCACTCATCAAGAAGACGCTCATTTGTGGAATTGCTTTTGGAAAGCAGCAGTCAAAGTAGCAACCACCTTAAGCATCTTCTGCTCTCTAGAAAGCATTTGATGGCCGGTTATCATCATGATCTTTGCTTTTACTGGTAGCATCTGATGGCAGGATTTCACCCCAGCATGCTACACCTCTTGGTGGCTGGACCCCTGATTGTGGGCTGCTGATGTGTGTGAATTGATTCCAAGGAAAAACATCACATTTTAAGATTGTGAGGACATTCTCTTCATGATAGCTCATTTGCAAATAGAAGGTATCACCTGATGTTGCAGGAATCAAGCCACACAGAAACACGACCCTGATGCTGGATTTGGCAACAACAAAAATAGCCACCACAACAATGTACTTCTTAAAAGGTTAACCTAATGGAAATTCCAGTGCTTCCTAAATTTGTCTAACCTACAGACAACCTATCAGAGTACCTAACTTCCACTTCATGGCATCATGACTCACCACAAATCACCAGTCCTGGTGAAAGAAGGTTGACATGATCTTCCATTGGTAGTGAAATGGCCTGAGATTAAGTTATGTGAAAGATCATCTCCTACGTCATGGTTGGGCAGCTTTGATGGACCCTGAGACCCAATTTCCATAACCCCCAAAGCTGCCACACCCCTGTGCTTCTAAAGAAAGCTGAAGAAAATCAATTTTACGTTCTGTTTTTCAAAATTGGAATTATTTTCATGTTTATTTACTGCAAGCCACCCAGGAAACCTTGTGTTATGGAGCGACATGCACAGGTTGGAAATAAATAAATCAGTAAATTAATGCACAGGAAAACAACTTGTCAAACCCAACTGTTGGTCATATCCAGTTTGCTTTGAAAACAAACAAACAAACGCATCGAAGAATTATCGACACAGTCATTTGAGGAAGAATCCCCCCCTTCAGCATTAAAGTTGCCAAAATAATTACAACAGTTTAAAATAAATTCATTAAAAGAAATGTACCTGTAATAAAAATGCAGCCATTAAATAACACGAAACTAGCAAAAGTGTAAAAGTGTCAAAAAGGATAATAATAAAATTGGCAAAGTTGCAAAATCTGTTACTTAATTTTAAATAGTTGGGAGAAACGGATAGTCTCCCCTTGACATGTGGAAATTGACAAAGTCATGTCCAACTTTGGGATGTAAATGTCCTCATGTTTCATTCTTGCCGGTGAGAATAAAACAATTTCAAATACTTTCTCCCTGCTAAGTACGATTACTCATTGCTTTTGTGCATTTTTTAATATTTCAGCGAATTTTTATGCAAAAACATGCAAAAATGTATATTTCACGCAGCCTTAGTGTATCGAGCACGAAATGCAATATTTTTAATGTAAAAAGCAAACTTTTAAATGCAAAGTGATGTTTTTTTTTTAAATAAATACAAAATGCAAGGCTTTGTGCACTTTTTAAATTATTTATTTATTTATTGCCAATAGCACTGTGGATGAAAAAAGAGAGAGAGGCTCGTGTTTTCGCTCTTGTGCGGGGGTGGGGGGAGAAGTCAAAGTTATTGACCATTTTCTAATTATTTCGTTTTGGTTTGGTTTGGCAAGGAGACAAATATTGGCGAGCCTTTGTTATAACCTTCCTCAACCAAATGGCCCTGTCGGATGAATTGAACAAACAGGGTGCCGGTCCCTGAAAGTTCCTGCTTAGGGTTGCTACACCCCTCAGCTTAAAAAGGTGGGGACGCTTCTAGAAAGCTTTCTAATGAAGATCTTAAAGGGAGGGCAAGTTCATATGGGTTCATGTAATTAAACAATCACAGTGTGGGAGTCCAGTCAACACTCTGCGCATCATTAATTACAGGGCAAGATAAGCAAATATATGCATTAAGGAGCCTCCAGTTTTAAGCAAAATGGGAGAAAAGGCAACCCTGTACAGTGTACATGGATCCTCCCACAGCTGTTTTCCCCTGTCCTTCCCTGACCCATTTTCTATGGGGGACAGAAGGCAGCATCTCCTGTAAGCTTTCTTGACGGCTGATTTGCCTTTTAACTACTTCACATCCTCCCCATTCAATGCCACCAAAGGCACAGCTTCCCCCCCCCCGCCCCCTAATACGGAGGTGGAATTGTGGTTTCTTCCCGTTTTAGTCTGGGGTCATTTGACTTTGCCTGTGGACTCCTGGAAGGATGGCCCCTCAGACCTTCCAGAGTTGCCAGTCGCCGTTGAAAATTAGATTCCAAAGAACGGTTTTCACAGACTGTGTCGACTAGTCCAAACGTACAAACACATAGAGACGAATTTTGCTTTTTTGCTTCTTCTTTTTCGCGTTTGCAAAAGGAGCAGTGCATGTGTGTGTGTGTGTGTGTTTGTGTGTGTGTGTAGAAACGTGTTGTTTTGATCACAGCCTAGTTGGAAAGCCCAGGTCACCGGGGGAATGGAAGAGAATCCTTCGTGCTCCCAAGTCCCAGGTGCCTCATGTACTGGACCGAATTTGAGCTTACAATTTGGGATTAAAGTAAATCCTAGTATTTTTCTGCATGCGTGCCTTACTACTCGGCTCCCAGAGACTGCTGGGTAACTGCCTATTATCCTGCGGTTCCACTTCAGCGCCCTCCCCAATAAAACTTTTCATATCCTTATAAACGAACTCGATTGCCGTGTTATAAACATTTACACTGTGCTAACAGATCATCTCCGCACATCGGAATTGGCTAAATTCCTTTTTCCAGATGAATATATTGAAGGAGATTAGAGATATGATAGCTTTTCAGATTGCTGAACCCAGAGAAATTAGTTTAGTGAGCATTTACAGAGGCTAAATTGGAACCATTAAATAGTGGATTAAATTGATGGTGGTTTCATTGTCTGTCCTTCGGTACTGCTGTAAAATCAATTAGCCGTCACTATTCCGTTCTCCATATAGTGAGATTGTCAGCCTGCTAGGAGCTGCGGAACCTCACAGCAGCGGCAAGCGGTGTGAAAATACACCTATTAGGTGATGTGGCATGAAATAATATCACAAGGGAGAAAGCCCGGTGAGGTTTATCCCAGCCTTATCTTGACTGTAACAGAGGCAACAGACAATAGTTCTCAGGTGACACTCAGCTCCTAAGAACATGGGTGTACAGCGATGCTCTCTCGACTGACAATTATTATGACACTGTCCTTCTTCCTTGGCCTCAATTTTATATATATATATTTATATATAAATATATTTTGGCCGTTCAAAAGAAATATAATCCTGCCTGGGCAATCCAGTGCCTTTCTCCATCAAATGTGCAATGTCCGACATGATCTGAGTCAAAGATAACCTTCCCTGTCATTGCGTAGAAACTTCCACCTAGATGTTTTTGTTAATCTAGAGTATTGCAATGTGAGCGGGAAATCCGCTTAAATTTTTAATTATTTCCCCCTCCTGTGCAGTCCTGCGTGGATCGGTGAATTAAGTCCAGGCTTTTCATACTGGAGATCTAAACTTCAGCACCCGGTGTGTAAAAGGGGACCCACTTCTGTCTTTTTCCCGTCTTTCTTTGTCTCGGATTCTCTCCCCACACTGAGCATAGGGACGTTATAGGAGAGGGGGGAAATCCTTAGAGGACACAATGAGCACCGATTGCTAGAAAAATGAAGCCAATTTATTCAGAAGGGTTCCTACCAGTGGCCTAATTTGGTCTTTCTAGCATTCTGCTTCCAGAAACAGCTCAAGATATTTTGCTGCCTGGGGCAAAGTGTTAAATGGTGTGTGCCTACTCACACATGGAGGGCAAGCTGCACCATACTCCAAAATAGGCACATTATCGTGCCAGATGGGGTGGAAAAACAGGATCTGCTGTCGATCATCTTAGAGTACAGGATAAGTCATAATGAGCTCAAGCGACAGGAAGCCAGATTCAGGCTGAATATCAGGAAAAACTTCTTAACTGTTAGAGCAGTACAAGAATGGAACCCATGACCTCGGGAGGTGGTGAGCGCTCCAACGCTGGAGGCCTTCAAGGGAAAATGGGACAACCTTCTGGCAGATCTGCTTTGATTTGGATTCCTGCCTTGAGCAGGGCTTTGGACTTGATGGCCTTAAGAGGCCCCTTCCAACTCTGTGATTCTATGGTTCTATGATTTTCCCCTTCCCTAGCAAGAAAAAGTAAAAGAAGAACATCTTGGCTGAAATCCAGTATTAAGCTGCAGCTAGAGCAGCCCACGGAATCAATGGAACTTACCAATCCCCACTGACTCCCTGGGCCTACTGTAGCTCCAACTTGCGACTGTATTCCTGCCATTAAACATGTGTACCATTACCATGACCCCCATGCCAGCCCCAAATGGTAGGGCCGGCTTTGGTTGCTTCCCATGGTGGCCAAGTAGCTAGCAAAAGGAACCTGCAAAAGGACTTGAGTGCCAGCCTTTTCTTCCACTGTTGGGATTTAGACAAAGTCCAACCACACCCTAATAAGGTCAACCCATAACATTCTTTCTAAAAAAATATTCAAAGTATTTATAGTGTTGATAGCATTGGTAGCCCTTATAGTGTTGACTTGTGGTTCCTGGCACTTGCTGATTGGTCCTTTTATATATATATATATATATATATATTTTGGGACTTTTGAACCCAAGTCCAAAAATCACTGAGGTCATATGAAAGCCATTTAGTAATCAACCTGGGAAAGGAAGCTTCATACACTGACTTTTAAAGCATGTGCTTTCTTATATTAAGATGTTATTGACACCGTAAAATTACTACCTGCCACTACCTGCACATATTCTGGTGTTGAGAAGCGATTTTTTTTCAAATCGTCGTCGTCGTCAATTGCAAAAAAAAAAAAGTCTTACTCTGGGATGTGGAAATCACCACAGGCTCTTAATGCCAGTGGTGAAAGCTCTGGTAGGCTCTACCGAGCTGGTAATGTTTCAGTTACTCCAGGAAAAACTTCTCAACTGTTAAAGCAGTATGACAAAGGACCCAATGACCTCAAGAGGTGATGAATGCTCCAACGCTGGAGACATTCAAGGGAAAATTAGCCATCTGTTGGGTCTGCTTTGACTTGGATTCCTGCCTTGAGCAGGGGTAGGACTCAATGACCTTTGAGGCCCCCTCCAACGCCATGATTCTATGAGTCTATGTCCTTTGATAAAAGGGTCCCAGTTTGACCAGCACCTGGACATTTGGAAGTAGATTCTTAAAATGCCTGCAGAACCAGATCCCTCTTTCTCCAGCATGGGTGGCAGTGATTGCTTGTTGTACAATGGAACTCCATTGTTCATTGAGATGGCTGTCTATTTATTTCCTGCACCCCTCACGTATGAGGATGGATACCACCTTTGTCAAACCAGTCAGTGGCCATCGTCTGTTTAATTCCCCTGGATGTCTTCTTTTTTCCTTTTTCTAGGTGTATCAGAAACAAAACGAAGTGTCTTCTTTGCTGGGGCATTTCTTGGAACATTTATTTCTGTTGTAGAACTGAATCTGGGAGCAGATTTCCAATGAATAAAGATCAAGAAATCACTTGTTCTTGATCTGTGCCGTCAAGTCAATTCTGACCTATGGCCACCCTATGAAAGAGGGCTCCCCAGTCTGTCCAGTCCTCAACAGCCCTGCTCAGCTCATTGACAGATCTTGAACCACAGACCTGGTGTCACCACAGAGAGTCTGCTAACTGGCAAAACAGTTCACGCTTCCCTTCAGTGCCAGCTGAAACGTCTGTACTACATAACCCCCAGCAGAAGGCTGAAGCATCAAGCGATGACTTACATGTGTTGAAAAGCTGAGGACCCAATGACTTTGATTTCATGGCGGCAGTAAATCTGTCCTGGCTTTTAGTCTGAAGTTTAAAGCAGCCGTTTAAGGGACTGAGCTAATGTTGGGGATAGGGTTCCGCTCTTTCTACAGCACCTGTAAAGTTCAGTCCAAAATCCACCGCTGCTCAGTCACCAGCCCAGAACTAAAACCACAAACACAAGCCTTCATCATACTTTCACACATTGATAGCCCACCTTTCTTCCTTCCGCATGGTCTTAGAAATGCCATGTGCATTGGCTTTCCCAGTTACATCAAATTTGGACCTGACCCATGGTGTAAAGAAATCAAGGGATCTCCAAATTGCATGCAAACTTTTCGTGAGTTGGATTCCTACTGCCCGGCCATGTCAAAAAGGGAGCATCTCCTGAGCCTTTGTTCTGCCTTCCGGTTAGGATTCCTGGAGGAGATAAAACCACCCCTTTTGAATTATGACTATCTTTCACCCTAAAACCACCATGTCCCCTTCCTTGTTAATGGCGGGTGTTGCTCCCTCAATCAATACAGAGCTCTGGCAATCAGTCTGTAAGATCTATCTCGTGGCTTTCCAGTTCCCTTCCATCTATCATCATTACGGCATTTGCGCTGATGAGCGCCGCGCACGGCCAAAGAGCCGGGCCAGCTATGAAATGACACTCGACTGGCACTCGCATAATTATCGGCTCTCCCCTCGCAAACCTTTTGTGACATGGCCATTGTGTCCTCTTCTTTCTGCGGTGTCGGCTGGCAGATCTGCACCGTGTATCCTGAAGAGCTGACAGCCTATCGGGGCGGGTGGGCAGGGGGGCAAAAGAGTCCAAATTTACCTTTGGCGTAAATGGAGGGGGAGGTTAGGGTGCATTCTCGAAATGAACCTGATTTTTTCCTTCTCTTTCACCTATGTTTGACCAAATACCTGTAAGGGATCATCAGATTATAGATATAGATATACGCACATTTCCCCAAGGATCTTAGCAGCAAAAAATATCTCTAGGTGCTTTCAAACAGAGAGGTTAACCAGTCTGTGTTATTTTAAATTTTTAAAAAACTTATCACGTTTTTACCCCCTTTCCCTCTAAAAAGCGCCTGCTGTATGTGACCCTATAAGGTTGGTTAAGGTGAGTGATGTTTGGAAGTCACAGGTCAAAGGCCCCATCTGGCCCTCCGCAGAATTTCAGGCAGTTCTTGGTCTGGTTTTGAATGCCTTCTAGAAGCAATTGGTTCCCAAACTTTGGAAAGAATGATCTGGCTGGGCAGAGCTTGGAAATCTCCTTTTCCGGGAGAATAATCTAATGACTTGTTAAGAACATCAATAACTAATGAGCAGTAGGAACTCAGAGCATCACACCACTTGTCATGGCAACAGGTTCAGCCATGGCATTATGCAGCACCATAAACCAAATTGGCCTGTAAATTATAGGGTGGCAACATCCCTATCCATTCTGAAGGAAATCAACCCTGAGTGCTCACTGGAAGGACAGATCCTGAAGCTGAGGCTCCAGTACTTTGGCCATCTCATGAGAAGAGAAGACTCCCTGGAAAAGACCCTGATGTTGGGAAAGTGTGAAGGCAAGAGGAGAAGGGGACGACAGAGGACGAGATGGTTGGACAGTGTCATCGAAGCGATCAACATGAATTTGACCAAACTCCAGGAGGCAGTGGAAGACAGGAGGGCCTGGTGTGCTCTGGTCCATGGGGTCACGAAGAGTCGGACACGATTTAATGACTAAACAAAAGCAACATCCCAGGAAAGGGTTACTATCATGAGATAGGTGCCCATGATGATGCTGATCACATCTCGTGCGCATTAGCCAAACTGGGTCATTCAGGGATTTTCAGGTAAGAAACCACGAAAGTTGCTCTCTTTCTCTGGCTGTGGAGGGGAAACCTGCAACTACCTGGGTCTCCATGCTAGTGTCAAGGAAAGAGCGAAAAAAGCATCACCTTTGTGAGTAATGCAGGGACCATGTAATCAGATGTGTGAAGGATGGTCGTTTTCTTTCAGTGCTATATTGATGACTCAGAAATGCTTGTATGCATTTATTTAAGTCGTGCCCAGGGAAGGAGCTCTGAGTTATTATTTCGCTTTCACACTATCTTTTTAAAAGAATATATCGTACTCCCTTCCTCCTAAGAAAGCTGAATTCTTACATAAGATTCCAGCTTGACAATGCCTTTTCTACTCTGCGTGAATGTCAGAGAATCCCCCCCCCCCCCCGTTATGAAAGGGAGGCAAGCCATTTAGGGTTGGAGTTTTTTGTTTATTGCATCTCCTGATAAGAAGGAAGAAAAGAGATTTCCTACAGCAGAAGCCATGAGAATCATTTGTCCTCAATGGAACTTTCCAAAGGGTACAGCCACCTTCATGGAGAGGAAGAGAAAGAAAGAAAAGAGGAGGGAGAGAGAGAGAGAGAAGGAGGAAAAGCTTCAGTTCCACTCAGCCATCATTACCCCAGCTGACCTTGTCATTAGGTTGTGTACTTAAAATTCTCACCCAGCTAGAAAACCCAGCATCCTGTACATATGGGGGCCTGTGGCATTTCAAGCAGGTTCAAACAGTTGTAAATGTGTAGTGCAGACATATACTCCGAATAAAGTACAAACCCCTTCTTAAACTCAGAAGGATACGATACCATCACAAACTAATATTTTCCTGTGGGGTTTTCCTTTTGGTCTTCCGAAAAACGTTTTCACCGATATCTTATCCCAGCCCCTCTGTGCGGCTATTTCCACCTCATCTGAAGCACCTTTTGCCCTCTTCAACGTGTTGGGTTTTTTCCTTTCTTCAGAAGCCTGAATCAGGGAGCATGATTAACGATGCAAACAAGCAAATGAATGGCATTTGCATATTTTCCTGAGCTCGTTTGGCTTGGCTTTCCTATCCTTTTGCCCAGAATGTAAACACGGTCATTATGATCACCTCACGGCCTATCTTGGGTTCGTTTTATACAGGTTTCGCACTGTTTTCTGTAATCCTGATTCTTGTGTACAATTTTAGATTCAATTTCAAAATTGGCGCTCTCTCGTTTCGAACATGGGCTCCTGAACTTTAAATGATTATCCAGACAAGTAATGCACCAGTTGTAGACGCCCTGCCAGGAGGGGGGCAGAGAAATTAGCTGGGAATCTCCATAGCAATGCCCCCTCTTTGCTGTTATTCGTAGAGACATCAAGATGCGTGAACAATTAATCCTTGATTTTTAGACCCAGGCGACTCTGCCAATAAAGCAGCTGTCAGCTGCCGGTCCTGGTGAGGTGGAGTTTAATATCCCAAGAGAGGATCATTATTCTTATCTGATTTGGCTCGGGAATGAACTCGTAAAAAGCTGCGTCCCCCTGTTCCTTAAAAAAAAACACACAACTCCAGATCTTCAGAGAGGACCACAAGGAACTGCAATGATGAACGTTTATGTCAATCCAGACCCTGCTAGCAGCTAATGTCCTACAAAGAATTACTCAATAAAAATTTGTATTTTGGAAACAGGAGGGAAGGGAGAGGTTGTAGCTCAGTGGTAGAATCATGTACTTGGCATGCAGGAGGCCCTAGAAGTAAGCCATCGTGTCTTCAGGAAAGAGTTCTGTTTGAGGCTGTAATAATGCTAGCCAGTGTCATAGAGCAGACTGGTGGATCCAGTGCTGCAAGGGAGGGAGAGGGAAGGGATCCACTCCGGGCTTTAATCGCAACTTCACAGAAGGTCTCCAAAGGGCTGAAATCTGTTCTCCAAATAGGTTCAACACCTTGGACAGTACCTTTAAAGTTCAGACTAAAAAACCCAGAGTGGATTATATCCACCCTGCCACTTCACCACCACTACCCTCCACCGCCATGTACGAGATCTTGAGCCAGATGGACAGATGGTGTGGTTCGGACTTTGACTAGTTAATTAGATAGCTAGTGAAGGAAAGACAGCAAAATCTAATGTGAATCCTAGTGAGAGGACACCCAAGAGGACAACCTAACTTTGTTGTTTGTGACGGATAAGTCCTACTCATTTTGATGGGGCTGGACCCTCTCCTTGAAATAAGTCCCATACCTTAGGGCGATCCTTTAAAGTTTGGACTAAAAGTCAAAGCCAGATTCACTGCTCTAGCAACACTGAATTTGTCCGCTTCGTGTGTGGCTCCACACAGGGAAGGTTCCAAGTTTAGTCTCCCAGACCTCCAGATACTGTACTAAGTGATGGGCAAAATCTTGTGAAGTCCAACAAAAGGGACCAGGTCCTTTTTGAACTGGTTTTACACTGATAAATCCATGATGGAATGTAGGAGTGGAGATACTGTTTGAGCCAAGGTTAGAAGGGGGGGGCGGGACCTGCAAAGAAGTTTCTACTCAACACCAACACTCTAGAACGGATCTGGATTTTGCAAGAGCTCAACTCCGTTAACTGAGTTAATGAAATAGACAAAAGGAGATTTTTTGAAGATGGAAAACCCTGCCCCCCCCCTCAGTTACACACACTGTCCGAGCCTCGTTGAGAACGATCAGAGTTATGAGATGCTTCAAGGAGTTGCTGATTTGGCTGGGGGATACGGAACGGACTTCTTGTTTAAAGTTATGAATGACCTTTATCATTATCTTCCTTACCTCCCATCTCGAGAGGCTCCTGGCAAGTAATGACCATGGAACTCAATTTAACATCCTCCGAAACTCTATTTACTGAAGCCTTCAATTGAGATGGTGTGCCGGATTAGTGGATCCGCCCAGCGTCTGAAGTGCAGCTTAACGGGATCTGTGTGCAGGATGCACGGATGGCCTTTGAGAGACCTTGGAAGACCGGGGGGAGCTGTTGAATTTGAGAAGCTGTTGAAAGGCCTGGATGGGGAGAGTCACCAAGAAAGATTGATGGCGCAGCTCAGGTATCACAGCTTGCTAAGTACCGGGAAGGACATTAAGGGTCACGCCACTAGCTTGGGGTAATCAGGTCGTTTCAGAGTTGACCCATTCTCCTGACTTGACTTGGTGGGAGATACAATGGTATTTCAACTCAGGGTACAGCTATACCAGTACGACTTTGCACTATCAAGTAAGATATTTTGACCTAGCCACTTATCTGCTTGCAATAAAATGAAACGAAACAAAATCCATTGTGTTGTGTCATGGAAGCAGGAAAAAAACAGCCCTTCTTGAAATTATATTTAATTGGGCATTCCTTTTTTTGTTTGTGGTGGGTCACTCAAGATGCCAGCCTGGGGAGATGTGGAACATGCCAGGGGGTCCGTCCACTCCTCCTGACTCTGCTGGTCTGATGCTCAGATGTATTTGCTCCTGTAAATGGAGGTTCCATTTAGCTGCCCAGGCAGGTGGTGACCAATAAACTGCTCCACCAAGGACTTGTCTCATCACTTTTTCAGGCCACCTAAGCCTGCAGCCAATGGGATTAACTCATTAACTCTTCTTTTTGTCTGGCTGCTAAATTGGCCTTCTCAGCCAGGCTGGTGTTGCAATGTTTGCTTGTTCATTAGCTGCCAAGAATTCTTCTCATACCCAACCTGTGAAGTAGGTAGGGCAAGAGAGAGTGATGGATCAAAGTTCACCCAGCAGTTTTTGTGCTTCAGTAGCATCTTGGTCTTGGACTCCCGAATTCCAGTCCAGAATTCGATCTCCCACACCAGTGGTTCCGAGCCACTGGTTCTCCAGATGTTCTTGGACTACAACTCCCAGAAGGCTTCACCCCTAGCCGTGCCAGCCAGGATTTCTGGGAGTTGCAGTCCAAGAACATCTGGGGACCCAAGGCGGGGAACCACAGCAGTGCATCACTTTGGTGTTACAAAGGAGGAAGAATCTTCTCATGGCATTCACGATTTTGTAATGCAGCCTTCCTCTACTAATTTTTTTTTAAAAAAAACTTCTCATTCACCCCCAAATTCCAAACTTTAACCTTTCCTCATTGAGAAGCTACATCCTTGACAGCATAGATACATTCAAATCTATATATCCTGCATCCCGGTCTTTCACAAACAGTGTGATGTTACCATTTGGCCTCATGTCATCATCATCATAATCTTAGAACTGCAGAGCTGCAAGGGATCCTGTGGATCATCAAGTCCAGCCCTGTCAAGGAGGCACAGAGAGGAATCGAACTCCCAACCTCTGGCTCTGTTGCCAGATCCTTAAACCACTGAGCTATCCAGTCATGATCTCAGAGCTCCCCTGAATTTGGGAGCCGATGAAATTTCACGCCGTCTAATGCAAGATCAACAGAACTGCCCTTTGGGGGTAAGCCTGGGTCAGCAATGCTAATTCCAGGTGAAGGCTATGACAGAACAAGCCACTCTCTGGAAAGGGCATTGTGAGCACAGAAGGTGAGAAGTGCTGTAACAACAGGTTCTCATGAACCTGGTTGACCCAAGACAATCTTGATTGTGATGGTCTGGGTGTCAGGAAGACCCACGTTAGAGAATCCTGGAGCCCAAAAACCCAGGGCTGACAGTTGTGATTATTTAGGGTTTTGTTGGACAGGGAGCACAGGTGTCACCCAGATGATGCAGAGTCCGACATTTCTCCTGCTCAGAGTAATAGGGCCGTCTGGCACCTCTCTCTATGGGAACCACCATTGCCTCCTCTACGAGGAGCAAGGGGGCTATGAAAGGAGAGTGTAAACACATCACAGAGTTTCACACATCTGTTACAAGGAGTAGTAAAAGCAAACCCACTGCTAAGATCAGGGGGGTGGGGGAAGGGGAAAAGGAATTCCAGGGACTCACCATTGGCAAAAAAATGTTTGCTTATGCCCTGTTTGGGTTCAGCGAGAAATGTGAATTTGAAACCAAAGGGGTTTAAGAAGGAAGGGGTAAGTAAGGAAGCGTGTTCATGTCTATGGAGGTTAAAGGCTAATCTTATGTTACAGGAGGAAGTCGGATGTAAGCAACCCAAAACAGCAAAGCAGAACAGCTAAGAAGGATCTGTGCCCAGCATAGAAACAAGCCCATCACCGTGTCTTGCCAAAGAGAAGGGTCTGACCGCCGTAGAAGAAGCAGATTTGAGGTTGGAAGCGAGGCTGTTGGGACTACGAGTCCCAGAAGTCCCTCAACCGGCCAATCTGGGTAGGAAAGGCTGGAAGATGTAGTCGAGAAAAGAATCTTTTCCAAGTTCTGAGAAAGATATTTGAGACCCTGGGCTGGTCAGAGGGCCCGTTCTGGTTCCATGTTGTAAGGATGAGCCTCTGTGATGTCACAGAGAAGGGGCAGGCCATGACACCCAGGCAGACAGCTTTGTGGTGAACCACCGAGCTCTGGCATCACCCCAGGCTTGTCACCTCTCATGCAAAGATCCAGCCTCTTGCAGTGTGGTTTCACTACAGTCTATCATCTCTATTGTTTTCTTCTATTGTGATTACTTGTTGGGCACTTCTAATTGCGAGCTGTCTCTTAGGAATTTTAGACCCCCTTTTGCCTATCACGGTGACCCTGTGACGGCAAAAGGACAATGACACCAATAGAGAAAGACTCATACGGGATCCTTTACATCCTCACTTGCCTCCTATCTCAAGGGTCCAGTTGCAGGAAAGACTTCAAAGGTGACCTCAGTTCAACTGGCCGGTTGGAATGGAGGAAGAATAGAGAATTTCACTAAAGCGAAACAGCAGGACTTTGAACCAGAAATGAGTTGGTAGCTAGTAGAGTTATTTAAAAGAGGAGGTGCGTCTCATGCCCAGTTCAGTTTGGAAATGTTTGGTGAAACCACTCATTTTTTGATAGTCTTCAAAGGCAGCCCCATGTAGAACACCATGCAGTAGTCCAGCTTGCTACTGCATTGCTATAAACCTTTGTCAGAGTAGTTTGATGAATCCATTTATTTATTTATGTCCTCCTTTATATCTAGAGATCTCCAGGTGAGATACAACTGACAGACAATATTAAACAATTGCAAAACAATTAAAAACAATGCCTGAAGCCATTAAGATTTCTTTTAGGAAGACGGAACCACACACAGACATTCACGGATGGCCAAACTAAATAGAACTAAGTCACGGTCAAGTAGAAAAAGGACAAAGTACCAAACATTAAAGAAAGAAATTAAAAGAATATGGAAGCAAGACCAGGTCATCCTCCTCCCGGTACTAATTTCAGCAACTGGAGTCATTCCAAAATCTTTGCTTGCCAGTTTAAAACAATTACCAAAGAGCTGCTAATTTGCTTCATGACATTTTTAAGAAATCAACAATTTTGAAAACATGTCATCTCAACAGCAAATTTTTAGGACTTGACCCTTTAGCCTCCCTCACCCCACAAGGACCAGCAATGCTGAGAAATAAGAAGCACAGTATGATGATGACCATCCTCAGGAGGATGATAAGGTAATGATAACTGTAACACTGTTACATATCTTGGGACTTTGGAATAAACTGGAATAGCAATTCAAATTCAGAAACAATCAATTAAAAAAAAACCAATTCGCATAGCAGATTTCTTTTAAAAATATATATTTATTTTTCTAGGAAAGAATCAAAGAACTGGGAGGAACCACAGCCGAGGGTGTTGGTCTGGTGATCCATCACCGATATTGAGGGATGTGTCCTTGAGAGGATAAAGGTTTGGTGTAGGAAGACCAGGAACAAAGGGGCTTCAAAACCAGTCAAACATTTTCAACATCACTTTTCTAATTGGCAATTTTGTAATATTTATTCACAGCAGATCTGATTGCCGGATTCCCACTGGCTCCCCTCAGGAGCTTTTGCGTGAAATCCATTTGAAATGGTGTGTCAGGGCTCCCTCCCCCTCCCCGAGTCACCATCTGGCTGATAGACTGGAGTCTGTTCTAATACAATGACCCAGCGAATCACTGCTAAACAATTCCCCCGGGTTCATGGTCTTCTTGCAGGCAATCCATCCAGGGAAATACTATGGAAAGAAACACACATGCGCGCACGCACACACACAGGGCAATGTTGACGGATGATAAAAGAACTTGATTTATGGGGATCAGTGTTCGGAAGCTCTCGTGGTGTTCTCTCAACCCTTCGGTGGGCCAGGTTTGGTTTCCAAGGGTGAAGAAGATGCTGGCTTTTAATTAATGACACTGGAGGCTCTCTCTGGAATCACGCTGGGCTCAATCCTCCCATCCCACCATAAACAAAAAGCATTGCACATGGCACACAAAAGGACGCCACGGGGCTGGGGAAGGGAGAGTCCGACAGCTCACCACTTTGGTGGCAGAGAAGACCAGACCAAAAGAACGTCCTTGTAGATCTGTGTCGGTCTGAGAGTTAAAAATCAAGAACGGTACATAGATATGGAAAGACACCTTGGAGGAGTTGTTGTTTTCGAAAGAACCTGTCCTTTCCAAAATTGCAGAGCTTGGAAATGTCACCTTTCGGTGTGACAGTGTGGCCAGGGGTGGATTCTGACTTTTGTGGTCCAAGGAAATAACTTCTCCAAACTCTGTCAAATATCGAGGTCCCCAATGCGGGAGGAAGTCATTCAGTATTGAGCAGGTTATGGGAGGATAATGCTCAGGAGAACCCAATTCTAAGTAACTTTCCAAAAGCTGCGGTAAGTAAGGCCTTGCCTCCTGCTTTGAGCACCATCTGGACGCCAAGTGTTGACATGCAACTTAAAGGTTTCTCTGCTTTGCCTTCTTCTAATACTTTATTACTTATCTGAAGCTATTCTCTCTCTATTTCTCTCTCTCCCTCACACGCACGCATGCATGCATGCTCATGGAGCAAGCGGAGAAGGACCGGCTCATTGATCAAAAAGATGGAAACCTAGCTTTTTCCCCAAAAGGCCCTGCTTCTTGTCAACGGTGATAATTTGGGCGTGTGTGCAAAAATCATTGTCACAAATCTGTGCAAAAATTTGTTCCCAGAAATGTGAAAGACATTCGTTGAGACCAACCCGAGCTGTCCCCTCACCTTCGTCCAGAAGATGAGGACCTTTTTGATGGTTTCTGCTCTTCACGCTTGAGAATGGGACAAATGAGAACCCACCGTCTCCTGTTGATTTTGCCATCTGACTCTGACCCACTGTTTTGCTGGGGCCTTCATCACACCTTCCCCCATTTTTGGGCCTTCCGAAATTGTGGCATCACGAACAATTAGCAATTTCAACAAACCTTGATGTTCGTATGAAGAATAACAGCAAAGAGCAGAAGAAACAAATGGAGTCTTTGCAAACATCTCCTCCTCCGTGGCCTTCCAACTTGGTGCAAGCCTGGTCAGCTGTTCTTCATCCTTTATGCTGGGAAAAAGGGAGGGATGGCTGGGCTTGACTTCTGAGAAAGGTGGACGCCAGCCCGCCCTGGCTTCTGTTTGTAAATACAGCAGAAGATCCATCAGATGAGCTTTGAGGCTGCTGAAAGGCCACCTCAATGGTGGGAAAATCAAAAAGTAAACAAAGGGAGCTCATTCCCACCAGCCACCCGACTCTGCCAGGCTTTTTAATCTTTTACCTCTAGAACAAATTGATTTCTCGCAGGCTGGGGACCTTTATTTTTATTTTTTTTACTGATGTTGTGGCTGTTCTGGTTGAAGACAACCAGGTGCAATCAATGGGGACAATCTCCTCCTCCTCTTCCTTTTGCTTAGAGAGACTTGAAAGTGGGGACAAAACATTTCCCAGAAAGAGCAACTAACAGGTGTCGGAGGAAAACCAATAGGACGTGAAACCCAATACAGCAAGAAGAATGCACCTTGCCAGATCTTGCGGCTTGATTGTGGCTAAACAGGTCCCTGTGTTTGTTATGAGTTTGCAACCCAGAGCTGGGGCATTCTGTTTCATCGTTTTGGTTTCCCAACTAACCTGAATCAGATCGAGAAAACTGCATTGTGCTACCAGTTTAAATCTCATTTTATCTGCAGTCTTGTGGAGACGTCTGCAGATCCTTCCCTCCCCCTTTCTTTTTTGACCATGTAGAAGTGGCTTCCCTACTCCCTCCCTTCACAGATTTCTTGGCCCTCCCTCACAGTTCCCACTCACTTCCCAGGGCCTGGCCTTGGAAAAACATCTTGATTTCTTTAACACCAGCAAAAGCGGCAGCTGAGATCGTACAGAGCTGGTCTGAACTCTCTCTTTGACATCTGTCTCTTCCTTGACAACTTTCCCTGTTCATGGAAAGTCTGCTGTTTAATTTACCTGACTTGTTAACAGCTTCTAGCTTCCCCCCAACACACACATATTTTCCTTTGCTTTGCGGAGGGTCCGGTTAAATCAATGATTTTGCGTTTACAAGGGTGTGTGCTAAGAGTTCCTGTTGGGTGACTCCAATTCGCCAGTCCTCTGGTGATTTGTCCACTGTCTATGGAGCCCATGGGGAAGCTGGTTGGAGCAGCAGCTTAGGTGGAAAAGAAGGAGATGGATGAGCAGGGAAAAACACAGGGAGAGTTGGAGAGAAAACATTAGAAGCAAAAGAATTCTTTGCCTCCATGGGAAAGGATGGTTCCCACAAACAAGGATGACTCTGTATCAGGTGCTTCCTTACTGGAAAGGAAAGCTGGCTGGATAATTCAATGGCTTAGGTCTCTGGCTGCGGAGTCAGAGGTTGGGAGTTCAGTTCTCCACCTGGCTTCCCAGGAGTAGAGCTAGTCTTCATTTTGTTTCAGCAAAACAGGTTGCACGAACCGAACCACGAACCAGAGGTTGGGAGTTTGATTCCCCTACTGTGCCTTTAGGGAGAAGAGCCAGCCTGGGTGGCTTTGGGCAAGCTGCAGAGTCCCAGGGCACCCCCGGAAGAAGGGAATGGTGAACCACTTCTGAATACTCTCTACCTGGAAAAACCTTGGAAAGGGTTGTCATAAGTCAAAATTAACTTGATGGTACACAAAACATACATCCATCCATCCATCCATCCATCCATCCATCCATCCATCCATCCATCCATCCATCCATCCATCCATCCATCCATCCATCCATCCATCCATCCATCCATCCATCCATCCATCCATCCATCCATCCATCCATCCAGGAAAGTGGTGTTGTGTCATTTAAAAACAGTTGGGTGGGCTCAAGAGTTTGCTGCTAAATTCAACAGCTCAGGAGAGATTGCACCATCTCATAACTTGTTTTAAAGATTTTTAAAAATAAAAATAATCATTACTGGTATTTGAAGGTGCACTAGTCCAAAATTTCCCTGCTAGAGAGCAGTGGTTCTCCAACTGGGGTCCCCAGATGTTCTTGGACTGCAATTCCCAGAAGCTTTCACCACTTGCTGTGCTGGCCAGGATTTCTGGGAGTTGCAGTCCAAGAACATCTGGGGAACCCCAGTTGGAGAACCACTGCTCTAGAGCATTCTCCAGAATTCCAGCAGAGAAGGCGAAGTCCCTCACCAAACTACATTTCCCAGGATTCCATAGGACTGGAGCCACAACAGTTAAACTGGCATTAAACTGCTCTGTTTGGGACATATAGAGACACTTGCTTAGCAAGGAAAAATGGCAACCTGGAGGCGTCTTCTGTACGGCAAGCCCCTCCATCACAGAAATGAAGCTCAGCCTTGGGCTAGTCTTCCTCCTGCTCAGCAGGCAGGACTTAAATCGCAAGTGACTAGTGAGCCAAAACTTTTCCAGTGAGAATTTTGGGCCACAACAAGTTCACCAGGGTGTATGCAAGAAAAGAGAGCTGAAGTCTCCTTTCAAATTTCAGTGACAGAGGGTGGAGAGGTAGATGGAAAAAGCGGCCGTAACAGCAGACAGAGTCTCTCTCCTGGGGGAAAAATGGCCAGAAGGAGGGAGCTATGAAATACGAGATGGACTGACTCCCTAAAGAAAGCCACAGACTTGAGTTCGCAAGAGCTAGTGGGCACAGGACATTTTGGAGAGCGTTCATTCATAAGATTGCCATCAGTCAGAAGCAACTTGATGACATAACAACAGCAATGAAAGTGGAGGTAATCTTTTCAGTGAGATGCCCGGATAAAAAAATTTCAGTGGCCATGATGGCCAATGAATTCTGGAAGACTGTAGTCCAAATATATAAGTATATATATATTTAACTTTTCAAAGCTTTTGCACATTATAAATGTTTAGCTTTTCCTTTATCAATAGGAGGAAAAGGGGACTCCTCAGCAGGCCGAGTTGCATAAGCAATGCCTGGAAATGCACGTGTACTAAAAAGAGAAGTTCAGCATCAAGGGAGCAAGCCTAGAACCCAGCTTTCCCAAAAGTCACATCTGTGGGGATGAATTTCAGATGTCTTCAATTGTTCATATCCACTTTACATGAGACCGGCATTGTCAAAGCGTGTCGGCGTACTCCTATTATTCATTCTCAACCTGTAAATAGATTTTGCAGCTTTAGATTTAGACATGTCCATCAAGGAGCAAATCAGGTGGCAGTACAGGAGGAATAAATCAGAGCCATTGAATGCAATTTGCTACTTTCCCTCGCACGGCGGTCTAACTGAATGCAAAATTTTGCTGGAATTTTATCAAGCACACACAGAGACACAGAAAGCGGCTTGTTTTCTCTTTTCCTCGCTGGGCTTAATTTTTCTTCTTCTGTCTCTTTCTTTTAATGTAACCATTGGGAATGAAAGACCCTAACCCAAGTATCGGAGCATCAGATTACACACCAGAAGCCTTTCTTGCCTCACGTAACTTCCAGAGCAGTCTTCTTAGTTTTGTGCTTGGATTTTGGGAATTAAACACCAGATTTCTCTGGAGTCTGATTTCGCAAACAGAAACATCTGCCTAAATCATGTGTCTCCAACACTAACATGCTTTTGGGGGATCATTCTCAGCTCTCTACCACACCGGTTTCTGCTCTAAGATGCTGGCATATCTGACACAGAGGTGGTAATACACCGAGACGGACGATCGTACCTGCTCTTCATAATGAGACACGTCACTCAGGCGGTTGGGCGCCATTAGAAACACTGAATATAATCGCTAAATTTAATGCTTTTATCATTATTCAATGGCTCAGTGAACAGAGGAGCTACAGAAAGACAATTAGAAACATTCATTTTGATTAAAAAAATTTTTTTCTATCTGTCTGGCTTTTGTCTGAAGATTTATTTGTTCGCTAATTGCAAAATATATCATTTGGTCGGGAGGCTTGGGTTTTATTTTCTGTGCAGGTCATGTGCTCTGTAGTAGCACATGGTTGCCTTCTAGAATAAATTTGCAACCAGCCCTCACATTGTATGCATTTAGGAATTATTTTTTTAATCACATTTTTCTTCAACATGGATCTAGGACTGGTGCACTGGCTTTGATAACCTGAATTATTTACCAAATCAGTCTCGTTTGGACCAATTTCTTGGAGGCCCCGATCAAAGTAGAATGATCAGATTGGGCTCCAGAGCAAAGATAAACGAATTTCCAAATCAATTCCAATCTGGGACATCAATTATATCGGATGGCACACAAATCATTTAATGTTTTTTGTTTTTTTTTAAAAAAATTAATGATTTAAAGTTGCCAAATGTGTAAATGCTTGAGGCCATTTGTGTGAAATTTAGCATGTTTGACCCCCTATGTAGGGTTCATTCCAGCCCCAAATTCTATATATATCATATAAAAACAAAACAAACCCATTTTGGTTTTCCAATTGCAAATAAATTAAAGGTAGAGAAAACACCTGGAACAGCTGGATCTAGAGATGGTCATAAATTGCCAGTTTGTCGGTTTGTGCCAGTTCGTTTTTCGTCCAAACAAGTGTGCTGCACTTCCTAGCCCCACCTCCTCCAGCGGGCACCCATTCAGAGGCAGCACCCACCAAAGGAGGCAGGGCTGGGAAGCATCCACTAAATGAACCAGCACGAACCGCCGAACCAGCAGTTCGTGCCCATATCTAGATGGATTAGGTCCAGAGTACTATAAGGTACTTAAAAAGCTCCTCTTACCTAAATTAAAAATATAATTTAATAAAATTTTAGAAGGGGAAGAAGTTTCCCAGCCTTGGGAAAAAAAGAACAATGATAGTATTGATATAAAAAACCTGGTACAGATGTGACAAACATGGGATCATATAGGGCCATCTCCTTAATAAATCAAGATGCTCAGATATTTACAGCTCTTTTAGTTAACAGATTAAATGGTTTGATTGGTAAGTATCTTGACAAAGATCAGAATGAATCGGGATCTGTTTCAAAGCCCCACCATCAGAGATGCATGCTCTCCACCCACCAGTGTCACCAGCACAACGCGCCTTTCCACAAGCTGGAGGATCACCCATCAGGAATACTGGAGAACTGAATTTCCATCTTGGCCCTGGGGTTGGAGTTGATGACCTCTGAGGTCCTTTCCCTCTCTGTGATTCTCTGCTGTGACTTTTCATGACCGCTGAACGTCCATCATAACACCCCATCCAGGTTAGGCCAGAAGTGCTTAGGGAAGTTTCCTCTCTGCCCCTTCCCCACAGTTTTCTCCGCAGAAGCATGGATCCTCAACCTTTTTAGCCTGCAATGCATTGATCATCTGATACACTTCTATCTTTCGCATGGCTCTCCGATGCTATGAAAACCTGGATTTTGCATCCCAGAGCCAGACCAGGTGTCCATCACTTAGAGAATGTGCCTTCTGTTGATTATGTAGGAGAAAGGCAAGGAGAAGGATTGATTTCAAACGCTCAGGGAAGGTCTGGGGATATTTGAGTGAGGGGCTTTGTGTAAGCCTCAGCAATTGATTTAAATCAATCTCCCCCTCCCTTTGCTCTGGATTTCACACGGGGTCCTGGAACGAAGCAGGCCTTCCTTGTACAAGATTATGCTAAGAGGGCAAATTACTCACTCCTTTTTGCCATCCAAACTCAGCAGGAATCCGGAACAGCGGGAGTACTCTTAGTTAAACACTCCGAGTGGAGAAAAACAACTTTCAGGTGTGGTTTACGATGTAGGCAAAACAGTTCCCACGAGCCAAGGTGACAGGGAAGGACGGAGCCAGGAGAAGAGGCAGAGGAGCAGAGAAGAGATCACAGTGAGAACTTTCACGTCACTGTTTTCTTTTCTTTTCTTTTTTCTTTAAAAAAAAAAAGTATTGGCTACAAGTTTTTTTTTGAAAAAAAGTTTTCCCATTATAAAGGGAATTGCAAAACACCCCTATTCACAAAACCAAACCAAACCAAACCCAAACCCGAAACTTTACCCCATCAGTAGCGGTAAAGTTCGGCTTGTCTCTCTGAAGGTCTTCTCCCAGAGGGTCAGACTGGATACCTGAGGGAAAGGTGTGTGCTCTGCTGTCACAGCCTTTCTCTTCCAGACTGGACCACAAAGCCTGTGTTTACCTGCCAGGGTTAAAAGCAGAACAAATGAATTTGCACAATGCAGCATGAGGCAACCTTGTGCTCGGATAATCAGATTTTTTAGCATCTCAGGGTAGTTCTGCTTCTAATGACCTGCTAACTAGACTACCTAGTTTAGGCCTTTGAAGAAGTCCTTCTCTCTTCCTTTTTTGCTTTCTCCCCTGGTCTTCCACTTTATTTTCTACTCACTTCACACACACCCCTTTCCTTTTGCCTTTTCCGAAAGCCAACTTTCTCCCCTCTTTTCCACTGACCTCCTCTCTCTCTCTCTCTCTCCTCCCCCCTCCATTTGAAGCTGGGTGAGTCAAGCTCATAAACATGTGTTGAAGGCAGGCTGATTTAACAAGCTTCTTCACCAAGAAGAGAAGAAGGGGGTGAAGATGACTGGGGGGTTGGCAGAAAGGAAGAGGGGTGGAATAAGAGAAACAATAATGAATCAGGAGAGAATTGGGCAAATATGTTGGGGGTCATGGGGGGGGGAAGGATCTTCTCTAAGATCTTTTAAGAAAAAGTATTTTGTGACTTGGTCCGGGGTTTTGCCAGAGTGTAACTACATCTGTCAAGATTGAGAAAAAGCTTTATGGGACCGCTAAAGTCTTGAAAACAGGACTCTCCGGGGGAAAAACCCAATCATGCTGGGAAAGGTGGAAGGCAGCAGGAAAAGAGGAAGACCAAAAATGAGATGGATTGGCTCCCTAAAGGAAGCCACAAGGTTGTGTTGACAAGAGCTAAGCAGGGCTGTTGAGGACAGGATATTTTGGACACTGCTCATTCACAGGGTCGCCATAAGTTGGGGACAACTTGACAGCACACAAGAACAAGAAGAAAGTTTTGGAAAGTGGCCTTAAGAAGACAACTGCCCAAATGAGTTTTTGGGTTTTTCTACATGCACATGGCTATGGTTATTTCGGGTTGTAGCCGTGGGATGTCTTATCTTCACATTCCAAAATCATCTGAAGGTTCTTTTGAAGGTGTCCACAACTCTCACTTCGCAGCAACCAGCTCTCTCTTTGCCGACCTGTGATAGAAAACCTTCTGTTTCAAGGCGTCCTTGATTTGAGGAAGAAGGAGAAGGCTGTGTGGTCCCCGAGATCACACTAGTGTAAAGGTGGCTGATCTCTTTTATTGGACCACGATGAAATGTTACCGATTGCAAGCTTTCTTGGCGAAAACCCTGCTTCTTCAGGCTCAGCCTGAGCCCTTCATGGATAGTGCAGGAAAACTGTAGACAAAAGTCCAAAAATTGATGTTACCTGTCTGGGAGGCGTAAATGATTCCAAACCATGCTGCAAAGATGCTTGAGAATCCAGCCTTGTAGAGGACTAGATTCACTTCTCAGAGATGTACCATCAAATTTTGGTCTACCATTTTTTAAAAATTATTTTTGCACTATCCATGAAGGAGTTGTGTTGAGTCCGAGGAAGTGGCGTTTCCTCCACAAAATCCCACAAAGGGCAATTTGTAGGATTTTACAGCGGTCCAATAAAAGGTACTTCCCATCCTTACAGTGGTGTCATCAATTTGAAGAGTTCTTCGACTCATACCGTCAGAGTCTGAAAGATAAAGAGTCAATAAGAAGGTTGAGAAAAAAGGATCCGGAAGTAGCATGTGAGGCAACAGATCTCATGCCTTGTCTTTTTAAAATCCTTTTGTTCCCCCCAAAAATATATATTTTGCCTTCTTCTTCTTTTCCTGTCTGTGCCAGTGGCTCCTTTCTCAGGATATCCCCATGGGTGGGAGAAAGAAGCTCAACAGATCATCCTTTTCAAAACCAAGAGGATGGGCCAGAAAAGGCAGGACCAAAATCTGGCGGACCAAAATCACTTACCGGCCCTCACCCAGCCAGGAACAGGTGTGTGGAAACCAGCACCCAGACACCAGATAGAACAACATTCCCCTTCTTCTCCTCCTCCTCTTTCTCCTCTCCTTGACGTCCATATATCAACTCCTCTAATCTTTCACTGTCCAGCAGGATTGCTCGCTGGGAAGGTGATGAATCGCCCTCCAGCCCCGACAGCTGCAGGAAAATCACTCACGGCCCAAAGGCAGACCTCTAAATCTGCCATTATAGAGTGTTGAAAGGAAGAATGTCTGTTTTTATAACCTACCTCAGTTATAATAAATATTTAAAATCCACATTAACATCCTCTTATAGTTACAATCTTGCCTCTGTCGAACGAGCGTCTAACTTAGATTTAATTAGCAACTGAACCTTACCAGTGCGAGCTGCCGGTTAGACCCAAGACCCCGGGCCCCCGGTGGAATGCCGCTGTTTTCTTAAACTACCTGCAGCCGTAATAAATATCAGCCCCGTCGCCAGGCCGCCCTGGGTAGAGACAGAGCCCGTTTTGTCTTCCTGAATGCTTACATTTAATTTAAATGATTGGGTCTCTCCAGACTCCCAGGGCGTGTTTGTGGGGCTGAGTGGATTTGAGATGGTTTTCCTCCTCACCCCAAGTTCTACCTTTGCTTAGAAAAGTCTGGGTCTTCCTTGGAGCCATTTTCTGGGGCAAGGCAACGATGAGATGCTAGGAAGCCAGGCTTCTTGTGTGATGATAGGTGCAGCCTGTTTGCCAGCTAAGGGTCCATTGTATGATATTTCAGGGGTAAAATCCAAGCTGCTCCTGGTATGAAGTGGGATCGTTCGTATCTTCTTGAACACTGCCGTGAAATTGTACCAAAAGTGAAACTCAGGATGAATCTGGAAGGTCTTAGCCAGGTCAAAAGCCAGTTCTGAGCGATATTCCTGGTTTGGTTCAGATGGAGACAAAACAGCACACCCGGGGCAAGTGGAGGGAATGTGACAAAAGCCGAGCTTTCCCCCAGATGTTGATGGAATGAATGGTCACTTTTGCGGCTGAACAAGAATTCATGAGTATATTGGTTGCAAAAGCTGAATCCTTTTCATGAGAAGTAAAGTTCCAAAATAAAAGGGATGCCCCATGGCTAAGGCTTCTGATAGGATAAAAGATTGCCCCATATTCTTACTATATAGTAAGGCTTCTCAGTATATAGAAGCTATTCTTTCTTTCTTTCTTTCTTTCTTTCTTTCTTTCTTTCTTTCTTTCTTTCTTTCTTTCTTTCTATCTATCTATCTATCTATCTATCTATCTATCTATCTATCTATCTATCTATCTATCTATCTATCTATCTAAAGAAAGCTGTAGAATCAATTGTAGAATGCCTTTGTCTCTCGGAAACTGAAAATATTATATATCCTTTGTAGACAAACTTCTTACCATACTTTGATGGTTAAGACGTATGGCCAGAGAAAGATGATATCCAGGAAATATGATGAAGCCAAAATCTTCTACTTTCCCAACACAGTGGGACTAATTCTGCACACAGTGGGACTAATTCTGAGTAATACCCACAATCACTCTGAACACAGCCCTGCAGAATGCTTTCTATTTATCTCCAGCCATTGGGTCATCTTTCTAATAAGCCCTTCTCCTGTCAAATAAGAAGACCATAGATGCGAGATAAGCTGTGCATCAAGAAATGATTGTGGGTGCTCATCAGGTTGGTGTGGGTTGCTTTTTCTCTTCTGCCCATTCCATATACCTTATGTTCTCCATTCTCTCTTGTTCTACCATCAACGTCAACAAGCTGGTCTCCATTGGAACTGGAATCCAGGGTAATCGAGGCACAAAGTCCTATGAGCCTTGTTGCTTCAGGTTTTTTAAACCATTGCTTTTCCAGATGGTTTTTCCTTGCAAGACAAAGGCCTGCTAGCATGGCCTTTCCTTCTCTTATGCTGAGGATCCTAATGGATAGAATGGCATAAAGCTCTTGAAGATCATATTGGCAGCAGGTAGATCAGGCCAACATCCATGACCTGCTCATCATAAACAGCAGGTCTTCACCCAGTTTCTGCACTGTGCCATCACAAACTGGAAGGAAGGGTTCATGTGGCCGAATATTGTTCAACTTATAAAGTCTCCTCAACTTTTTTTCAGAGAAAACTAGACATCTGAGGGAGATGATCTACACTCCAGCATGCTTTAACTGTGGATTTTCTTCATTGGCAGAAGGTTAGATGATATGACCTTTACAGATCCTTCAAACTCTACAGTTTTATGATGTTATGATTCTTCTTGTTGTTCTCTTCAAAGAATACTCACTGTTTTTCTGCCAAGTACTAGTCAGTTTATTAATACGGTCAATGACCCGCTCATCCACAATAGACAATTTACAAATGTCCCAATAGATTTAAAACATTCCAATTATTATATTGATAAACAATATAAACGATTTAATACAAAGTATTATAAAAAGGTAACTTGGAAAAGGGGCCCAGAATCCTGTTACTTACATGCGCCAGTATAAATTCAATGGTGTAAATTGCCTCTAAAATAAGTAATGGGTGCTTTTATTCTTTGTTGAAGACTGAGACATGCAACTGGTGTGTGATAAGGAATACAAGCACTGTTTCCTTCCCTAGTGCCAATGCGCTGCTTTAGTTTATGCCCTTGGCTGATGGTGGAGGTAAAGGAGGAGCCTCAGCGGCTCAAGGTTCACTCAGCCTTCCATCCTTCCGAGGTTGGTAAATTGCATATCCAGCTCACTGGGGGTAGGGGGCACATGTGTCACCTACATCATTAAATTGTAACCCACCCAGAGAGTGCTTTAAGTGCTGTGGGGCGGTATATAAGCTTTAAATAGGTGCTCTTACATTTGTGTGTATAAGTCCTAGAATTATGACTATTACCTTTTTTTGGACTCAGGCTCTCTGCCTGCCCCTGAGGTCATGCTGGCAGGAGAATTCTGGGAAAGTCCAAAAAAAAGGAGAGAACTTCCCCAGCATCTGCATACAATGCGTGTGAGTTCCTATCTCTAGTCTCAAATGGTATATTCTTCCAACAGGTGGGCTGCCTTCCCTGTGTTTCGTGAGATTCACAAGGTCTACATGATTCACTGGTTTGGCCATTGGAAACCAGAGGTGCCCTTGGAACACCCGTCTGTGTTTCTCCCTCCCCCTTCCCCAAGAAACCAAGCTGGCCCATCCATCAGCCTGAAATGCTGAGCTCCATTCGTACGTGTCTTTGCCTTGCCCCCACCCCACCCCGTGAGACCCAAAGTTGTTTCTCTGGCTAAGCCTGCTGATCACCTGGAACCATTTCCCAGTCTCCTGGAGCAGCAGGAGCATCCATTAGCTGCCACGGATCAGCGGGGATGGTGTGTAAATGCCGGATCTCTGCGTTGGGGCCTGGGAGCTTATTGGCCGAAGCTTTCCGCTCTCAGGAATGGGTCATTTAAAGAGAAAACTGTCAATTCTTCAAGGAGTCCAAAGTCAAAACAAGTCTCTCCACCGCAACACACACAGAGTCGGCATTTAAAGAGGAAGCCTGGGGTAGGGTGGCTTTGGGGGGCTTTGGGAACGGAATGAGCCTAAAGACAACCCCCCACCCCAGTGATTTTTCTTCTCCCACCCCTTTGCTACCGTTTCCCAAACATACACAACAAACGTTTTCTTTCTTAAGCATCCTCCATCAGCACGGACCACCGACCCACACCTTCTCTTCCCACCCATCCCCCGCCCAACCTCCAATTAGTGGAGCCGTTTATTTGATTACATAGGGCATGGCAGTCACCAGCATGGAGTGGATTTCCTCGAGAGCTGAACTGGTGACTTCTAGGAGATGGGAGCCAACGAGGCCTTGGAGAAACAACAGCAGTTCCTATTAGGTGAAAATCCATCAACCGAAGGAGTAGGAGAAGTCTGAGGGGCCATTCTCCCGGGAGAGTCAAACCAGTTTGATCAAGTTCTCCAAACACACAGCTGAGTGATGGTGTATTCAACCAGGGAAATTATGAGGGGGGAAAGGACTGGTGCCAGTGCGAGAAAGAGTGTTTCGTGGGGGTCTTTCCGGGATTGTACAATTCTGCAATGTTGACAGGTAGATGGCATGCCTGAAAAAATGCTCCTTGGACGCAACTAAGTAAGTGAACATATGTATCTCTGGCCAAAATCCTATTGTGTCGTAATGTCCATGGGAAGCAAATGGTGTAACTTGTAGTGTCTATTCGCAATGAACAGATTTCTGCCAGAGTGGCAAATACCCAAAAATCCAAGCAAGGATTCATTAATTAGGAGCAAGAAGTCCTTGTGAGTCACGCCCTTGACCTTCTGCAGCGGTAACTGGGCAATAGCGTGATGATGACCAAGATCTCCGTTTCAGATTCTTCAGAGACGATCGCTTTTGGCCTCTGGAAGCCTTCCTGATTGCGCAGTCAAAATGCTGCCCAAGGATTGTCACTGATACCCCTGAAATAGCGTAGTTGTGTGCGTGCGTGCGTGTGTGTGTGTGGGGGGGCTGTCTGTGGCTGAAGCCATTGCATCTCTTCTTTGAAACCAGGATTCTGGTCATCAGTGGGAGGTGTGCATACAGTATGTGTGATTAATAAAAGTCAGTTTTGTGAAACTTTAAGCAATTTGTGTTTGTTTGTTTGTTTTTGCCCCACAATTGTTCCAAATTTCTGCAGTTGGGCTGTAAGACTAGAGTAGAATCTTGAACAGATTATACACACAGGCAAGAGTTTCCCTGAGCTGTGAGTTCTGGGTTCAATTCTCTTCAAACAGCTTTCACTGACCTATGATGGCTCAGCCATTGGAAGAGAGCGGGCAGAGACCTTTCACCAGTGCATGTGGTATCAACCCAAAATACCATTCCCAGTGGAACAACATGGTGCAATTGCATAGCATCATCAGGACAGTCATATTTTTGCAATTTGTGATTTATATTTTTGGTGACCAATGATTTGATCTGGTGATTCAACGGCCCATCCTCTTCCTGTATGGGCCGTCCTTTCTTGTGTCTTTAGACCTGCATGTCAATCAGACAACATTAGAGCACCCACTGGCTTTTGATAGGCTAGTGCAACTAAGATACACTAATTTTGTTTTTATTTGGCAAATGAATTTCCCATTTGGTGAATGGTTTGGCCGGTGAAATCAAAGTACCAGACTAACCCCTGCATATGCATGTACTGACATGATGAGCCATGAGACACAATTCTCAGAAAACAGAAGAGTTTTTTCCCCCTTTAACACTCACTGAGGATGCTTATAAACACTGCACTGATTCCAAGTTAAGCCAAGTGAAACCTGCCAGTTTTGCCCCTTAATTAGCTCTGATGTAATGAACAGGGTTCACTTGATGGTGTAGGACTTTGCTATTGTTCCTTGGCTACTGCAAGCTGAAGAAAAGGTTTCCTTGGTCTCTTGGATTTGGAGAGAAAACAGATCATTCACATGCACCTGGAACTTGGTCATCTTTCTAAAGATAAAGGACAGGAGAGATGCCCTTTTTGGAAAACCTTGTCTGTCCGTCTGCCTGTCTTTCCACCCTCTTCATTTGCTTTGCAAACAGCCATTCACGACAGCTAATATTTCACCGAAAACAGAGCCAGCTCTCTCCTCTTGCTTCTCCCTCTCTTTTTCTCTGCTGTTTATGAAGCTGAGGGTAAGTGTTTAATTAGTTGCCTAATTGCCTGGGTAATTGGTAGACATACTCAGCTCTCCAAGTAATCAGTCTGAACAGGCCTTGAAAATATCTGGCCCAGTATTCATTAGTGCAGTTAAATCGTTAAACAGTTACTGTGTTTGGTTCCTGACAAAGCCCAGCTAACAGCTGCGTTGGGCGCATCTCAATGGCGGAGGAGAACAGCCAGGATCTGCCGATGGAAGGATTCTCTCTTGCCATCATCGCTGGCAGGGAAGGGAGGGGAGGACAGATGGAGGAGCTGAGCTGGGCATAAGACATGGCTTTCTCTCTGTCCAGATCGAGGTGTTAAGCTGGATTCCACTGTCCCTCCTGTGCCAGGCGCCTCTCTTTTCTGCCGATCTGCCTGCATCAGAGGAACCATAAACAGATCCCAGAAAGTTCCTTTTTAAAACTTGTAAATGGCACCTAAAAGGTAGCGTATTGCTATGACTCATTAGGAGCTTCATGGCACAGTGGTTAAACTGCAGTACTGCAGCCAAAACTCTGCTCACAACCCGGGTTCAATCCCAGGTAGCCGGCTCAAGGTTCACTCAGCCTTCCATCCTTCCGAGGTTGGTAAACTGAATACCCAGGTTGCGGGGGGGGGGGGGGGTGAGCAATATGTAGTCTGCATAATTGAATTGTAAACCACCCAGAAAGAGCTTTAAGCACCACGTGGTGGTTATATAAGCAGCATGCTGTACTAGTGATGAGCCTTAAAATGACTGCACAAAGTAACATTGGAAAGTGACTGGAAAACATCATTATTTTCCCCAGGAAAGGAACTTCATTTCTGCATGTTACGTTGCTTTTGAAACCATTATCATACTCTTGTCAGCCCCCCAAAAAATAATTAGTAGAAAGTAGCTACATTGATCAGTCCTAAGCTTCACTTCAAAGGAATAGAAAGTAACAAAAAGTAACTGCATTACTTGTAACTTGTTATTTCCCCATTCTGGTCAAGAGAAATGTTTCCACTGTTGAACAACAGTGAGCTGAGGGTTAAAGGGGGTGAGAATTGGTGGAGATGGGTGGCCAACCCACTTCACACCAGCACAAATAAAAATTTTCAGTGTCTCCAGCATCGCCTGTTAGAGATTTACCTCCTCAGCTGGAAAGATGGGGAAGCATCGCCATTCCCTAAGATGACTGGCAGCACCCTGAGATGTGGGGACCCAGCTCTCTGCGACCTCCAACCTTCTCCTTTTGCCTTCTAACTTCCAACGGCTTATTTGCCTGCCAGTCCTTGCTCTTGGCCTGCAAATTGTTCAGGGAAGCTGGCTTCGCAATGAGCAGAGCAGCAACGTGGAGACGATCTTACTGGGTTCGGCCACTTGCCCTTGGCCAGAAGAAGTCATTAAAATGGCGCCCAGTCTCCTTCAAGCTGCCCCCTTGAGCTCAGCCAAATGGGAATCCTTGTGCATGGCCATGGGTCAAGAAGTGTGGGCACCGCCCAGGAGCCTCGGAAGATCCTTCCAAAGCACAGACGGTGTGGCCCTCTAGAATGGTGGTCTTGGGGACTCTCTCCTAAGGAGAAGGTTGGTTGGTTGGTTGGTTGGTTGGTTGGTTGGTTGGTTGGTTGGTTGGTTGGTTGGTTGGTTGGTTGGTTGGTTGGTTGGTTGGTTGGTTGGTTGGTTGGTTGGTTTTCCCCAGGCCAGCCAGTGAGGGATTTTCTCCACCCACGGTGAGGATGAAGTAGGGAAGGGGAAGAGTACATTCAAAACCTCAAGATCCCATTGGGGATGGAAGGTTTACTCAGCAAGATTAGAAATCCACAAGATAAGGCCAAGGTTCAAAGGGTCACTCTTGCTTTTGCAATGGCACACACAATCGTTTTGTATTTTTAGCTGCTGCAACATGGATGGGAGGACACAGGTTAAGATCTCGTGGTGGGTTTCTGGGAGATTTGTTGTTGATCGGCAAATCAGGGTCAAACGGGATGACCCAAGTGCCATACTGTTAGGAACGGCCATTCCTTAGTCTGATTGATTGTTGTAACAGGGTTTGTTTTCACCTCCCATAGCTCGCAAATTAGCTGGCTTTGCTTGCTCTTGGTTCTCCATTTAATTGTCTGATGGGTCAGGCTCAAAGTCCAGAGAGAAATGCACCATGAGGACCCCCACATGTTTCTAATGACATCCTGTGGGTATCCTATAGTTTGACCTGAAGAGTCCCATCTGTCTAGCAATACACTGACTGACTCTGTACACCATGCAAGAAGTTCAATTTTTTAAATTATTCCTTGTCATCTCTTGACCGTGCTGGACAAGATGCACATAGAGAAATGTGCCAGTCTGGAGTAGAGGAGGAGTGACAGGTTAAGTAGAACTATGATCTGACTTTATATCAGCCAACTGGGTCCTTTTGAGGAGAAAGGCAGGGTAAAAATATTTTAAATAAATAAACTAACCAACCATCTTCCTTCCTTCCTTGCATGTTTATCCTAAATTTTGAAAGATGGCAACATCGACAAATTAAAGAACAAAGGGATGAAAAGCATAACTCAAAATGAATTAATGGAACCATTAAAATCATCATCATCAATGAACATTGAAGGAGCCCAGAAGGCTGGTTTGAAGAAATGTCTTTTCATACCCATCCTTAAAACGAAGGGGAACCGACTGCAACTCCGAATCCCATCCGTTCTGCAACCTTGGAACAATGCAAGAGAAAGCTGGTTCCTGCCTGCTCATCGAAGCTGGCATTTTCAAGAGGTAGATCTTTTTATGACTTTGTCTGACGATCTTAACTTTCGGACAAGGCCATAAGAAGACAAATAGGCCCCCAGCCAGCTAGTTTCTGACCCTTTTAGGCCTTCAAAGTTTAAAGTGAATGCCTCAATTTGGACCTGAGAAGTGGTTGCTAATTAGGATATCTCTTTTGCTTATCAGAGTGACCCAGTCGTGATACCCTAACCCCATATATATCCTTGTGGGCCGAGGCAACCTCATCTGTGCTAACGTCGCTCTGCTAAATCTCCACCCTGAAGTTCTTAACTCTGGCCCCTGCCAAGAGTTACTCAGGCGGCAAGCTTCGTTTCCAGCCCGAGACAACCCCACAAGGCTTTTAAAAAATCTGAAATAGAGTAAACCCTGAGTACAAAAGGGCATGGAATAGCCATGGGTGACGGCCACAGAGCACGGTGCACCTCTTGGGTTTTTGTTTGACCGTTCTGTGGCTTTGTTGCATTTCACATCTGTAAGACATTACGTCTCGGTTCCTAGAACAGTCAAACACTTTCCCTTTTTCTTTTAAAGGGAGCTCCCAGAGGCCATGGCTATGAAAGTGAAGATTCCACTTGGGTGGCCCAAGAGTTGGCCTCTTTCTCCACCCCCCACCCCACCCCAAACACTTTCTCTCTCCTCCTCCTCCTCCTCCTGATCATGGCAATCATGACGAATAACTTTCAGGAAGGTTGCCACTCCAGGGGTGATGAAAAGATAGTTGCTTTCTAAACAAGTGAGGTCAGCGAGAGATCAGGAGAAGCAGGGTTTTACAAGCCACGTCACGTGATGCTTCCTGGTGTCGAGGAATTCCAGTGAGCGGCCACGTACGCGATTGTGTAGAGGACGGTGTTTCCCTCTGAAGAGAACGGACCTCTGGTTGAAAACCTCTTCAGTCCAAGTCTGGTTAAGGCCCCTAAGGAGGAAGATCAGTGAAAGCCACAAGGTTGCTTATCAACGGGGAGCACTTAACTAGCAAACAGCACCAGCAGGCGTATAAGCCATATGGCCACAATTTCCCCATTATTGGTGTGTGTGTGTGTGTGTGTGTGTGTGTGTGTGTGTGTGTGTGTGTGTGTGAGAGAGAGAGAGAGAGAGAGAGAGAGAGAGAGAGAGAGAGAGAGAGAGAGAGAGATCTTTGTATTCATATTATAGCCCTGATTCCCTTACCCACAGCCTGAATATATTAAAAATATTAAAAGGAAAAATTCCAGAAATATATATTTCTAACAATGAAGTTACCAGCACTGGCCACTAAAGGGAGCCAGAGACCATGCTAGGTATAGTGTTTGCTATTATAACAGCATTCACTATAATCCACATTTTTCAGCATCCACAGAGGATGGCCGTCTTGGAAGCGATCCCCTGCAGCTACGGGGGGGGGGGGCAGGGGGGGCTACTGTATTTCTGAATTTACATCAGTAGGTCAGGCATTTGAAACTAGTAAGATGGTTACCCATAACGAATTACCCTTTTTCAGGTAAGGAGGGTGCAATGAAACCATGTTTCGAAAGTATTGCAACAAGTAAGAGTCAAGTTACTTTATGGCTGCAATGAGCAACTCTTCCTAGTTACTTCTGGGAGGTATTTAGTGCTATTTTGACATTTGTTCTTCAAGTTTCTGACTTTCTGTTATAAGTCCAAAACAATATTTGCAAAGTCCTCCCACCCAACCCCACTCCAAAGTAATGAGTAATGCAGGAGTTTACTTTTTAAAATACTGCATGGCTTAATGACAGTGGATTACTTTTCAAACATTATAAATAAGGAGAATTATTTTTTTAAAAAAGTAACTTTCCCGCTTCTATTTTGCATATAAATTGGCATATGTAAATTCTCTACAAATCTACATCCTCTTTTGTCTCCCTCTTTCGGTGGCACATTTCTCCTTTTTTCATCAGTGCATAAAGGACAAGCATAATATTCCCATCTCTGTGAGTGCCTGTGATGCAGTCAAATCACACTGAATAAGCAGCTAACTGTACTGTAAGTGAATAACCATATAAAAGGTCACAGGGATCGGAAGCCTCTTCCCAAACTCATCCTGCTGAGTGCTTAATTTCTAAAACATATCTTCAAACTGTCTTTCTAAAACAGCTTCAAACCCAAGAACTGCTGAGGTCAAGCTGACCTGGAAGGGAATCCCATTGACCTTCAAGCCAGCAAATTCCAAATGTATGTAGGGTGAACTAGACGTGTCAAGCCAGTAGGGGGCACTAAGTCACTTAAGTCATGGAATCCAAAAAGCAAGAATCTGGTGTGTTTATTCCCATGGTTCCCCTCGGGACACTTCATGGTGAAAAGGGATCATAGATTTATATGGTTATAAGGAATCCCAAGAATCCAGTGGAGGTTAAGGATTCCAACACCACAGAGTGGTGAATTTGCTCCATGTTTTATTCTGAGCTCTCCCAGGTGCTGAAACTATTTACTGAATGACTTCCAGCACCTTGGCTTAGATCCTGCAAAGTTTGAGCTGAAACCCAGAGAAGATCTACTGCTTCCACAAAGCTGGTGCCACCAACCCCCACTGCAAGAGTCATGACATCCAGCCCCTTGTCAATGAAGGAGATCTTTAGCTCAAGCCTCCCCGACAGAAGGCCACTCACCCTCACTTGAGAGAAGGCAAGTCCATGTTTGTTTGGGGAAAACATTTTTAGCTCAGTAGTAAAGCACTGGTTTTGCACCTGGGACATCCCAGGTTCAATTTCTGGCATCCCCAAGTAGGATTGGAACAGATTTCTTTCCAGGAATGGCTCATGGTCTTAACATGGGAAATGTCACAAACATCACACTCTCCCAGATGCACAGGCTGCTAGTGTTCTTGTCTGAAACCCCCAGAGGACTGTTCTCAATGGACACTCCAATGTCACGGGAGCAGTGAATCCACTCCAGGTCTTTGTTCAAGCCCTAGGCAAGGCTAGAGCTGTCCAAGGTGCTGATTCCAGCTCCCAAATAGATTCAGAACCTTGGATAGTTCCTAGAGGTAGCCCCACCTTAGTGAGCAGATTCCATAGTGATCCAACAGAAGGGGAGGTTGGCTCTTGGTAGCTGCCAGGCCTATTAGAAAGGGGCCTCGGTTTTAAATGTGTCCCTGCTTGATGCAGTGAGCTATCAGGAGCGCCTTTGGATGGACGGCAAAGGATTTTCTGACTCTGGACTGGCCTACCTGGCTAGGCAGGCCATTGAGCCCTCCTGCATCAGAAGGGCCATACGGATTAGGACTTTTTCCCCACGATCGTGCCTTCCCTGGCATTGCCCTGCTCCTTCACTCTGGCTCAATTAACTCAGCCCATTTCTGCCAGTGGCCTCTGTATCTGAACTACACTAACCCTCAACGCCAGTCCGACTCCCTTGATGTGTTCTGATCCTGGTTCTTTTTGACCTTGTGTCCAACATCCACACAACCTGACATGCCCCCCCTTGCTTGTGCATTCATTATGGGCCCAGCGTTCAGTGTGAGCACGCAAGGGCCCGCGTCCAGCCCAGGAGCAGCAACACCGCCCGTGAGTTGCTGCCTTGGCTTGTCATTGTTGGCTCGGCACTCGCTGGCATGGTTTTTAAAAGCTGTTAGAAGCCTAAAGATCCGGCTCTGTGTTAACATGTTAGGAGCAATTATCCCCTCCCTGGTGAAGGCTTTTCCTGATCGGAGCGTTTGCATATTCATCCGAGGAAGGGGTGGGCGAGGGGACTGGCGCTGCATTTTCAAGGTCAGAGATTTTGCTTCTTTGGATTCAAGACCCATCATAGACAAAGATTATGAGAAAGAGTGAGAGAGAGAGAGAAGCAAGAGATGGGGTGGGGGAGAGAAGAGATGGCACGAGAGAGAGAGGGAGGGAGAGAGAGAGAGAGAGAGAGAGAGAGAGAGAGAGAGAGAGAGAGACAGGCAGCTTCTGGAGAAATCAACTCCCACAGGTCTCAGATCTCCCCTTACTGGTGGGTGATGGAAGCAACCCACTTTACCAGCTTGGAACGAAATCCCGGAGTGAGCTGAAGGCAGTGCCGTCCCTTGCCATGTTTGTACCAAGGGTTTCACTGTCGGATGAGTTAATCTCAGTTCACATGAGATGAGTGTCTGCAGGGAGAGGTTGGGAGGACATGGAGGCCATAGTTGTTCCACACGGTGGCTCTCCCACGTTTTCTTTCTCCCTGCCCAGGGTGGACCAGCTCGAGGGGGTGTACACACCGGGACGGTCAGCTTTGCACCCTTACGACAGCCCAATACCAAGATTTGGGCTAATGCACTTACAGCAGAGAATTGTTGCCCCCTCCTTGTCTTGGCCCGCTGGGTTAAAGCCCCAACTGTCTCACTATGGTCCAAGCTGTGGGTAAATATAGGGTTTTCTTTTTATAATTGAGTACGTTTTGGTGGGAGGGCAAAATGAGGCTAACCAGAAGGTAGCGCTCCAGCATTCCTCACCGTGGACGATTTTGGACAGTTGATGAGTAACATTTGGAGTCCACACATTGCATTGCAACACACTCTTCCTGTTACAATGCATAGTATTTGAGGGTGGTTTGGTCTTGGGTGGACCATTAAGAGCTGTTAACTTTACAAAAGACCTGCTCCTCAAATGTTGTAGGGCACTGGTCCATCTGCCTAAGTTTTTGGACTTTTCTAATGGGGTTGGCTCTGATGGCTTACACAGCACATTTCCAATCCAAGAGAGGGGCTGTCGTGGCAAGCACACATTTCCAAATTTATCACCTTACTACTGTATAGGAGTAATCCAATGGGGGTTTGTTACAACTCTACATTCAGGAGGGGCTTGTGTATCACTCACTCTTCTATTGGACTTTTTTGCATCAAGTGAGAAGCTGTGAAAGGGGAATAAAAGCAGGCTTAGCTGAAGGTAGGAATCTAGAAACTGGGGAAGAGGATGTCATCCGAGTGAATGTAAAAGGCTCTCCACTCTCAGACTTTTGAGCACTTGGGTAGGACTAGACTGTGTTCTGGATCCATGGGGTCTAGAACCATGGGTTCTAGAGCAGCAGGTCTCTGATTTGTGACCTCCAGACGTTGAGGTCTTCTGTTCCAGACGTTCCAGCACAGTCGATGGGGAAGATGTTTGCGACCCGAAGCCCAGAAAATCTGATGAGCCAAGTTGAGAACCATTGTTCTAGAACACAATCCATGTCCAGTCAAGAAAACACCACAGTTAACAGTGACTAGCTGGTCTAAGTCATTGCTGGTCCATTCAACTGTCTCCTTCACAACCACTATAGGACGCTTCTGGGGGACACAGTAGGAAAACCATTATGGAATAAGCATCACTCAGTAGCTAACCATGAAGATGGACTCATGGAGTTGTGCCACTCCTTGGTAAACAGGATCTGTCAGTCGTTCACTGCTTTGAGGACACTTGCATCATCTGTTGGAGGTGGGGTGTGTGATTTACGGATCAAAATTGGCTGCCTGATTTTCTACACCCAGTCAACAGACAGCCATGTGGAGCAAGACGGATTTACCTAAATCTCTTTGGGTTCCGTCTTCAGGGGCCGGATGGCCGCATTAAGCAGGAGAGCAGACTTTGAGAACATCAAGGCTACTGGGTGAAATAAGTCCTTCAAATCAACACTTGATGCATCCTCTAGTCTACAGGACGCTCTCCCCTCAAGGAACAGGAGCCCTGGGAAGAGCTTTTGTACGATTCCATTTGAAAAGAACTTAAACCAGAGACGGGAATTTTCAACAACCACACTTTAGCGACTCTCCCCTGCTGATTTCTTCACTTGAAAAAAAAAAGCCGGGAAAGAAAAAGGAAAAAAATAATTACTTCTCAGCCTCTAACCTTTCAAGCAAGTGACTTTGTAATAAATAATCCACGTCCCTTTAGTGCCATCCATCAGCGGGAACGCCTAATTACTTTAGACTCACTTTGAAAACCCTTCCAGTGCCAGTTTCAAATAAATAAAAAATTAACACTGAAACTCGCCAACGCTGAGCGGCAGAGAAAGTTTCCCTCCAATCTCTCTCCTTCTGGACTGGAGGGTTTGATTTTGGAAATTGCTTGAAAGCTGATAGTGACTCAGTTGTGGTTGATTGTAGATATTTCGTCCATGGGCTAGAGAAGGAAGAACAGCACCACATTTGGCGTACGTGGTTTCCAGATCTGTAATAAAGCATCTTCTGGACCACCCTTTGCCTCAACGTCCTGTTGTGGATCTCCTCGGCTGAGAAAGTGGTGCAGATTCATAAACTGTGTCTTTCTTCTGCTCCTCGTGCCTCCTATACCAGTGTCCTCGGCTTGTGCCACCCACTTGTCATCAATTCAAATTGAGATAGCAGCCAAGAAGCAATATGATGAGCAAGCGTGGGAAGGGTAGTTGTGAAAGAAAAAAAACAGAAAGGATTCTTGAGAGGAAGGACATGTAGCTGAAAATCAGAGCCAAGTTCATGCATGCTACAGTATTCTTGATTTCAACATGGTGATGTAGAAGTTGAACAGTGGAGAAAGTTCACAAGAAAAAGAACAAGACACCATTCATTCAAAACGTGGTACTGGAGGCAAGCTTTAAGAGATATCATGGGCCCGCCGGAAAGTGGGTTCTAGTTCATTTTCCCCCTGCCTGGTATTTCCTGTGAGGAGAGCCAGCCTGTGTGGCCTTGGGCAAGCTGCAGAGTCCCAGGGCACCCCTGAAAGAAGGGAATGGCAAACAACTTCTGAGTATTCTCTACCTAGAAAACCCTCAAAAGGCTCACCATAAATCAGAATTGATATGACGGCACATGATGACTTTTATTAGATAAAATCAACCCTGTATTCTCACTAGAAAGCAAAATGACTAAATTGGGGCTATTGTCCTTTTGAAGTAACACGAGAAGAGAAGATTCACTGGAGAAGACAATAATGCTAGGAAAAGTGGAAGTCAGTAGGAAAAGAGGAAGATCTAACATGAGATGTGTGACTCAATAAAAGAATCCAAGATATGTCGTTTGCTAAACCAGAGCAGGGCTGGTAATGGTAAGACCCTCTGGAGGCCATTAATCCAGAGGGCCACCATATATCAAAACTGATGTAACGGCACATAAAGTCATAATGGCAACACAGCAAACTCACGGTCCAACTGTGACCCCTTATTCAGCCCAAATGGTACCACCCATGCACAAAAGAGAAATGTCCACAAACTTGGAGAAACCCAATAATATTTACAGAAATAACCTGTTTTTGAAAACAGCACTGATGCTTCTTTTTTAAAAAATGTTGTGCTGTTTTGCAACGATCTCTTCAAAGCTGGCGACTCTGATATCACGAGAGGGCAGCGCGCATCTGCTCCAGGGTCAAGTCAAAGAGAGCTCTTGAAGGTGCCAGAACCCTATCCCTTATACAGAGTTCCCTGCCTTTGATCTCGCCTCTAGAATTCAGACGAACAGAGACACGGATTCACACCGGAGTCACTGGTGTTCACTACTGCTGCTGCGCACACAAAATCAGAGCGGGGGGGGGGGGGAGGACATTTCAACAGTTATTGAACAATAGCATGAAAAAAGATACCACCTGCAAAGAGGAACCACACATTTCAATTTTTTTTCTCCTGTCAGCTTTCCTAGCTGTCCAGCTTTCACACTCATACATAGTGATCACGGAATACACGAGGGTGGATGATCTTGGTCTTGGTCTCCAGTGACCCATCCTTACACTCGATGACCTTTTCTAATTCCTTCATGGCTGCCCTTCCAAGTCTCAGTCTTCTTCTGACTTCTTGCTTGCAATCTCCCTTTGGACTGAGGATTGGACCAAGGTATACAAATCTCTATTTCAATTTCTTCATTGTAAAAAAAATAACAATACATTGATTCATTTGAAATGTGGTGCTGGAGGAGAGCTTTCGTGGATACCCTGGACTGCCAGAAAGACCAACGAGTGGGTCCTAGATCAAATCAAGCCTGAACTATATCTCTGGAGGCAAAAAAAGAAGAAGATG
Organism: Intellagama lesueurii; assembly: GCA_037013535.1. Lineage (NCBI taxonomy): Eukaryota > Metazoa > Chordata > Lepidosauria > Squamata > Agamidae > Intellagama > Intellagama lesueurii. Next base: position 20,336,630 of record JBAJHW010000012.1, on the reverse strand, counting down.
AAACCGAGGCTGACCTGCTTTGGGCCCATCATGAGAAGGCAGGCTTCCCTGGGAAAGATAATAATGGCTTCTCTGGAAAGGGATTCTCTGGAAAAGACAAGCATGCTGGGAAAGGTGGGAGGCAGCAGGAAAAGAGGAAGACCCAATACAAGATGGACTGACTCCCTAAAGGAAGCCATAGGTTTGAATCGACAAGGGCTGAGCAGGCCAGTTGACAACAGGATATGTTGGAGACTACAGAAACAGGAGACGGAGGTTCTTGTGGGGAGCTTAAGACATTGGGGATCAACCCAGGTGTATCAAAATCTCTTGTTGCTTTAATCGATCACCGTCTTCCTTTCTCAATTTTTATTTCTCTTCTTCTTTTTCTCCCTCCTCTTCCTCTTTGGCTCTATGCTAAAGGTTCCCGGAAGGCTAGAACAATAAGAAGCTGTCGAGTCGAGAAGAGGAGAGAGGGACAGGAGGGGGCAGACCTTCTCTCGCATCCTCCCAGTAACAATAAGGTTTGATTTCACCGTTCCATCGGGGGACAATAGCTGCTTTCAAAACCTCCACAGGAGAATTAATTAAATGGAATTTTGCTCTGCCAATTGTTTGTTATTTTTTTTTATGCTGACCTCACCACGTGGATTAATATTTAATTAGCCTTTAGGAGAAGTGGAAAGCACTTATTAACCTGCTATGTCAACCTGTCAGACCCGCCGCGGGCCTCTGGACAGAAGGTGTTGGTGTGGAAGTGTGTGTGTGTGATTCTCACAAATCCAGGGACCCTCAGATTCCAGGTGCAAACAAGATCAAGTGCAGGAGATCTATGCCTCTGTCCTTCTTCCTTCCCGATGCCTTTTCTTTAAAAAATAATAAAAAAATGAAAATCACCCTCGTAGGCTGCGCTCCAAAATGAAAAGCTACAGTGAGGAAGGAATGGCTCACCCCTCCCTCCCTGTTATCCATTTGTTCAAAATTGTACTGTTCAATTCCCCGCCCCCATGCATTCTCACCTGAGGAGGAAAAGATAACCTGAATGGAGAAAGGGCTTATAAGGTGATCTCTCATCTTCACCTGCAAGAACACATGAGAATCTACTGTCATTCTCATGGTGCAGTGGTTAAACTGCAGTACTGCAGCCAAAACTCTGCTCACGACCCGGGGTTCAATCCCAGGTAGCCGGCTTGAGGTTGACTCAGCCTTCTATCCTTCCGAGGTCGGTAAACTGAGTACCCAGCTTGCTGGGGGTGGCCATGGGTAGCCTGCATAATTAAATTGTAAACTGTCCAGAGAGTCCTTGAAGCACTATGGGGCGGTATATAACCAGCATGCTTTGCTTTTTGCTTTCTTATAATGGCCATAGTGGCGCTGCGCTGACCCTGCCTGGCTTGAGTTTCCTTCTGCCCATGGAAGAGCAGCCAGAGAGGATAACTGTGCTTGCAACCAAGGGTACATGTGCTTGAATTTCAAGTCCACCGTACAAAACTGATCCGACCCAGACTTATCTCATTTTGGACACTCAAGAGGTTAGGTTTGGAAACTGAACATGCACAGGAAGTCACAAGAAAACCGAATTTCTGCCCGAAATCTTGGAGAACCATGGAGAAGAAGAAAATGCTTTGGCGGGGTCGGGGAGAGACCTGGGTTTTGCTTGCAGCAATCCCAAATCTCCCTGGACCTCAACGTGTTTCCCCATTTCATGTATTGTGTTATTGTGTTTTGTGTGTGTATGCGCGCATGTTGTTGTTCCCCCCCCCCCCTATCATTCAGCAGCCGCCACTCCTTTCTGACCATTCACCTGGGGCTCCCCGAGCCTCTCTCAGGATGCAATCATGTCTCTGCATCAATTAGGGAGAAGTTGACGGCAGGTTTAATATGGCTTTTAATGACAAGGACGGTAAACACTTCATTAAAAGGAGGCGTGTTTTCACATGGCCACCCAGAGATGATGAGCGATGGCAGACACAGAGAAAAAGAGAGAGGCAGAGAGTCGGAAGAGGAGGATTCTGCCCTTAGGAAAGGAGCATTCACATGTGCCAGTCCCCCTCCTAGGGTATTAATTTCATAGTAAGTTTATGCCAGCCTATGATTCACCAAAGGAGTCTCTGCTTTTATAGGTTCATTTAAAAATTTCTGTTTATTCTTGTTATTTTCTGGAAACTACTCCGAGTAGTGGCTTGTCCACTAAATGGGTGGGGTATGAGTTTAAACAAACAAACAAAATAAATAAATAAAAATGCTGAATATATTTGCTTATGGGGTAAAAAGCATAAACGGTGTCCCACAAAACCATAAAATTGTTCTGTGTTCCTCCAGCCTCTGCCACCCAGGGCAGCTTCATCATTCTGCCTTATGGTAGGGCCGGTCCTGCATCTCCTGGTGGCTGTATCCCTAGTAGAAGAGAGCTTGTCAGAACGTGGAGAAGTTCTCCTCCTAATCATCTTCTTCCAGACTGCATCTCCCAGAATCTCCTAGTTGGGCCGACTAGTCAATTATGGGAACTCTAGTTGAAAAGAGTAACTTTCCCCAGTTCTGAAGCTATTCCATGGGATGGCTGCAGAGCCGCACAGAAGAGCCATGGGGTGAAATTCTAGGTGACTGGACTGGAGGATGGGGTAGGAATTCATGTTTGAATGCTGTGTCCATGGCTTTCCCCCCAAACGGCATGTACTTAAGTAGGAAACTTTGAACGTTCAGATATGGAACATTTAAGGTCTGAAACTCTGAAATCCATTGCATCAGCAAAATGATGATTATGTATGGAGGATGCAAGTCACAGCTGGCACCATGGGTGTAAATATGGATTGCACCAACTCAACTGGGTGGCACCATCACTGACATTTTAAGACAGGCCTTATCATTACGTCTTTGTGTTTAAAAAAAGAAGGAAAGAAAGAAATCAATGTCCTCTTGGGTTTTATTAAACAGGGATGTTGGTAGGTAATTAAATTGCAATTTAATTAAATCCACCTACTAAAGCCATGGAGGCTTGCAACCTCACCTGCTCCCATTGCCCTCTACAAAGCAGAGAGATTCAAACAGCATGTTCACTGTCTTTTCTTAATTCTCCACGCCCTCCATTCAGGCATTGACCCTTAATGCAATACCTGGGAACCCCAATCGTCAACATCAAAACCCCAAGACGTTTCACAGCTGGCCATGCGCCTTTATTTGGCTTTGAACGTTGCTCGCTGCCAGGTCTCAAAGGGCTACAAGAAAATGTGAGCAAGGCAGGGCCTGCCAAAGTTACTTTTTGGATTACAGGGGCCATGCTGCTTGGGTTGGGGGATTCTGGGATCTGTAGTACAAGAAAGGAAACATCCCATGCTCTGAGGGAGAGCAAGGAAAGGGGGCCCTCCAGAAAAAGCAACTGAGATTTCCTTACAGAAAATATAAAAGACTGTCCAATCATCATCCTGTACAAGGAAGAGGCTCCATGGAAATACTTACCCTCCCTTGATCTTTGGAAAAAAGATTTTAGCCTGCCAACAGCAAATAATAATAATAATGGCAGTATTGTGAACAGCATACATATTGAACCAATATTCAACAGATACTTAGGTTTTGGGTTATAACTTATATCTGCTATATAATCCCAGTCAATGTTTTTATAATTTTGATTGACTGTGCCTAATGTATTTTAAGAAAAAGAAGAAGAAAGAGAAGGAGAAAAAGCCATCTAGTCAATTCTGACCTATGGCAACCCTTTTCGTGGCTTTTTATACTCAGAAGTGGTTGACCCTTCCCTTCTTCTGGGGGCTTTCTGGGGGACGGTGCAGCTGGCCCAAGGCCACCCAGGCTGGCTCTTCTCCCCGGAGGCCCAGTGGGGGAATCGAACTCCCAACCTCTGGCTCCGCAGACAGATACCTAAACCAGTTTAGCCGGGAGGGATGTGTGGATTCCTTCCACCAAATGCAGTAATGGGAACCCAGTGTGCTGTGAAGAGAGGTACAAAAGTCGAGAGATTATTAGTGACCAAATAAATTTGCTTGACATCTTTTGGTTGCTGGTGCCTCCTAACGAACAACAATTGCAACACAACGTAGGAATGAGTGAAATTATTTCCTCACTGGCCTTTGTCAGTTCTACCTAGCAGTGTGATTCCTTCTGTTTCACTTTCGTTTTAATCTGTGATATAAACACGCCCAACTGGACGAAAAGTCTCATTTAAAGGCACCTTGTGCAGTGTCTGTTCTATCAAAACAGAACTTAGCTCTGCAATGCCTAGCCTGAAGAAGACTCTTATAATAACTGAAAGCTTGCCCTCCTAGAATGCTTTAGTGGCCCAACGATAGTATTCCTGAGGCCTGATTTGGGGTGTTTGTTTTTTTTAACTGTGGTGGCGTGGTTGTCTACCAAATGACATCAGTGAACAGCACGTGGCACACTGACTGTTTGCAGGATGAACACGGGGCCTGCTCTGAAGACCAGCACTGTGTGCCTCAGTGCTTTCCCAAGACGCGACACCTACAATTGCAAACACAAGCGGACTCACAAAGCAGACTCTCTTGTGCCTCTGGCCTCCAGAGGAGTGGATCCTGCATAGCAGCCCTCCGTACCTGAAGCTGGGGAAATGGAGACCGCAACACTGTAATTATGGGCAAACGGAAGGCTGCTGATTGCCAGCCGGAATGTCTTTCTCACCCGCACGTCTCCACTGGAACGATACAGAAATTGCTCATCTCTCGTCGGAGGAGTTGGGCTCGTGTCCCGCAAGGACAGTTGAGGGAGAGAAAAGCCACCCCGTTGAGTGAAACCAAACACAGACAGGGACGCCTGGGCTTCTGGAAGCCGGCAAAAACCACAGCTGCTGAAAGTCTTGCCGAAACCCAGGTGAGGAGCAAATTCTTTCACCGGGTCTGTTTTCCTGGAAAGAAGCAGACCCTCGTTGGCGAACAGCTAAGGTTATTTTTTTTCCACCTTGATGCAGCCTGGGTTTCTTTGTCTGGTGTAGTTGAGCCAGAAAGACAGGAACCCAGCGTAACCTGACCTCCAGCGGTGGAGGGAAAACTCCTAAATCAGTCACCAGAAGCAGGATGGAAAGAAAGAGGTGGCTTTATGTAGATGACATGGGTTGAAACAAGCGAGGTCACACAAGTTCCAGATTTGGGGGAGAGGACTCAGCCAAAACACTCTCACGCCTCCTCTCTCTCTGAACGGGGTAGACTCATCTCTTCCTCCACACTGTTGTTTTCTTCTTTTCCTGGGCCCAATCCATAGCATCTCTCTGTGTCAGAGAAGTAAGACATGAGCAGCTTGCTTGTTCTCCTCGTAGGACATCATCTCATTCCACAGACTGCCAACCAGCAGAAGCAACCTTTGGAAGTTGGATGGCTCAGGCATGCCACTTCGAAAACTTTGCGTGCCTGGAGGCAAACTCTGTGGCCAGAATCCTACTGCTTTTTACCAAACGGAAGGGAAGTTGCTGAAGCCACCCTGATCAATTGGCGGGTGCAGGTCCCATGTAGGTTGCATGCCTGGTTGAGTGCCCAGTCACAACAAGCTGGCACAGGACTGGTGTGCAACTAGCAGCGTGGCAATTAACCACCATTAGCTATGGCAGTTTCTGCAATTTTACTCCCATGAATGGAGAAAACCAACAGGATTTTGGTCTGTAATACCTGAGAAGACACATTTGTTTCCCTTAGTATATGAATTTTGACGGCTAGCAGCTACAAAGACAACCGATGGCTGTCCAGGTTTCTTGCCACTAATGTTTCCTGGCTCCAACTTTTGATGTCAAGGGTAAATCTGGGACCTTCTTGATGCAGATTAGGTTCTTTACGACTGAATGTTGGCCCTTATTTTACAAACTCAAGGAAGATCCCAGTTCTCATGATTCTGGCGATTTAATTTAGAACACAGGATGCTATCTCAGAACAGATCAGACCACTGAACCATCTATCTCGGTGTTGGCTGACTGACTAGGATAAAGGTTCGGACAGGAGTATTTCCAAGAAATGCCGGGAGATGCCAAGAATTTTGCAGAAACCATGTGCTCTTTCCCTCCTGGAGCAAAGCTGCTTGATGGACAGAGAAGTTCATCCTGTCCCAGGCAGAGTTTTCCTACCGGATGGACTTCAAGAAGAGAGGCCAAGAAGAATGGCATCAAGAGAGAAGACTGGTGAAATTATTCCCCTCTTTAAAAGGTGTTCTGGAGTCTTTGGGTGCATGGGAGCTAACCCCAGCCCCCAGCCCCCATCTGTCGTTATTTGAGTTACCTTTTTTCTTCCCGTCTCATTCCCTTAAAACCGGGGATCAATCTTCAGTTTTATAAGCACAGGATGATGGAACAGCTATTGTGGTTCTACGGACATGGCTTGAAGGAGGGAAAACCACGAATGATTTCCCGTTATATATTTGGCTAAGGTGAAGGTGGGGGAAGAAAAATGAGGCAATCATATAATGAATTCCTTTCTCAGGTCCCAAGACATTACTATGATTGATATTTATAGATTTTTCTCTCTTTCTTTCTTCTCTTTTTTTTCCCGAAAGAAAGAAAAGATTATTCTTTCATGGAAGCCAACCGAGGTGAAACGTGTTGTCTTAACTCCTCATGCAGCTGCTTGTCTGTATCGTACACACGGCAAGACCGGGCTCCATCTGAACCAGCGGTGGCTGACTTGTTTGCCTTCTCAGACTTTATTTATTTTAGCCATTGGCTGTAACAATAAAGTAAATTCTGTTGTGATTGGGGGGGGGGGGGAGGAACCCTAAATGAGTAAAGACAATCCTCAACTGGGCTTAAAACATCAAAACTCATATGCTGGATGGATGCCAGGTGGATTTTTTTAGTTTCATTATCAACACGAGAGAAGGGGCATCGTGCTCCCGCAACAGAGAAAAGGAAAGAAAAAACAGAAAACGTAGATTTTTAAAAGCAAAAAACAACAGAAAAACAACAACCAAAAAACCAAAAAAAAAGTCTGTTCTTAATTCATCTCTTTGCCATTCAAACTTGCTTCCCCACAGATAAAAAATTGCTCCCTCATTTCATCATCATCATCATGTGCCGTCATGTCAGTTCTGACTTATGGTGACCCTTTTCAGAGTTTTCCAGATAGAGAGTCCTCAGAAGTGGTTTCTCATTCCCTTCTTCTGGGGTTGCCTCGGGACTGTGCAGCTTGCCCAAGGCCACCCAGGCTGGCTCTTCTCCCGGGAGACACCATGGGGGAATCGAACTCCCAACCTTTGGCTTTGCAGCCAGAGACCTAAAGCACTGAGCTCTCCAGCCAACGCTCCCCCAATTAGTTATTCATTAATTTGCTAAGCTGTAAGCTCCTCGGGGCAGCGACATGCCTATTTCTATTTGGTGAATTTCCATGCACATTTCTGGCCCAGTGTAAACAAACAAACAAACTAACTAACAAACTAACAAATCTAAATTTAAAAATTGCACGATTCTAAATTCCGAGTTTTCCTATATATGACTGGGCATTCTGAGAATGAGTTTATTTTTATTATAAATAACAATCCGCTAGACGTTTAGTGGAAAATTCAGGAGAAGTAGCTGTGCTACTCTATCGGAGGAAATAGATCAATCTCAGAAGAAAAAAGAAGTGGTTCCTTTAGCACATCTAAAAAAAAAAGAAAAGAAAGGAAGAACTCTAAGCAGGCAACAGGCTCGTCAGATCTTCTTAATGATTAGTATTATTCAGTTTTTGTATATTTATTTTTAGATGTCCTTTTATATGTCATTTGTGATGGTTTTCAGCAGATTCTTATAGTTCCACATATCCTTTGTCCAGCCTTGGACACTTCCCAAATGAAAAGGGACTGCATGCATTTAAAAACAAATAATAAGCGATAAAAACTTATAATTTAAATCATTGCTTAGTGGGTGAGCGGGTGGGAATGTCTCTCCATAGGTGAGCCTGCTCCGAGCCTCAGGAAGTGGCTGAGTATTTCTTCAGACACATTTAGCCATCTTTCAGAGTTAACAATCATCCCCTCCCCTTCCAGTTGCCCCTCTCAAATGGCTCATCTGGTAAATCTATCCCGAATTCAAAGCACAGTGGGGACTCTTCCGCCCCGTTTGCTTTTTCTCAGAGCTTTCTCAGGGCAAGCTGAAACTTCCACAAGTGTCTCATGAAAGTTTCTGCCGCTCACACCCTGAACAAGATGCAAGAGGACCACTTGAATATGTTTCAAGGCGGCAGAGGAGAGCTGAAAGGGGAGGGCTGCTCTTGCTTCTTGCTTCAGTCCCTCAAATCATCAGGTTTCAGCATAGAAAAGAATCCTGCCAGAACCCCTGGAGATCTGGTGCTACTCACTGTTGACAAGTCTAATACATGGTCCAAGGATTCGACCCAAGAGAAGGTACATCCCTCCCATTAGATGTTGCATTCTTCAGTTTCCTAGGGGTTACAGATCTAAGCTCAGATATTTGGGTCATCAAAAGTTGTCAAGCCACTAGGTGCAACACTAGCCCTCTTCGGCAGCGGATGACTCTGTATCTAAATGAGGGAGAGGGTCTTGTGCTTTTCTCATGGGCTTCGGAAGGAGAAAGGACCTACTGCAGCAAAGCCGAGCCTAGTCTAGTCCAATGGCCGACCAGTTGTCCCAAAGGAAGTCAACCATCAGAAGACGAATTCAAAAGCATGCTTTTGGTTTGCTCTCTCCAGCAACGGGTATTGCCAGCATGTGACCTTGATGCTGGAGGATGAATGGGAACCACTGAGACTTCCTCCATCAAGTGTCCAGTCTTCTTTGAAGGCCATCCCTTACTCAATATGGTGACCATCATTTAGGAAATGGAAGTTCTGGCCACAGCTTGGGGGGAAAAGTTACTTATGGAGGCTACAGTTCTCAAAACCCAAGCTAGCATCATCAGTGGCCATGCTGCCTTACGGATTCCAGCTGTTGTCTTAAATAAAGTTACATTTTCCAAGCTTTCATTCATTCATTCATTCATTCATTCAATATACTGCCCCATTAATGTGAAGCACTATTCTGGGTGATTTACAATGTCAAGTAAAATAAAAACACAATCAAACAATAAAGCAATCAATAAAACCGACAACCAACGAGACACACAGATGATATGAATGTGCCCAAACCACACAGTTTGGTACCATGTTAATAATTGTGGGATATGTAGTTTGCTAGGGTGTTTAGAATTATCTAACCACAGTAGAGGGATCCTAAGGACCTCACCAAACTACAAATCCCAAGATTCCCCTGGAGGGTGCCATAGCAGGTAGAGCAGTGTGGCACTGCTATATCTATGTAATGTAAATAATATCAGTTTTGCTTTCTTTCTTGTCCAATAATTTTGGTGTGTGAGGAGAAAGAGGAATTAGATGAAGGTGGGAACAGAGCATAGAGGAAAACTGACACCTCTTGCCAGTCCTGGGATGAATTTCCATGGCCCTTAATGGGCCAGTGCTCAAGTACCTCATAAATTGCCCAAACGAGGATAAACTTCTTTGATCTGGACACGCTGCCCCACCACAAACAGGAAAAGGAAGAGGTGATTTTTCATGGGCTGCTGACTCCCACCCGCCTGCGAGTTTTCCACTCGGTTGAAACTTTGACAGCACTGAATAATCAATCAGGAAGTCCCCCCTCGGCTCCCAGCCCTTCTCCCCGCCACCATCCACTTCCAGGAATGACCTCCATCACTGACCGCCATTAATGGTCTGGGCTTCCTTCTTTCACATGGACCCCCGGAAACATTTGCCATCCTTCAGTTCCCATGGGTGAGCTCCCGTCTGGGGAAGGCATCTCAGGACCTTGCTCAGAAAGAGATAGGAGCCCAGTGTGAGGGTGGGAAAGGAAGGGACCTGAAAGGATGGAGGAGTTGGACCAACTGATGCAGAGCTGAGAAGAAATTTTGAGAAACAAGGTTCACCTCTTGGGATCAATGAACCCTTTGCTAAATTGCCTGGTCAAGGAAGAGAGAAAAAGAGTTGGAGACCTCCAGATGCAAGCTAAGGGGATGACACTTTCCTGATTACCTTCAAGTTCTTGCTTCCCATTCATTCATTCATTCATTCATTCATTCATTCTATCAATCAATCAATCAATCAATCAATCCATCCATCAATTTTTATACCACCCATTTAGCAGAATCGCTACTCTGGGTGGTGTACAACAAAAAAATAAAGAAACATAAATTTTACAATCAAGTATAAAAAGACTAAAACTATCCTTACAAATAACATGACAAAACAGCCGTCAAAATAAAGGTTACTCGATATACCATATGTGTCTCTTTCTTCCTTCTCTGTCCTAAAGCTTACCTAAAATGCTCTGTTTTCTGCAGCTTTTTGAAGGCGCAAAGGGAGGGCCCTCCACAGAGAGGTCACCACTGATGAGTTATATTCATAAAGTGGACAAAGTACTGTATGGATGATCTATCAGTCAATCTCTATATCTGCCTATCTCTCCCTCAGACAGGCACTATCATATTGCAATCATTTAAGCTGTCAGTTGATTTACTAATGGAAGTGGGCAATTAAATAAAATGGGTTCCCAGGGTGATGTCGTAGAAAGAGTGGCAGACGAGGACTCTGAAGAACCAGGGTTCAAATCCCCACTTGGCCACGAGGAGAGTGGAACTGGTAAAACCACTCCTTAAATCTCTCACTTACCTCTAAAACCCTATTAAGATCACTGTAAGTTGGTTCCGACTTGACAGCACATAACTAACTAATTTAATGCAGTGCTTTTTAAGAAGCAGTACCCACTGGAATTTTTGTCTGAATGTTTTCTGCAGTGAAACATTAGTTCTGGCATTAATCAGGGAAGGGAGGGTGCAGGGAAGGGAAGCAGCTGAATCACTGAGTATCCAGAGAAGCAACTGAATAACAAAACAAAACAAACAAAAAGCAAGAAGCAAGCACCTGCCAAGTAAGCGAAACCAGATTGTCTTGTGCAGTTCCGGCACGATGAATTGGGTTAAGGAGCTTTTATGATTACCAATCTGGGTAACTGATCATCACTCACCCTAAAAACCATTATTATTGACACTAGACATATTTTTACATGTGCAAAATATGGAGGCCTCAGTAAGTTGTAAAAACTGGCTAAAGTAAACAGCATGTGAAGGAAATCCCTCCCTCCCCTGCCGGCAGGAAAGAATTACCTGAAGAACATAATTTCAGACAACTATCTCCTCTCTGAAACCTACACCTCTCCAAACAGCCTGAGTCACTAAAACTCAATTCTACAAATACAAGGTTGTTTTAGGTTTTTATGAAAGTGAGGCAAATATTAACTGACATATGTTTCGTAAGAACACGTTAAGGTCAAACCTGATGTATTAAACCATAACACGGGTGGTTATGAACTGAGAAGCGGAAAGGTGCCGCACAGCTGGATTTGAAACGTATTTATCCTGATACCAAATAAAAACGGGGTTCAGGCGGAAGGCTGAGATGTGGGAGACGTTTCTGTTTTTCACTGTGCCCCAAGCTCTGCATTGCCTGGATTGCAACAGAAAGAAAGGGACAGGAGTTCAAGGATTCCTTCTTCTAAATGATGATGATATATTTAATGTTTAGCTCGACCGCCATTTCCTTTGTATTTCCTCTTCTTCTTTCGAACCAGCTAGGATGAGGATTCCCCACTGTGCCTCCTGGGAGAAAAGCCAGCCTGGGTAGCCTTGGGCAAGCTGCACGGTGGTCCCAGGGCACCCCCGGAAGATGGGAAGGGTCAACCACTTCTGAAATATTCTCTACCTGGAAAACCCTGAAAAGGGTCACCATGACTCAGAACTGACTTGAGAACAAGTCAACAACTATCATCATCAGCATAATCATCAGTGGGAAAGGCTCTTGGGTTAAGCACATGGTTTACACACTGCAGATTTGCATAATTATTAATATACAACATCACATGTAATAATTTTCCCAGGATTGCCCCCCTTTCTTTTAAAAACATGTTTCCAAAACCTTCCTTACGAAGGCTGAATAAATTGCTCTCTCTCTCTCTCTCTCTCATTCCACCAGCCCCTGAATGGAATGAGCCCCTACCTCATACAGAAGCACACACAGCCTGGCTTAGTTCTGTCGGGTGGAATCCATGGATTGACAAGATCTATTTGTCTAATTCCGGTGTTAGGATTTTTGTTACCAAACAGTGTTTGGAAGCAGCCGCCGACCCCCATTAGCTCCATAGTTATGGTCAAAGCACAGAGCAATGCAGAGATCATGCCACCCTGGAGCCTGGCCATGAGGCTGGGAAATCAATATTCACTGAGATCCCCAAGCTGGATTAAAAGGAAGTGGTTTGTTGATATGGACCAACGCAGCTTTTTGCATGTTTGGATTCTCTTAGGTGACCTGGCTTGAAAACCCTGTTAGGTTCACTATAAGGGACTATGAATAGTAGGGATGATTATGATGAAGACAGCCATATCAAAATTTAATAGAACACCACTGATCAGATGACAAGCATTATAACTGGTGAATCGATCCTCCATTGCGGAGCGGCACACACAATGCATTGACGATCCCTCAGCACCCTGATGACTTAACGTTTTTTGATGTTTAAAGTTTCCTAAGTGGATGCAAACACAATTTTATGAGCCAACACAAAATATGCTGACTGGATAGCTCAGTGGTTTAGGTCTTTGGCTATGGAGCCTAAGGCTGGGAGTTTGATTCCCCACGATGCCTCTTGGGAGAAGAGCCAGCCTGGGTGGCCTTGGGCCAGCTGCACCGTCCCAGGACAACCCTGGAAGAGGAGAACAGGAAACCACTTCTGAGTCTTCTCTGCCTGGAAAACCCTGGAAAGGGTCGCCATCAGTCAGAATTGACTTGATGGCACATGATGATGATGATGATGATGATTACACTAAATATTCTGGGGGCAGGGTGGGGAGACATTGTAGGAATGGCTACAAAATTACAAATACATTTACTGTCCCTCATAGACCAATGCATGGTCTTTGGCGAGCCGTGCAGCCAGCTAAATGAAGTGCCATTGAAACCAGATCTTTCAATTAGAAACGTCAAAGTCACCTCCCTTCGACTCCAGCAGGTTTTAATGAATTTTGTGCGAACAGAAGCTGTTTGTGTTGTGAAGTACCTGGCAGACGCGTCGCTCTTCAGAGGCCACCCGTGCTCCTGGATCTATATCCTATTGAGATCAAGTGGGACCGGCATCCGTGGATCAAAGTGTTTTTTGGGGGGGAGGGAGGGAGAGCAATCATCGGGCCCAGGAGGGTTCACGTGCTACGCATGGAAGGAAGAGGCTGGATGCTTGTCGTAAGCATTTAATTATAAACAGAATTGCCACATGGCTGATAATGTCACATACATTTGTGGGCGGATCAATGGGAAACACGGGGGAAAGGGTGGACTGGGAGGCGAGAGATGGGTTAGGAAAAGGAAGGAAAGAAGGAAGGAAGGAAGGTTGATGATGGATAGAAGAAGGAAGGAGCTGATGATGGATAGAGGGAGGGAGGGAGGGAGGGAGGGAGGGAGGGAGGGAGGAAGGAAGGAAGGAAGGAAGGAAGGAAGGAAGGAAGGAAGGAAGGAAGGAAGGAAGGAAGGAAGGAAGGAAGGAAGGAAGGAAGGTTGATGATGGATAGAGGAAGGAAGGAAGGAAGGTTGATGATGGATAGAAGAAGGAAGGGGCTGATGATGGATAGAGGAAGGAAGGAAGGAAGGAAGGAAGGAAGGAAGGTTGATGATGGATAGAGGGAGGGAGGAAGGAAGGAAGGTTGATGATGGATAGAAGAAGGAAGGAGCTGATGATGGATAGAGGAAGGAAGGAAGGAAGGAAGGAAGGAAGGAAGGAAGGTTGATGATGGATAGAGGGAGGGAGGGAGGGAGGGAGGGAGGGAGGAAGGAAGGAAGGAAGGAAGGAAGGAAGGAAGGAAGGAAGGAAGGAAGGAAGAGTTGTATTAAAAAAAACCCATCTACCTGCTGCGAACTCTTTTGGGGGTGGGGCAGGAGTGTAACTAATTACTTTTTCAAGTAGCTGTTCAAGCAGAATAGAAGGTGCTACTGCCTACTCACTGGGAGACCAGGGTTGAGGCCTCTTTTAGTCTCTTGAATAGAGGAACGGTGATACCATCAGATCTGGGGCTGAAAAAAAAGGGTTGTAACTGGATCTCGAGAAAGGGAATTTCAGAGGAGTAACAGCGGAAATGCCTTCCTCCTTAGGTTTAGCCCTTATGGGTCATCCGTGGCTTCTAAAGCCAACTCAGACGGCCGGGTTTCCTAGTCCAGGAACAAGAGAGGCGGGAAGGGACGAGGAGGTGAGAGTGAGTTTTATTACCTGCTCTTCAGGCGGAGAGAAAGACAATAAAACCCACAGACCCATGTCACACAGGACCAGCCTGGTGTATTTATTGTTTGCTCATTTAACCTGGTTAATTTTTAATAATGTTGAAATTTTCATTTTAATAATTTAGGTAAATTATTTATTGAAGCAGAGGATAATAAGGGATAGGCATGATTATGAATTGACAGTGTTACCTGCGGCTCGTGAAAAGTTTTTTTTCCCCCCGCCAAAGAAGTCCCTGTTATTGGGTAAACATTAAATTAGCTACAGGTTTGCCTGACATCAAATTACTTTTTCTTTCCTTCTTGCTGACACTTCAGATGGTGAAGCGTCACCTTTTTATTTTGTTTTTTTTAAAGCAGAAGGTGAGGACTGTGCCATATTGTGGTGGTGAACGGGTTATCATCTTAAAAACTCCTGGATTCAAATGTCCCCTTAGCCTTTTTTTTTAGGCTTCAGTTTTTAAAAATCAAGTTGCTAGTCCATAAGGGAACACAAACAGTTTTCACCAATCCACCTTTTTATTCGCCTCGTCTTCCACCTGTGCTATAAATGGCCTTCTTGGGACTGATAAAAGGGAGGCCTCACCCCCCCCCACCCTGCCCCAGTTTTAGGAGAAACCCTCTCTAGTGCAGACAACACCTATCCTAGGGTACAAAATTGGTCTGACTGCAGGGGGAGCTGGGTTCAAATCCCCAACGAAACGTGATTCGGTGGCTACAGGGTGGCCACTATCTGCCAGTTGAGCCTACCTAACACAGTTGGTGTGGGAATCAATGAAACATTTTTTAAAAAGCGGGAAGAACTATGGGTGAACAATGAATAGTTTCTTTCTCCAGCTAATATTGAACATTCAGTGGTCCAAATCCTATTAGTTACGCCCGCTGGCGTACTGCAGTTGGTGTAAATCTGTGGCAAATTGCCAGAAGTCAGGAAGTTAACTTAAGTTAACTTACCATAAGAAATAAACAGACCCAAGAAGAACAGTAGCTGTATCACAAAGCAGGGGGAAGGCAATGAAAATAAAATATAATTCCTTGATAGTGTTAACAATATCAAAGTGGCTCAAAGATAAATCAAGCACTGACCAAGCCTTCTTAACTGAACCTATGAAGCTGTCTTATCCGGAGTCATATCAGATCTTGGACAAGTTACTGTCTTAGATTTAATAATGATCATGTGCTGACAATACAATTCTGACTTACGGCAGCTTTCCCAAGGCTACACAGACTGCCTCTTCTCCCTGGGAGGCACAATGGGGTATGAATTCCCAACCTCTGACTCTGCAGCCAGATACCTAAACCACTGAGATATCCAGCCAGCTCTCTTTTCGATTACAACGCTGCAGTACCAAACTATCATGACCCTTATGCTGGCTTGAGTGTTCAGGGATTTACAGTCCACACACCATGCTCAGGAGTGGCTCCAAACGGACCAACTTTCTCAGTTGCTGTGTGGCACTTTCGCAGGATTTCCCCCCCCCCCCCACTTCCTTAAAATCTTATGTCCAGAATGCCACCAGCAAATTGTGAATAGCCTCTGTGTATCTCTCTTTCAAAAAGGTAACTTTTCCCAGCTCTGAGTGAAATCAGTGGACTTTCTGGGCCGGCTTTTCTTGTTCCGTTTGAGGTTTGTTTTCAGTTCTCCCAAGCTGTCCGGATAGCTCAGTAATTTGGGTCTCTGGCTGCTGAGCCAGAGGTTGAGAGTTGGATTCCCCTCTGGGCTTCCGGTGAATAAAGCCAGCCTGGGCAGCCTTGGGCAAGCTGCAGAGTCCCAGGAATGCCCCCAGAAGAAGGGAAGGGTCAACCCCTTCTGAGTACTCTCTACCTGGGGAAAACCTGAAAAGAGTCGCCATAAGTCAGAATTGACTTGAGGGCACATGATGATGATGATGATGATGATGATGTGGAGGTCTTGGGGTGAACCACTCCTTCTCTGGGCGAACCACATTACACCTGTCACCCAACCCAAGGATGTTGGCTTCTCTTTGAGTTCCCCAAACATGAGGAAGAATTTATTCCCTCTCTTTCTTTGGAGTTCTTCAATGTTTCCTTGAAAATCCAAGGAAGCAGGAAGGCTCGCTACTCCGTCCCAGTCCTATCACATTCCCAAGGTGCAAACTCATTTCCGATGCCCGGTTTTGAGGCAGCCGCCTCTAATTGGCCCTACATTTTCATCTAGTAGAAGTTCAGCAGCTGGCCCTCCAGCCTCCGGGAATTCACACCTTCATGATCACTCTTTACTGCCGAATGGTCCGTAGGTTTTCCCGCCTCCGAACAATATCACTGGGTATGTATTAGATATATAATATATACATACATATATGGACAGGGTGCCTTTTCCTCCCCTTTCTTTCTTTTTCCTCCCTCCCCCCTTCTCCAGTAATTTCAATTTTAATTACCAGCATCAAGACAGCTCTGCACCCTCACCAGGTTTTTTTCACACTAATTAAAGCACGGAGGAGTTTATGGAAGGGACACCGGCTCCTCTCCACCCCCTCGCTTCTCATCTATTATTTACAGTCGGTAATGCAAATAATTTCCAATTTAAACAGGCTGAGCTGGCCGGCAACGGCAGAGAAACTCCAATAAAGAACAGGAAGCAAATGGCATCAGAGTTGAGGAGACAAGGGCAGAGAGGGATCCCTGACAGCCACAAACCACATCTGTATCATGCTTTCCTTAAGGCAGTGGTTCCCAGCCTTGGGTTCCAGATGTTCTTTGACTAAAACTCCACTCGCCTGTGCTGACCAGGATTTCTGGGAGTTGTAGTCCAAAAACACCTGGGTTGGGAACCACAGCCTTCAAGCATCCCTGTGTCAGGCAGATGTATCATCCAAGCAATGAGAAGGAGGTGTCAAACATTCATTCTTTATATGGTCTAACCTGACCTGACCTGAGCAAGGAAAGAAGTTTATGATCTTCTGGGAACCAGCTTGTGATGTGGGTCTCGGCTTTGGCCCAGACTGGCTGTGCTGAGTTCTCAGACCAAATCTCAGCATCGCCTAGCATCAACCCATCACAACCGAAGTTACTTTTTGAAACTGGTCCACATCCTGGTTGCCATTTTATGCCAGGGTAACACAAGAGGTGTAAATTTTGGTAGCAATGTGCTGCAAACTAGAACATCAGCCCAGATGGTCTTTGTTGGGTGCCGAGTCACCATGATTCAGCACACGAGGAATAATTTCTATGCTGACTTCATAACTTGTAGAAATCTGCCTCCAGAGGTTACACTGGTTGTGTTACACTTCTGGGTGACACCAATAGGATTTGGGACTATACCTCGCCAAATCACCCAGCTCCTGGCTTTGCTGGCTGTAGGATTCTGGAAATGGTAGCCTCCCCCTACCCCCCCAAAAAACCCCCTTAAAATGACTTTTCCCAACTCTAGTAATCATGTCTAGGCTGGTTTAAATGGTCCTGATAAAGAAATCAATGGTTCATGGAGGATGGGTCTTATCAACATTGATGATCTAGGAAGGCTGGTTTATCAGTATCCATTCTCTGAGATTTCAGGGAGAAAACCCGGGGACAGGCCCCTAGTGATGTCAGGCAGTCTGAAAGAGGAGTTCCCCTCGTTTGTGCAAAATTTGGAAATCATCCAGAATTGCAGCGGTGTCTTAAGAAGGCTTTTCATGACTCGGCATGGTCGCATGTGACCCTTGTGTGGTTCAACTGCGGTTTCGCTCAACAGTGTTCCAAAATGGCCCGTTGTTTCATTGTGTTTTAGCAGTGCAACTTTTTGTCTGTTTCTATGGGTGCTTGTTTAATCTACACCCGTTTTCAGGGCTGCTGTTGGTTATGGTTGGACACTGTCTGGAGGCCACAGCCTAGCCATTGCTCTGATCTAAAAGAGTGAGGAAGCTCAAGGCTAAGAGAGGAGTCTAAGAAAGCCTGTTCCTCACTGCATCTGGGAAGCAACCGCAGAGATTGCTCTGAATTTGCCATATAAATTGATAAGGCTTCACTCCCTGGCTACTAGAATCGCCAAGAGTAAATCCATATTCTGATAACTAGAAACACTTTAGTTTCACGGCAGTCCTGGGGCCCTTATGAGTCGCAAGCAGATTTACGGTTTCATATTATGCCCTGCAACAAACAGCAAGACTTTTAAACTTTCCTTTTCGGGTTTCACTAGCCACCAAGGATCTTATTCACCATACATGGCGTCTGCCGTGTGTGCTCTCGCCAAGGAGCCGGAAAAAGGAAGGATTCTCTGCTGGTGTCATTAATTTTCTACAACCACTGGACGTCTGCTATCAGCGCTAACAGATAGTTCCTAATGTGCAAAAACCCACTGGAGGCGATGCTGTGTTTCGATCTTCATCCTCCATTCAGTCTCAAATCTGGAATGGAAAAATCTGTCTGCCACTACAGATTTTGGCAGATTTTCATAGGAACTCGCAGTGGCACTGCATCATGGTGTCTTTTTCTGTGTGTGTGTGTGTTCTTAAGACTGCATCTGTACCTAGACAGAATCTAGAGCAAAGGACCCATGACTCTCTCTGCCCAAATGTTCTTTCTCATAAATTGCCAGAGTGACAAAGTAAAGAATCAGCAGGAGCAGTCACAGCCGCTGAGATGTTGAAGGAACTCTTAAGCTTGTCATTTGTTGCCATCAATAGGACATGAGCAAGTGTAGGGAACCTCAGTTTTTTTCCCCCCTAGTGGTCAGATTTCCACTTAAGGGTCTTTGGGTCTATTTTCCATTCATGATTGGCATTAACGGTTTGAGACGAAGACAAACCAAACGGCATGTATAAATCTTACCAATGGCCTTCAGTGCAACATCGTTCAGACCTCCAGGACCATGCTGTTCTGCAAACCAGAACTCTCGACTCATGCAAAATCTTCTCAGTCTGCAAACCAGCACCCCTGTTCTATGCACAACCTTCAACGGGCTGCAAAGGACCGCTAAACGCAACACATATTCTTCTCAGGCTTATAATTGTGTTGTCCTTTGAATACATGGTGATACCAAGCACCCCTCAAAGGGGTGGGCTTACAGCTGGAGGGGAGGAGCTTATTTGTGACTGGGGATGTTCCACTTTTGCAGGTCTGGAGACAGAATATCTGTCAAAATAGTTCAATGGAGGGGAGAGGGTTTCTCCGACCTCTATGACAAAAAAGAAGAAAGAACGAGTCTTTCCCCCCCTCCCCCCATCTGTCTCTCTATCTCTCTAATGAGAAAAAGGGTTTTCTAATTTATTGCTTTTACAGGAGTGTTCCTCCGCAGAGGCACAAATAGCAGCATATCAATAAAGCCAGCCATTCGAAGTTGGATATTTCCACCTCTGTCACAGCAAAAAATAATTAAAAACGGATTCGGCGGCTCATAAATTGCATGCCACCGAGGACGGCACCTCCTTAACCCTGTCGGTGCCAGGCTGTGCCCACAAAAAAATTAAATAAAGGGTCCTGGCTTATTAAAAGTGGGAGAGACCGTAGCAAAGATAAGTCCCGTCCAGCTTCCCTCGCACAAAACAGGGCTGTGAAGTGAGCTTTCCTGAAAGAAAAGAGCAACTGCTTCTACTATTCCCCATCATCGTATCAGAAATTGGACTTTTGATGGCAGAGGTCGGAAGCCTTAGGCCCTGGGGTTGAATCTGGCCTACCATGTGTCTTAAAGGGGGTTTCCTGGGGTCCCTCAGGGCCATAACCCCCTTACCTACAACATCATCTTTTCACAATCTCCTAGCTTTAATCAGGGCTTTTCCAGAATGTAAAAAACACTTTTCTTAACATTAAAATTCTCAAGGTCCTTAATTAAAATGATGACCTCTGGCCATATGATCTGGGGGAATTCTGGGAATTGTAGTACAGTGTTTCCAAGTTTGGGTTTTTTTCCTAGACCACATGAAGCTCGGCCGAGCAAAGCTTAAGAGGCCCCAAGGAGGTTTGCTTTGGCTTTAATCCATCAGAGCTTCTGAAGGGAAGGGTTTCTTTGGATAATCGATTTAGGATCGGGACTAACTCTGACCTATTTGCCTGTTAGTACTATCGCTGGTCGAGATGGTTGGACAGTGTCACTGAAGCTATCAACATGAATCTGACCCAACTCCGGGAGGCAGTGGAAGACAGGAGGGGCCTGGCGTGCTCCAGTCCATGGGGTCACGAAGAGTCGGACACAACTTAACAACTAAACAACAACAACAACTATTGCTGGTCGCAAAGAAGCACGGGGTTCAATCTGCATGCCACAGAACCTTCTCTGCCAACTCCAAACCCATGCAGGCCGTTGTTTTGGCCTAACACCAAGATCGTGTCTCAGAACTGCCTCTTAGGACAGCTGGTCTGGTCGTCCTTCTCTTCCAGCGAGCCTTTTTGTCAAAACACAAGGAAACGTCCTCCTTTTTCTGTCTGTGTCTCGCCTCAGGCTGTTCTGAAATTTCCCCAGAGAACAGTAAGGAGAGCACCTCTGGGCAGAATCTCTGGAGGTTGAGTCAATGCAATAATATTGAACGGAAGATGACACTTTATATTGCAAAATCCCAAAGCCAAGAACCAAGCCTCATCTCTGGAGGACGCTGCAAGGAAAGAGAAGAAAGGCTGGGGGAGGAGAGAGAGAGAAATGGACCAGGTTGGATCGATCATGAAATCACTCCACAAGGAGGGGTATCTTCACCTTCAGAGAACCTCTCTCTCTTTCTCCATGTCCCGTTGCTGCTTTTCTTCTGCTCATTCTTGGTATTCTTTTCTTATTAAGCATGATCTTCTCTCTAGTCTTCATCAAACCTTATTATGAGGGCACAGGAAGAAAGCTGTTGGATTGAACTCTTTCTCCATACTTGCTGTGTGTTTTGCTTTCCAAACAGTTTTCCTCACAGGAGAGTCTTTAAAGTAGAGTCCTCCCATGATCTGAAATGGTATAGCCCATGCTTGCCCCCTCACTCTGCCCGTTCATTCATCAGTTCTCATAGGTGCTGCTGTCTTCATTCTGCCCAACGAGGCGTTAGAATTCTGGGCAATGCCCCTTCACAATTCAGAGGGCTGATCCTTTCCCCAGGTTTAACAAACACAGAGAGACACCTTTTACTCTTCATGTAGGAAACAGTTGCACAGCTTTGTCTACTAGTCTACTACATGTAGTGTGTAGAGATCAAATTCCCAGATTTTCTGGAATACCATAATTCCCCATTCTGGGAGTTCCCATGTAGGTTACATGAACTTTACAAGCACATAAATGTGATGTACCTGGGCGAAAAGGCCTCAACTGGAAGGCTTTGAGGCTTAGCTAGGCCTAGCTCCACCAACGCTTCCTGTTCCTGCCCCAGTGCTAGCTGGGAGTTTTCTTTTTGAACAGGAAGCTAGGAGGAGCTAGGCCTAGCTAAGCCTCAAAGCCCTTTTAATTAGGCCTTCCTCCCAGGTGCTTCCCATTCAGATGTTTATAAGGTGCCTGTAATGTAGGTAGAATGGATTCTCCCAGAATGGAAAATTATGGTCAAGTAGTCCAGGAAATGGACCATAAAGAAGGCTGACTGCCGAAGAATTGATGCTTTTGAATTGTGGTGCTGGAGGAGACTCTTGAGAGTCCCCTGGACTGCAAGGAGAACAAACCTATCCATTTTGAAGGAAATCAACCCTGAGTGCTCACTGGAAGGACAGATCCTGAAGCTGAGGCTCCAATACTTTGGCCATCTCATGAGAAGAGAAGACTCCCTGGAAAAGACCCTGATGTTGGGAAAGTGTGAAGGCAAGAGGAGAAGAGGACGACAGAGGACGAGATGGTTGGACAGTGTCATCGAAGGTACCAACATGAATTTGACCCAACTCCGGGAGGCAGTGGAAGACAGGAGGGCCTGGCGTGCTCTGGTCCATGGGGTCACGAAGAGTCAGACACGACTAAACGACTAAACAACAAAAGTCCAGGAAATCTGAAAATCTCACCCCTTTCATGGAGGAAGATACAAAATTTATCAGCTTCCACTCACTCACCTGGAATCTGAAGTGGCCCAGTTTCAAACTGCCTCTGCCACATTTTATGCTGCATAAAATGTAAAACTATATTCGCTTAAGAGTGAAAACGAGGAAATGAAAGAAACACCATTACAGGCAACTGAGAGTCTGTGTTTGGAGTAGGTACACATGGTAATAACTTTTTAATAATAACTTAATTGATAATTTACCCCCCCTGCCAAGCCACTCAAGGCGCTTACACAAACAATTAAAATATGATTACAATAAATAAACAGCAATAATTAAAACATCATAAAACAGACAGCAGCAGAGCCAAGGCAAATATGAAAAACAAAACAACAACAAGGAAGAACAAGGCAAGCGGAAGATCTTCCTATGGATTCATCTTCCAAATCTCCAGTTGGCATTACATCCAAGTTCTCCCGTGAAGGTTGTTTCTATATTTGTAGAGATTTTGGCAGCCTCACAGTCGTTAGGAAAATGCGCATTTTTAAAATGATATAAATTAATCCTGAATTTTGCTGGATGTTCTAATGCAGCGCCTGCTGAAATTGGAACAAATCCAAGTGCAAGAGAGGAAGAAAAGAAGGTTATGATGTTTCATCTTCCACGCAGCCTCTCTGGAGTAGGATGTCCAGCAAGGGCAGAAACCATGGAATATCCACTAACATTTCAACTACTGAAGAGGAAGGATCAGTGGCAGATCATGAAAACCTTTTGTGCTTTCCCACTCTGATCTTGATATACCCTCTCTGTCCTTTCAGGTTTTCAATTTATTTTGTTTTAATTCCATCCTTCCTCAAACATCTTAGGACAACACCCGTGGTTCTCCTAAACTTTGCAACAATATTGTCAGGTAGACTACACTGAGACAAAATGGCTGGATATCAATCAGTGCGATTTGTGACTGTGAGTAGACCAGTGGTCCCCAACCTTGAGTCCCCAGATGTTCTTGGTCTAAAATTCCCAGAAACCTTCACCATTAGCTGAGCTGGACAAGAGTTTTGGGAGTTGTAATCCAAGAATATTTGGGGACCCAAGGTTGGGAACCACTGGTAGAGGGCATGTGGCTTGAAGATGATGGCTTTAAAGACCAACACATCTGGGAAGTGCTTGGTTAGGAACAGGTTGCTCTAGCCACTACACTGCCCTGCTTCTGTCTCCCCTTCATCTTTAGTTTCATATTCCTTGAAGTCAGTGGAATTTCTGAGGCAGCTTGACTGTCGTCCACCCTCCGAAGCTCCTTTCCTAGAAACGGTGGCTTGGATGAATTTTTGTCCTCTTCTTTATGTCCAGACTCTCAAGCTTGCTTTCTTTTTTTTCCCTGAGAGCCATCTCCCGGCCTCACGAAGAGAAGACAAAGCAGCCCCCCGGGACTGCTTTGAAAATGTAGCAACTTCAGTCAACATTTATCGACTCCGAACAACAATTTGCAGCTTTACTGCCACCTCTTTGAGTTTTCCGAAGGGACACATTTTGTTGTGCGGAGCTGGCTCCTATCTATTAATGACCCGAAACCCCTAAGAGTCTTGTTTAGGTAGAGTTTGGGGAGTGTATGAAGAAATCATCATTGTTCTGGGAACACTCCATTTTTCAGACACCACCTCTCCAACACAACCCTCTTGAGATCACCATCGTTTCCCAAAGAAGCTACCAAGTTTCCAGGAAACCTTGGGGAAGCGGAGGCAGGCACACAGGAAGTGTCCTTATTCTGAGTCAGAACATTGATCCGTCTAGCTTGCTATTTTCTATGCGCAGACGCACGTGACTGCAATTTCACAGGGCAGCAAATCCACTTTGGGTTTCAGTCTGAACTTTTCAGGAGCTGTCCAAGGTCCTATAGCCTAACTCCCAACTTTCAGCACCTTGGATTGCAGTGGGACAAAAAGCCAGGCAGATTCACAGCCCAGGCAAAATTAGAGCCGTTTGTCCTCACCACAGTTGGTTAACAGCGACTGGATTTCATTGCAGAACCCTTCCATGGCCTATGTAGAGATGCTGGAGCTGAGCCACCTGTGGGCCACGGCACAGGCTCTCCAGCAGAGCCATAGCCCTGAAATGTTGATTCCATTTGATTCCATTGTCATGATTATGGGACCCGTTTAATAAGCCAGGTTTTTAAATACACCCCACCTCCCTTCTTCTAAGCTACTTATGGGAAGTGCCCTTTATATTGCCCCTTCTACCCTTTTCTGTTGCTTTGGCCAATCACACATCTGGTTTGCCAGGGTTTGCATCCAAACTGTTGTCTACTGGGCTGGAGGTGCTATAGCGCTAATGTGCTAGATAGCAAGCTTTCCTCACTGGGCGCCCACCTGCTTGGCATACTGCCCTGCTTCCACTGCTCCCAGACCAACATCAGTGAGTTTTCTACATTAAAAGAAAGCCAAGAACTGAAAGCTTCTGACTGGGAAATTGCAACCTTGTAGTCAGGCCCCATCCCCTTCCCCAGATATTTTCTGTAAATGAGAAGTGCCATAGCGCTAAACTCTGGCCCTCTTGGAACAAGGTGGTCCAAAGCATAAGCCAACGATTTTGAGAGGGTCAGGAATGTTCCAGACTTCTAAAGCGGTAAAAAGCAAGGTATGTGGGTATCAGGGGAGTTTCCATTATGATCGTTGTTTGACGTGGTACTTGAAGAGGTACAAATATTCTATCTGGAAGTCCCCTTATGAGCTCATCTGGATCACACCCATTGTAAGTCAGCTTCATATATTTCACAAGCCATACTCCAATATTTATTTCAATCCCTGGGTTCCCATCAAGATGCCCCACCAACGAAGACCGTAAAAAGCCACCTGCATCTAATTTCCGCATTCTTGAAAACCACTTTTTTCTTTTCTTTCATAGCCAGCAGTGTATTTGCTGATGTTATCTGAATGAGCAGATCCCATCATAAGAGGACAGTCTTCAACATTATAGCCAGAACTTGAGAGAATTGCTTTGGGAGCTATAATGAATTCCACTCCACTCTGCTAACCCAAAACCCTACATCCAACGGTCAGAATTCCCGAACCAGAGGCCATGTTGGCTTGGTGATTCCAGGAGCTGTAATTTAAAAAGAAGAAGAAAAGACCTACAATGAAGATTTTTCCACATTTTGATTCGAGGAGTGCATTTCAGATTTTTTTTTGGTCTATAAATCCAATAATTCTCCTTTCTGGGAATCCCACTTGCAGGATCCAGACCTTGCAGACCTGTAAATTGCACTCACCTTGAGAGAAGGTCCATCTGGATAGGCCTAACTTCCTGTCTGAAAAGGAAGTTGCCCTAATGACTGCTGGGAAACCTCCTTTTCAAACAGGAAGTTAAATCCAAGGCATGAAGTCTGCTAGCTGGGCCTTCTCTCCAGATGTGCACAATTTAGGTGTCTGTCAGATCTGCCTCCTGTGGGTAGGACTCCCTGAAAGGAGAATTATGGGATTTGTAGAACAAAAAAATCCAACACGCACATCTTTATTAATTAAGTATAGCACAAAGAGCATAACAAGTCTTTTCTCCAGGTGAACCACATTTAGATGTCTGTGGGTGTAGGTTTGTGAGGTCTGGAACTTACAGACCTACAACCCACAGTCACAAATGGTCACAAATCTGAAAACCCATGCTTAAGAACTGATCTTAGAACCAGTGTGAGAATGGGCTCACAGCACAGAGCCGCCCGGTGTGAGCTCCTGTCTCTACGGCCAGTGAAGAAATCTGATTGATTCAGCATTCCTGATGCCAACTTTTCTCAGCCTAATATTCTGAGAGACAGAATTCACTTCCAAATGCAGACTACAGCTAGCCCTGGTCATATTCTTCTCTGGAGTTTATAAAAATGGAAAGACAAAGGTGTTGGAATTTATTTTATGACAAATCCTAAAGGGAAATTATGCAGAGTAATAAAATAAAGAAGAATTATAAATGAGGAAGAGGAATGGATAAAATATGGAATAAATTACAGGATGTGAGGAAGGCTTAACATTTGTAAAAACCAAAGACCTACATTAACAAAATTAGTCTCAGCAGCAGTTCCTTGTTAAATTTTGGAAAAATATGCATGAAACCCTACATATAAAAATGGATGAGGCTGGAGGGAAATGCTACCAGAGAGGGCAGGATATTTATACTGTCTGTACAGTTTCTTGGAAATCTAGCTGAAGGCTGTACGTAGAGATGGAAGAGGACTTTGTTGAGTCGAATGGTCTTGATGGAA
This sequence comes from Intellagama lesueurii, assembly GCA_037013535.1. NCBI lineage: Eukaryota > Metazoa > Chordata > Lepidosauria > Squamata > Agamidae > Intellagama > Intellagama lesueurii. Next base: position 20,310,293 of record JBAJHW010000012.1, on the reverse strand, counting down.
GCAGAACTTCTGCACCCATGCTGAAACTCAATGTGAGAAAAAATGCATTTAGCCTGGAGAATTCGCACACTTGTCCGAGAAATAAAGTGCACACAAAATTCTGTGCATGCTTTCAAATGTGCATGGTAAAAATGTGCAGAACCGGGGAAGATTATTCACAAGCGTGCTTTAGTCAAAGGTGGAAATGTGTTGCAATGCACACCCATTTCAGTGTAACGTGTGCATGGGGAACTCCTTGCTACTTGATATGAAATACGGAGAAAAAGACTGCAGAGACCTGGAGAAATTCGAACATAGAGATTTTAACGTGCCCACTTGCAAGGATCTATAAAATCTGACCAAAGGGGTGGTTCAACTTGAAGACCAGTTGTAAGGGTCTTTCGGTGTGATGGTAAGGTCAGGTCTGGCACTAGGGACAGGCTCACAAACCTTGCCTGGGAATTCTGCCACAGGATGATGGTCAGAATGAGACCCATCCATGTATCCCTGTAGACCACATCCGGACTCAGGTCACAGTGGGTGGATGGGGCACACTCCAGAGAAAGGAAGGAAGATCTCCAGCCACTTACCTACATCCTTGCTTGCTCATCTCTTCCTCCCTTGGTGCATCCTTGATTCGTTTGATTTCAAATTCTTTACTCCTGGCTTGTTTGGCCACAAACTTCGGTTCTGAGCGGGAGGCTTCCCTGTTAGCATGGTCAATAGGAAATTCTTTCAGCGTTGTCCTGAGTCTCCTCGAATTGTTTCAACGATTCACAGTACATACAGTCTGAAATCCCGTACTAAGTCGCAGCTAGAGAAGGCCTGCCCGGTCAGTGGGACTTACAGAGGAGGGGGACTCACGAAAAAAAACCCTGATTCCATGGGCTGACTCTAGTTGCGAATTCCTCCTGGATTTCAGCCACAGAGTGATGTTCTGAGAATAGCTGCCCTATAACTTCTCCTCTTCTGCCCCACAGATTTGGGACCGTTCCCCCGCCGTGCTTCTGACAGAATTGGCTCAGAAAAAGCCCCCCTTTTCCCTGGCTTAAAATGACTTTTTGTTTTGCGCCGGGTGTCTTCCCCCTCCTCAGACCGTCTCCACGTGAGGGCATTCTTTTATAGAAATAAATAAAGATTAATCCTGTGGCTGCAGAAGGAGAGTTTTTGGTGGACTAATAAAGTTTTCCCATAGGGAGGGAGAGGGAAGAAGGGGGGAAGAGAATTAGAGGAAGAGAGAACTGGGTTTGTTTTGGGATTTCCCCACCCCCAAGATAATTTTTCTTTCTTTTTTTCTTTTCCCTTTTGGAGAAGCGCTTTGGGCCGCAGGCGCAAGAAAGCGAGAGAGAGGGGGGGGAGGGAGGGAGGGAGAGGAGGAAAGCCATGTGTTTAGGCTGGTCACTGTCTCTGGGTGTCATCAATGGTGGTAAGGGGGACTGGTCCTGAGCCTATGGCCCCAGCTGTCACTCTGAGCGATGAATTACATGCTATAGGAAGGTGTTGACAGGCGCAGCTGAACTGCAGAGAGTGATGAAAAGAGAACAAAATTCATTCTGAGTTCAGGCAGATCGCCTTGTTAGGCACACAGGAGGAAAAGCGGGGGGGGGGGGGGGGAGGCAGAGGCGCAGAAGGGCTCCATCTCCTGGTCAAGAGTGGGATGATCATCTCTTGCATCCTGATAGAAGCCATTCATGGCCACTGCGATGCTTAGGTCTCAAGTCATCATCCTGTCAGAACTGCAGAGCCGGAAGGGACCCTATGGATCATCAGGTCCAGCCCCTTGCCAAGGAGGCCCGGTGCGGGAATCGAACTCCCAACCTCTGGTTCCGCAGCCAGAGACCCTACTAGTGAGGATGGCTCACTGAATTCCGTTTTTGTTGTTGTTGATTCCAGCTTCCTCAGCATCATGAGATGTTTCAGCAAAGACGTTCCATGCCCTACACGGTTTCTCATCTGCAACGTGAGAAGGAGACAAGGAACCCTTTTATTTTCATCACGACTGCCGCCAATTTGCACAAACAAGCCATGGCCACACTCGTGCACATATGCACACGTGCAGAGGAAGGACCCAAAGACCAGCGGATCATTGAAAGAAATTTGAGCCACCCCATGGGTGCTTGGGATCCTTAAAAATCCATGCACCAAAGCCGCAGCCATCATAGTTTTGAACACACACACACACACACACACACACACACACACACACACACACACACACACACACACACACACGCTGATAACCAAGGCACATGGGAATGGGCTAGTGGTAACCTGAGCGTGAGCTGTGGCAGTATCCCATACGTATAATGGACCAGCTTCCCAGGGAGGTAATGCCGCCCAGAGTGGTAGAATATACCAGATGGGCGGGATATAAATCAAATAAATAAATAAATAAATAAATAAATAAATAAAATAAATAATGCATCATAAATGCACCAGCAAAGATGAGCCACTAAGCTAGTAAAACTGGGGGCCTTCCTTTGCTGATCTGTAACATCAGTACGATTGAACCACCCGAGTAGCAACCACTAAATACAAAGATCGAACAGATTTGGCCACAAGGCTATGCTTTGGGGGAGCTGAAATAATAATAATAACAATCTTAGAACTGCAGAGCTGGAAGGGAACCTATGGGTCATCCAGTCCAGCCCCTCTCAAGAAGACACAGTGAGGAATCGAACTTCCAACCTCTGGCTCCGCAGCCGGATACCTAAACCACTGAGTTATCCTGAAATATATCCCTCGTACAACAACCACCTTTTAACAACCTTGTTCTCTGCCATTTGTTTTCTCATTTTCCACTGCTTTTGACTAGGGTTTTCTATCTCCTTCCTAGAGTGATCCCAGCCTATCAGGGATTACACGCTAAACATGCCGATGGCCCTGTGCTCTGGGTCTGCACTGATGTCACTGAGGGCAAGTGAAGCTGGCTAAGAGTCAGGGAAATGTTTCCTGGGACAACTTAGCCTATTATTTTGTGGGCTGGCCAGTCCACCACAGGCCATCGCAGATGAAAACGCTTGCAGCCAGCCGTCCTTCCTTTCAGCTCAGTTCTGCAGAGAGAAGTCCAATAATTAGGAATACAGAAGAATTACTTCCATTTCATGCCAACCACCCATGATATGTTAAAAAGCTACATTTGCCAGTGTCAGCCTTCACAATAGTGGGGCTGATGCTAATTAACTAGCATGGTCCCTGCCCTGTTAAATACAAAAGGGAAAGAAAAAAAAAAGACATTCTCGGTGTAAATTTAATAAGTAAAGATGTTTGAGGACAGAGGCCATTCACTTGGGACATTTCCAAAAGCTTGAACAACGAAAAGAGTTTCAAATTTTATTTATTTATTTTTCTTTTTAAAAAGACATTCTTGGCATCTCTCAAAAGCTGGCAGGGGAAAAAAAAATAGGCTAAGTACGTTGCATCTCTCCGTTCTTGTTTGGCGATGTTCCCCTTTCTCTTTCAGCTTTCTTTCAGTACTTGGAAAGGGGGAAAATAACAACAGAACATTTTGTGACATTGCAAGAATTCAAAGCATTTTTGTTTATTGCGGGGGGGTTTTTTGGCCGTTGATTGTTTTTGCAAGCGTTGCTCAGCGTTGTGGGAACATTCCATGAATCCTGAACTCGGTCCTTTTCAGATCGGAAGGCAATTGGCCCTGAGAGAGGAAAGAAAAGAAAAGAAAAGCCAGGGAGAGTTGGGAAGCAAATGTGAAGTTGTAGAAAGAATTAGGAAGGGTTTCTTGATCACACCGTCTTCATAATATTTCTACACTCAGGGCCATCATTTAGTTTTGAATTCCATGGTGGTAGCAAAGCAAGAGATTGGCGGATATGCCCCTGTGACACAGAAGGAGGAGAAGATTTTCTGCTTGCCATTGGCTAAGCTGCTCGCCTGGGAGAATGGCCTAAGTTGTAAGGTCTGGGGCTGAGCTAGGCCTAGCTCTCCCTAGCTTCCTGTTCAGAAAAAAAAAACTCTTAGCTAGCACCAGGGTAGGTACAGGAAGCTTGGATGGTGTTAGGCCTAGCTAAGTCTCAAAGCCTTCCAGTTTAGGCCATTTCAGCCGGGTGAGCCACATTTAGATGTCTGTAAAATACCTGTCAGCTAGAACTCCCGGAATGGAGAATTATGGGATTTGTAGTCCAAAAAAATTGAAAACTCAATTTCTAATGAATACCATGGGCAAAGGAAAAGGGGCCACCCAGTAACTCTCATTGACACTAGTCCTTCCAGTTCAAACAAAAGAAGACCTTGTTTGTGATTGGTCAACTTGTAGTAGCTAGGATGGGGGGGTCTCAGAATGGAGAATCCTGTACTTAGCAGATCTGCCACCCCTGGGTGATCAGTATCACTAGGATCCATTGGCTTCTGGAGAGAGAGAGAGAGAGAGAACAGACAGACAGGAACCATGAGGAAGATGGTTGTCACGATGACCAACCAAGGGTACTTTACCATCTGAGAAAAAGATTAACTTTGGGCCCCTTCTTCTCCATGGACAAGAGGCAACTGGACTGGTGGATAAACCTTATTATGTCCTCGGTAAAGGGTAGACATCTTCTATAACACCCAGAACACAGGAGGCTGATACAGGAGGCAGAGGAAAAGCTGAAATTTGTCTATTGATTTGAAATTGCCAGTGTTGTCTTGGAAGACTTCTGGTTTGTTGCTTATTTCAAGGCATTTGCGTACCATTTTCGATCATATTTATCACAGGATGGTTTACAATGCAAATTAAAACAAAGAGCAACAAGATCTACAACAAAGCAATTAAAACCAATCAGCAAATAACAAAGTTAAGTATCAGCTGAAGGAGAGTGAGTTTTCTACACTTATAGTACTGTGTGAAATTTCGGCAAGGCCAAGAAATGTTATACAGTACCGTGCGTGATCAGACAGAGCTGTGGAAGTATTCGGCAATTTTGTGATAACATGGCACATCTCACAAAGACAGGAATTGGGGAAAGAGTTGGATTCACCATCCTGGGAAAGGCAGCTTCCCCCACCCCTTTTTAAGAGTCAAATCAGATTATCCAGTTAGCATGCTATTAAAAGCGATGCTCCCTCTAAGACGTAAAACGTACCTGCTTAAGCAAGCACAAAATTGTCTGGATCTGCTTGTTGTGAATTATCTTGTTTTCATTTTGTCATCGGGAGAGAAGCACAGGCTTTGTTTGCAAGTTTGAAAACTCGGGCATGGACATTTGATGGAACTACATACCTAGAGGGAAAACATTTTAATACTACAGATATGTCTTTCCATTGAAGGGTGATTTGGCCATAACAACGTGGACCTAGATGAGACAGGACATGAACTGTTCCTGAAGAACCTCAAAAGCTAAAGTCAAGGGTTGCTTGGGAAGACAAGAGGAATGGTCATTGAAGTTATTGTGTAAGTAAGATACAGAAATAATTGAATGGCAAGAAAATTATTATTGGCTTCCAAACCTCTCCCTTTCTGGCTGAAATCTTGTGCAGAAAATTACCGACAGCAGCTACAGCATCAATGTTCCAGGTGCTTTTCATGGACAAGGGTTAGTCCACTGCCCTGAGTAGCTTACGGTCTAGATTTTGACCGCTGGTGGGGTGGAGACAACAGGATATGATGGGGAGATGTCTTTCGTGGATGCAGTTATTAGAAATATTGATATGTTGGCCATCGCTTGGGTTCCAAGGCAGTTTCCAAAATTGCAAAAAAAAACCCATGGGCTGGGGAAAAGGGGTAAAAGATGTGACACCAACCCAGTGTCTCTGATGTATTAGGTTGACCTGACTAGGAACAATGGTGCTCGAGTTATTACATTATTTATTGCAATTTATTATTTATTACCATAATTTATATCCTCCCGTTAAAGAAATAAATCCTTCCAAGGGGAAAGTAAACTGTATATATCGCCAGGAAGGCAAATTACAACAGGGGCTAAATCTGCTTGTGGTGCAGAGTTACCCTCAGCCAGGAATGACTCAAGTGGAAGACCAACTCTGCTTTGCAAGACCCGATGATGCTGGATTGGTCCCCCAAGGTCAGGTGATAGTCTGGCACGGGGAAGGGTCAGCAGCGATGGAACAGCCTAGAGGCAGACCCTGAAGAAACATCATCCGAGGGTGCAAGGGAGGGAGCCTAGACTGGAGAGGGCACTCCCAGCGCTGTGCAAAACACTGGACCTTGGGGGTAACATCCAGGGATGGTGACACTGCTCCTGCTTTTAGTCCAAACTTCACAGGAGCAACCCAAGGTGCTTAACTTTTGTCCCTGAATGGTTTCAGCACTGTGGAGAGCTCCTAACAAGTTCAGCCTTTTAAAAAAAAAATCCTAGGATGGATTCACCACTCCTCGGCTTCCAGTACAACAAGCGGGACGTCCATGGGCATTTGGTTAATAGAATTTGAGTGTCTGGAGAAGGTGGCCCATTGGCTAAAGTTCTCAGAAAGGGGGAACATCTACTTCACCCTCTCTCCTCGCTCTCCATTCTTTGCTGAGCTTCCTGTTTCTGCCTTGGGCAGGCTTGCTGGCTAGAACGTGGTAGATAAGATAAGATATACTATCTCAGCCACCTGTAACTCTTGGCCCATTTTTGTGGGTTCCAGGGCCCTTCTTGACCCTCTCCCCGCACGCACACAAAAAAATTGGCCACTCCTGGGAGTGATTCTCCTTGTAAAACGGAGAACGGGTCTCCTTCTTGCTCCAATTTTAATCATCAGCAGCAGCCATCAAGTCCATTCTGACTTCTGCTGACCCTTTTCAGGGTTTTCCAGATAGTGAATACTCTGAAGTGGTTTCCCCTTCCCTTCTTCCAGGTTTGCCCTGGGATGGTGCAGTTTGCCCAAGGCTACCCAGGCTGGCTCTTCTCCCAGGAGGCCCAGTGCGGAATGTTTCCTGCCCCTCAAAAAACCCACAATGGTTTTTACTTTCTTTTTTTTAGGGTGGTGCATCCCACAACAAGACCGAGAGCAGAAATTTGGTCCCTGGGCTCTGCAGGTTTGCCCACTCTTGGGCTAGAACAGACCGAGTACTCACAGAACTCACACCTGATGCTGTAGCATCTTTAACAGGACGGTTAATCTGGCCCAAAGCAAATGCTGCTTCATTGAATTATTCCTTTTATTCCCTGTTTCAAATTCACCTTTCATACCAGAAAGGCGGGTGCAAGGTGGAGGGGGGAAAAAATCCACCTTCTGCTTGTAAGAAGCTCATCATTTGCTATTCAGTTATTGTTTTCTCATTATACATGTGTTTGTTTTTAAGCTGCTTGTGCAGAATTGGGAGTTTGTTTTAAATATTAAGTATAGTTTGTGGAGTTCCCCCCGCTTGCTCAGAATAAAAAAACGCAAGGTTTTTAACCAGAGCGTTGTATCTGCATACAATGAGAGGGAGCAACACCCCCCCCTTCCCTGGATTTCAAATTGCAAATGTAAGGGGGAAATGCAATCAAATAAAGAAAAAATAAATAAACATGCCGTGCTAATATTAAATATAATAGTAATAGCAAACTCAGCAAAACATCTTGTGTCCATAAACTCCTTTCTGGGAATGGTTTTCTGGCATCCACTAAACCAACAGGTACAGTAAGAATCTCTTTCTCCTAAAGATGAGGACAGTTTGCAAAGTGGAATTTTATACAGTGGTGTCATCATCCCTCATGTATTTATAATATGACAGATAATAAATTTAAGAGCAGTTTTCAGTTATCAGCAACAACATATTCTCTGTTCCCAAGAAGATCACAAATTTGGATTGGAAAACTGAAAACAGCCACTGGAAAAATAGGCAGCAGCTCTGTAGGAAAAGGGAAAGATAGCAATCCAAACTCTACCTTAGAGATCACCCATCGTTAGAAAGGGAATTCCTTACTCACTGGAGGTCACAGCAAAAGCTTTTCTTACTTCCTGAACTCTGCACATTGCTTTGGTCTCAGACTGGTCTCCATGACGCACGCCAGTTCTTTGTCTTGAGCTGTGGTTCCTGAAACATAAAAGCCTGCTGGTGAGTTGTCGGTAACACACAGTTAGGTTCAAAGAAAGTCAAAGAGAGAGAATGCTAAGGATGCACCAAATTTAAAGGGAAAAGGGGAAATGATTGACATGCTACGTAGGCTAGGACCTTCTTCTTGTTGTTAGGTGCCATCAAGGCACCTTTGACTTTTGTTGACCCTATGAATGTGTGATCTCCAAAATGTCCTGCCCCCAACAGCCCTGCTCAGCTCCTGCAGACTCAAGACTGTGACTTCCTTTAGGGAGTCAATCCATCATGCATTTCATCTTCCTCTTCTCCTGCTGCCTTCCACCTTTCCCAGCATTATTGTCTTTTCCAGAGAATCCTGCCTTCTCATCATGTGCCCAAAGTAGGACAGCCTCAGTTTCAACATTTTTGCCTCCAGAGATATAGTTCAGGCTTGATTTCATCTAGGACCCACTTGTTTGTCGTTCTGGCAGTCCAGGCCACAAAAGCTCTCCTCCAGCACCACGTTTAAAACAAATCCCTTTTTTTTCTTTCTGGTTAGCATTCTTCACTGTCCAGCTTTCATACTCATACACAGTGATCGGAAACATAAGCGTATGGATAATCTTGGTCTTGATCTCCAATGACGCATCCTTATACTTGATCTTTTCTACTTCCTTCCTTGCTTACTCAGATGTAAATCTAACTGCACATCTGTATAAAGCCAACGGCCCTCCACGGGGCTGACTTCAGCGTAGACTGGCATAAGTTTGTGCTGTTAATAGCCCAACGTGGATCCCATGATCCAGGTTAGGGGGTTAATGCAGTCCTTGGCCGGGCGTAAGGTTGAAGGCCATTTTCTCTAATCGCCATTCACAAAGAGCTGCCTGCCAACACCGGGCCAGGAGGAATTGCCATTAATCAGGAATTCAATTAAGTTGAATAGTCATTATTAATTTTATAGGCATTATGTCTAAGAGGAGCCCGAGCAAAGGAGAAGGCTCCTGGTGGAGTTTTTTCAGTCAACGCCTCGGGTCAGGGGAGCGGAATCTGCACTGTCTGGCCAGTCAAGATATTAATGAGATGCCCGAAGGTGCAAATGATAGTTTAAGAGGTGTTCCTTAACCGTAGCACACCTCGTCCGTGCAGGCTCCTGCACGCATGTGCCTCTCCTGGAGAGCTGTCCTTCTTGTTAGAATAAGTAATTAGAATGTAGAAACACTCATTTTGACACTTTAATAAAGTGTCGGGCATCATCAATTTGATATTTAATAAAAATAAAATGAAACATTCATTGCATTTTGTACAGCATTATATATATATATATATATATATTATTTTTTTAAAAAAAAGAGAGAGGGAGAAAGTCCTCAAATTTTAAAGAAACTGGAATATATTTTCCATCCCGTGGGTGCCAGGAAGGCTGGATTTCAATGGTGGGCTTGCTTTGAAGCACCAGGGGAACAAGAAAAAAAGACAGCCCGGAGGATACCAGGGTAATCTTGCCTGTAGCCCCGGGCCTTGTGATGTGGCAGAGGTAGGGCAAACAAACTTGGTACTGCCTGGACATAGGAAATAAGAAGTCTCCTGAGTTTCGATGCTGGTGCTCCGCTCTCTTCTTCACTGTCCAATGCCATGAAAGGACCAAAGTGGGTGTGCCAAAAAGCCAGGAGCAAGGGGAGAGGACCAAAGAGGAACCCAACATGTCCATGTACTTAGGCCCATCACGCCATGAAACTTCAGCCGGTTGCTGTCTGGGAACCCTCACAGCCTCCTGTTCCCTAAGATCTCAGCCTCCTGGCAAAAAACATAGATCTGGAAGCCCTAGAGCTTGCTCTGCAGGCCGAGGGACATGTATGGCTTTAGAAGAGCTCAACGTTGCGTTGAAACTGAACGTGTTTGGATAAACAAAAGACGGCAAAGGAAAGAACCCAAGGTACTCCAACCAAATCCCGTGGGTTTAGGTGCCTTGGCAACAAACTAGGTGGAAATGGAGTCCCTCGACACTGGAACAGCAAACAGGTGACTCATGTTTTGAAGATGCTTCTAGAAATTTGTGGCTTTCATATGTGGACGAGTGGCTCAGAGATAAACCCAGAACTTTCCACAGAGAATTAAGGGTGGCTAGACTGGATTTCTGTAGGAGAGCTGGTTGGAGGAACCTGCCTGTATGCTGTGTGCCTTCTGACCTGGAAAGACCTATAAAAGCCAGTGTGGGTGAAGCAGCTAGAAGGTTGGTCTGGGATGTGGAGATCCAGGGGTCTAATCCCATTTAGTCATGAAATTCGTGAAACTGACTGGGTGGAACCTTGGCCCATTCTCTTGGCCTCAGTCTGACCTCCTTTGCAGGGTGGTTGGGAAAATAAATTGGAGAGGAAGAGATCCATCATGTGCCCATATAAAGGAAAGATAAAAATGCAAGAAATATATACATAATACCCTATAGGCAAGGGAGTCCAGTGAGTCTGTTCTGGGTTTCAGTCCAAACTCAAATGCTATTATGACACAGTGGGCTGTATCCTCAGGACAGCTTCAGCACCTTGGAGAGCTTTAGTAAAGTTCAGACTAAAACTCACTAAACCTCGGAGCGGATTCGCGGCCCTCTCAAAGCTGGGGTCACCAGCCTTCCTCCTCTTTAGGCAGAACAAGGAGACCACTTCAGACAGCAGAGGTAAGGGAGGGAGCAAGCAGCGTCCACTGTCAGTCAAGCTTGTATCCTCTGCCTCAGGCAGCAAAATGTCTTGGGCCATCGTAGGAGGTTGGCCAACCGTAACTGACTGTGACATTTTTTGGGCCCCGATTTCCTTGACCAGCCACCTCTTGGAGTTCCCCATTTACATTCAAAAGACTTTTGTGTGTCTGCGTTACAAGCATGGGTAATATGTTCTATCTCCTTTCAAAAGTTACTTTTTTGGATTACTAAAGTAACTTTTCCCAGTTTGTCCAAGTTCTGAGCGAGTAAAGCTGTGACATCTTCCCTCCCCCCCCCCATGTCAGAGGAAGAGTAAGGTGATTCCAATCTAATAACGTAAAGCTGCAATAACCGTTATAATTAATTTATACAAAAGGCATCATGAAATTACACCCGGCGCCTTCCAAATCCCATCCAAGATGGGCCCGCGACTCATTTTCCTGCTAAGCTATACAGTACGGGCCGTGCTAAAAAAGAGTCAGGGAAAAAGGAGGTATTTCAAACATTTCCTTTAATTTTATATTCCTTCTAATATCTCTCCTGCTAATTTCATTAGGCAACAGAGTCAGCGCAAGTGATGCAATTATCGAAAAGTAATTTTGCAATAAATGGATTTAAATGTGTTTGAGCCCACTGTAAATGCAGTCCCCCGGCAAAAGTTGGACAGAAGAGGAGGGAAGGAACCAGCTGGGATGGTTTCAGACGAAAACTGAGGCCTCGTCCGGGTCCCAGGTTGGAGATCTGATTACATCAACTAATAACATCTACTGCGGATGGTGACTGATTAGCAGATTAGCTTCCTTCTTAACCACCCCTTCTAGTAAAACGTCCTTCTTCACCGTATGTGCCCAGTTTGCAGGGGGGGGGGAGAAATCATCCTCGTTTGCCTGGATCGTTATTTTGGCCACATGAAAATAAATAAATCCAAAATTCAGAATAAAATTCAGAATTGCATTAATGTCTTTATAAAACAACTCAGAATGCGAATGGGATTGTGGGCTTCACCCTACCTGCCGCAGAAATGGAGAACAGTTCAGTCCCAGAATTGGCCGTGCTGGCCTGGGGGATTCTGGGTTTCGTAGTCCGAAACTTTAATGTTTTCTATCCCTGGAACAGGAACCGCAGGGGTTTTAAAGGGGTTTTTCTGCTTTCCAAAATGGAGAGTCCGCTTTGACCCCTTTCCATTGGATTCCTTTCCCCGGCAAGCTTAGGCGGCATTCAGAGTGGAATCTAACCTTTGATGAGGCCAGAAACAGATGTTATAGACAAGCTGTAAGTGGAAGAAGGAAATCCTTAATTAATGTGAGCATTTGAATGTCACAGCACAAGCTTCTCTGACCTCTGGATATTTCAAATTAATTTGCTTTGTTAGGTGGCTGGTCTTCACAATTTGAGAATAGGAGTCCTCTGAAGGTTGATTTCACAGACAAGGAAGACTGCCTCAGTCGCCTCTTTGCAACATTAATGTACTTTCAGCTCCAATTATGGGCTAACATTAATGTCTATTTCTGGCCGCAAGAGCTGATCCAAATGAATTTGGAAGTGAAACAGAGTTGGGCCCAGTTGGTATTTAAAGGAGAGACCCCTAATGATATCCAGCTAGGGCTAAGGCTAGGAAAGTACCAAGTACGAAGGCCGTCCAGCTAGGGCTAAGGCTAGGAAAGAATCATGCCTGAACTCCTAGAGAGCAACTGCTGCCAGTCAGGGTTGGTAATACTGCCCACAATTGAACAATTCTCAGAATAAGTAAATAGCAGCTACCCATGCTTCCTAGGATGACACAATTCATGCATCTCCAGGCTTGTTCCATTTATCACAAGAATCATTTTCTTGTATGTTCAACCCAGTCCCACCGTGGATCTCTATCAAAGCATAGAATTCATTTTAATCAGGAATGGGTTATACGATGAACTGCTGCTGGATAGTTCAGTGGTTTTGGTATCTGCCTGTGGAGCCAGAGGTCAGGAGCCCACTGGGCCTCCTTAACAGGGGCTAGACTCAATGATCCACGGGGACCCTTCCAGCTGTGCAGTTCTATGACGACGACGACAACGACGATGACTTCACCAGTGAAAATCATTTCCATTGCCGCCGTTCTGGAATGCTTTTTGGTTTGGGATGCCTTTAATTTCCAAATGCACACAAAAAACCTGAATCAGCAACAGTCCTTAGAAGAGAGAGGCCTTTGTATGCTCCGACTAATTGCTGTACACAGAGACATCTCCTCTTATCCCCCTTACACACACCTCTTATCTGCTTACTTTCTTATTTTGCAACCTTACACCAGGGCGTCCCAAATGCTGGAAAAAACTGTAAACGGCACGATTGTGCAAATAGCACCCGGCGCATTTGCATAAAAATTGGTTGCAAAGAGCAATTAGCACTTCATTAATAATCAATTAAGTGCCAATTTACACATTGCCCAAAAGCAAATTGTAAATTCAATTTGGTCTAGAATCAAGAATTCGGTGGCGGCGGCGGCGGCTCAGGTCTGCAAGGTAGAATTTCCGGCAAAACTCTGTCCTCAGGACCCCTTGGATTTCAGCTGAAACACAACCCTTCCGCCTCCCCTAAAAACCTTGCAAGGTTCCCTCATTGCCTACGTCTGCTGTCTGCAGCCATGCATCCGGGCAGAGCTTAGAAGTCATGAGTTACATGATAACGTAGTCACCAGTTAATTTTGACAACCAGGGTGTAAAACAGTTTCATTTCAAAGCGAATGCAATGATCAAGAATGGGACATCCCAAACCATGCTAAGTATCATGTGTTTATATATATGTGTGTGTGTGTGTGTTTGTTGTTGGTAGCACAACTATGTTGTTTTCATGATTGTCCCAAGATATCCTGAACTGCTGCAGGATACACACACCTGATAGCAAACATTTGCTCCCGATTTCCATTTTGGATTGTTTTTGGAACAGGAGGTTTACCCCACTGGCTCCGACCGGGATGGGCCATTACTCTGAATATATAATACGATGCATCAGGATACCTCTCCCTCTCCTGTAGCCTGATAGAATGGCTGCAGCTGGGTCACATCTGGGTCACAAAGAAAGTCCAAAGCAGCCGTTGTCTCACATGAGTGCTGCTCTCCTCCTTTCTCTTGGTTTTCAGCCTAATGGAATGGCTCCTGACCTTGCGTCCCCAGATGTTCTTGGACTTCAACTCCCAGAAATCCTGGCCAGCACAGAGAGTGGTGAAGGCTTTGGGGAGTTGTAGTCCAAGAACATCTGGGGACCCAAGGTTGGGAATGACTGCTCTAGAAGGACCCCTAATGTACTTTATATAAAGTCACCTTCTCCAACCAAAGGTCCTTCCAGATGTCTCAGACTAAACATCCCATCCCCTCTAAACCCCGGCAGTGTTGTCTGGGTCCAACAGGAATGGCAGCTTAACTCCCAGGTTGCAGAAGGCTGATATTAAGAAGCTGATATGGTTAGCAATCAATCAGCAATTCAGTTTATTAACTAGAAACCAAGAACTCCTGTTTGGAGGTATTCCCTCGGTGTCTCAATGCCAGAACTTGGAGACAAGCGATCATTAAGGAGGACATTGCTGTGAAGCCAGAACTTGGTAGAATTCTGTAGAAGCAACTAGTTGGTCTATTAGTAAGATCTTAGATCTGCAGAGCTAGAAGGGACCCTTTGGATCATCAAGTCCAACCTCTTTCAAGGTGGCACAGTCTGGAATTGAACTCCCAACCTCTGGCTTCTCAGCCAGAGACCTAAACCACTGAGCTATCCAGCAGCAAGAGAACCTTTGATCCTGTTCACTCCTTAGATCCTAGATCAAAAGTGAGGATCCTCTTTTGCTTTGTTTGATTTTAAGGAAGTCTCACAACGTCCACAAAGGCAAAAGACGACGGACCAAAACACACCAGCATGTTTTTGCTGCCACTGCCAGTCACAAAACCTTAGGAGCTCAACCTTTCACACGGAGAAGAAAGAAAGAAAAATATATGTTTCTTTACATTTTGGAAAGCTGATAGTGACAAAACGCTAGTTCAAACCCAGCAAGGTGGCTGCACGGAATCAGGAGGAAAGGTTGGCGGGTTGACGGAGCATAATAATAAAATGAAAGTTAATAAATCTAAGCAGCGTTTCAGTTATTGATGAAGCAAGAGGAGCTGTTTAAGGTGGAAAACATAAGCAAGATCGATCTGAGAGAACACAAATAACGGAAAGCTATTGACACAGAAGTATTTTAAGCTTAATTGCATCCATATGCACTTTCTGAGGGTAGCTCACCTTCTAATAGCACCCTAGAGATGATGGGGTTAATTGATGCAGCTGTTTACTCACCGCTCACGTGGTCCTGGATCAGAATCTCTTGGGGAATCTGTTATTAAACTAAAGTGTTTAATGAAGCACGAAGGAGCGGAGTTCCTAATATTGAAGGAAATTAAATAAAAAAGAAAAGAAAGAGGATCAAACTTCTTTTTCAAGGATGGACGGTTCAGTGTGATCTTCCGCATTCTGTTCTCCCAAGAGTTCCTCAAGACAAATGTGAGGGATTAAAAAAATAGGGTTGCCTTCTCTTTCTGAGTAGTTGATCCACACCAAGAAGAATTTCTGTAACAAAACATGTGCATTTTCTTCCCTGGTGTTCAAGGATGATGTTTCAGGTATGCTTGGATTCCCCCAGGGGTGCAGAAAGAAACTGTTGTAGCTTTAGAAGAGGTGGCTGTGTGAGTCTCTGCTAGGATACGAGGCTGGAAATAAAAAATAAATAAAATAAAGAAGACCAAAATGTTCTTGCACCTTAAAAACTAACCACTATATTTTAATGTGAGTTTTGTGGATCAAGTCTACGTCCTCAGATATAAGAGGAAGAAACAGGTTATGCTTCTGAGTGGAAGATCCGTTCTTTTTTCTTTTTAAACATGGCCAAAAAAAGCGCAAAAGCTTGCTGCTTATATACTGTTCCATAGTGCTTAAAACACACTCTGTGCTTTTTAATTATGCAGGCTGCACATCTCAGCAAGCTGGGTAGCCAGTTTACTGAACTCAGAAGGATGGAAAGCTGAGTGAACCTTGAGCTGGTTAACGGGGATTGAACTCAAGTTTTGGACAGAGTTTTGGCTGCAGTTCTGTAGTGTGACCACGTTTTTAGTCCTTATGCATACAAAGACAGACTTAGTAACAAATGTGAGAACATGGATTATAGTAAACATACGTAGGACCCTGGTTTCATCCTGCAGTCCACTCTCTGTATCCGCCCCCTGGTGACCTCCACCTTTCTTTCTCCAGTCATATATTCGGTCTCTGTCCCTTTCCCTTCTCATCATTCTCTGCTGGGGGATCCCAACACCTTCATGTTTTACCTATAATGCTTTCTAATTTAATTTTTTTTAATCAGTTTTTTACTTTCATGCAATGGTGCAAAAGTTACAGGTTTTAAAAAAAGAAAGCAGGGTGCAGGAACAGCTGATCTTCCAAGAGAAGTAAACAGGAACGGCAAAGAGGCATGGAGAGGTGGAGACTGATCAGCAGAAACACACTTCTCGGGAACCTCACCAAAAAAAGACACAGACCCTTGTGTTCATCTAATTACCCACCTTTGCATGTCCTTGTCATGCACCCCCTGATGACCGCTGGACATGACTTGGAGCAACCGCCATTAAGATCTTTACTCATCATCACCTCTCGCTACTAAATGACCCTTTGTGACCTCCACTAAGGCCATCCTCTTGCTCTTGACCTTTCACCTTTCAGGTGCACCTCCTTTCCCCACGTGGACAGATGTTTTCTACCCAGACGCTACAGCTGAGGTCCCCAGAAATTTATTTATTTATTGGTGGGTTTGTTTTATTTCTCTGCCGCACGATTTCTACCCATAAGGTTAACAATCATCACCATCACGTGCGGTCAAGTCAGTTCTAACTTATGAGAACTCTTTTCAGGGTTTTCCAGGTAGAGTCCTCAGAAGCGATTTGCCATTCCCTTCTTCTGGGGGCATCGCTGGGACTGTGCAGCTGGCCCAAGGCCACCCAGACTGGCTCTTCTCCCGGGAGGCCTAGTGGGGGAATCGAACTCCCAACCTCTGGCTCCGCAGACAGAGACCTAAACCACTGAGCTGTCCAGCCAGCTAAGATTACAATATGCTATTATTTTTCCTGCAACCTGATTACAAGCTTGGCAGCTATCTCTCCAGCAATGTTTAACCTAGGAGAGTAATTAGCTATTTTGTTAACTAGGAGACTAACTAACTCCTTCGAGACGCCTTGTAGCTATGACTTTTTAAAAAAGGGAACCTTTCCAACTCTGAACAAGGGTCTGACCTTAGCCTTTATTTCTGCTCCTTCTCGGTCTTTCTCTATTTCCTCCAGAGGCTGAGCACCAGACTGATGTTGACCACAACGTTTGCCCCTTTGATCCGGGTTCAGAGCCCCCTGGTCTCACGGCAGCCTCTTGGACAGTTTGATCCAGGCCTGAATACGCCAAGCATTAAATAAAAATGGATCCTAAGATCAAGTCCTCCCAAGACGTACCCTGTTTCTGAGGTCTCTCCCCGGCCCTCTTGCAACCTGCAACCCTTCCATGTCACCAAGCTGTGCTTTGCCACCAGCCCTACCGAAACCACCCTGGGCTGGTATTAGAACATGATGAATAATAATAATATTACAAAATGACATTAGAGGGGGGGGGGGGGAAAACAGGAAAGGGGAAGAGTAAATGAATTCTCTAAGATGCAGCCCTAATGCCCATTCATTAAGGCCTATTTATCGGCCGAACGCAAGTCTGGCTCCTTCCATAACAAATAATATTTTTAAATAACTAAAGCCCCCCTTTGTGGTTTGGTCTCTGCTGCACTTCTTGCCTCTGCAAACTCCCTCTCCCGCTTCCGAGCGCCAGGCTCTGACAAACCATGCAATTCTGATGGAAAATTCATTAGCTGGCGTCTCTTTCTTTCTGCTTTTTTTTTTGCTTTTTGCTTTTTTCACTCCTTCCCCCCCGTTTTCCCAGTCAGCTTCGCGCCTGATCTGTCAGCCTCTTCCATCCTGATTATCTGGAGACGCCAATTTCAAAGAGACATCTTAATAGTGATGTCAACGAATTAATTAGATGTGTTAATGAGCTAAAAGCAACCCAAATTAAATTAATGCAGTAATAAGCACAGACAGCAAAATTAGCTCCAATTTCTGTAAATGATTCTGAACTGTACACAACGTCTCATCGTACTAGAACATTACCATCCCCCAAAGCTAATCAAGAACTCCAGTGCAATTAACTGCTTAATTACAAAAAACACACACACACACGCCGCTCAGAAGATCCAGCGATGGGAGGGGTGGGCTGCACTCACATGGCAAATGTGGAAAAACCTCCAAAAGCTATTCTTTCCTGCCCTGCTTCTTTTCCCAGTCTCGCCAGGCAGCCTCCTGCCCCAAAACCCAAGTGGGAAAGGGGGCCGTTGGGTGTAGGGAGAGCGTTTGCATGCTGGCGTGGAAGAGGTTCTGGTGGGTTTCCACGACCAAGTCCTCCAACTCGCTCTTCCCACCAACGGCTTCAAGCTGCGCCCGTTCTCCTCCTCCATAACATGGCGAATGAGGTGGCCCCTCTCCCCTACCCTAGGAAATGCCTCAGGTCTCGTCTTCTGTGGAACTTTCTCCAACATTTTCCCCAAAGAGGCATTCCTTCCTCTTCAAATTTGCTTCAAAAAATGGAACTTAGGGAGAAGTTCTATGGTGATTTATGACAAGCATAGATTTTGGGACCGGTCCTGCCATGAGGTGGAGTGAGGCGGTCACCGGAGGGGACAGATGTTTGGAGGTAGCAGCAAAGTGTTGGAGGGAAGAGGGCAGTGAACAGTTGGCTTCTCTTAAGCAAAGCTCCTGCCTTCAGGTGTAGTGGAGAAGGTGACATGTTGAAGGACGCTCCAATCACCATTCGAGATGGATCAGGCCACCAAGTGAATCTCAGGTAGCAAAATGTCTTTGGACAGCTCTGAGACAGCTTGAGGACAAGGCTTCCAGGCCGGTCAGGGCTTCTCCTTCTTTGTGACCTAGCCTTCTCTGCTCTCCGAATCAATGGAGGTGGGTCTTCATTCTATCCCTACCCCATGCTATCCGTATCCTTCATGTCAAGCTCTTGACTCAGTTGCTAACGCCAGGATCCTTGAGCTGGACAATACGTATACCCTCTGAGACTTGCTTTCAGACCAGACTGGCCCCGATGATCCCTTATCATCCCAACCCAGACTAAGAGTGGGTGGCCATCCTGGCTGGGGATTCTGGCTGTTGTTCTCCAGAAAAAAAACACCCTCCCTCAGCTCTGTGTGAGATATACTGTACATTAAACCGTGTATAATGGAATACTAATTAGATGTTTCACAGCCATAAAGATGTACACAAGTCTCAGACAGAGGTGCAGATCTTCGAGAAGGCCATGTGATATCCTGACTTCCCTTCATAAAGCTGAGGCAGGAGACATGTGGTCCTCTGGATAGTGCTGGACTACAACACCCATCACCTAGCACCAGCTCAGGCAAGGTGGGATGGGGGATGACATTCCAGCCACATCAAGAGGAGCCCATGGTCTTCAATCCTACCACAAAGCCCAATCATATACAAGTGTACTCAACAAAACCATCGGAGACCCTTTGTTTCCCTGGGTCTCAATGGTGTAGAGAGAATCTGGGACTTGGGAAGCGGCCATGGCCCCCATGGCTCCCAATTCTGTGGAATGGACATGAAGTCTGGCCTTTGACTCATCTAGTTCAGTGTTCTTCTTGACCTTGATTGGCAGCATCTCTTCAGGATTTCAAATGGGAGTCTCTCCACAGTGGAAATTAAGTCCAGGACCTTGTGTGTGCAGAATGGATGTCCAACTGCAACTTCTCCAGACAGTGCATATGCAGCTGTTGTGAAGACCTCCCGCTGAACATGGGTCTCTTCCTCCACATACGGAACCAATGCAGACCAATTAGACCCTTTGTTGCTGTAAGGCCTCCTTAGCCACTGTTTATGGAAAGTGAGATGCAGGGCATGATTGGACCCAAATTGGATGCAAAACCAGATGGGCTTGTAGTCAGGAATTGCTACCCGTTACATCACAATGCACAGATTGTCCGCCAGTACAGAAACAAAAAAATCCCCCCTATTGCATGGGGGATGTTATCCCCATGTCATTGAGGAGGAGAACGGGCGCAGCTTGAAGCCATTGGTGGGAAGGGCGAGTTGGAGGACTGTGTAGTGGAAACCCACCAGAACCTCTTCCACGCCACCATTCAGACAGACAACAGAACTGACCCACATCTCCTGCTGCCCACCTTCCTAAATCATTGAAAGACAGCCATAATGGCTTGACGTTCGTCAAATTATGAGTTTATTTAGCCAGTGAGGGATATTTGAGATAATGCGAAGGGTCAGGATCAACAGCGATAAGTGGACTCTCCTCATTTCACTCCCCCTCTCCCTCCTCCACCCTTTATTGCAATTAGTTCAGTCTGTTAATAAGCAAAGGATATTTTTAGTTAATTTCAGTTCCACTTAATTGATTCAGAAGCGAAACCCGGCAACTGAGTTAATTGATCCATGCATCTTACACAGTAACGGCGAGGCACTCCCTTGACAACCATCACTGCCGGGACCCATAAAGAGAAGATAGAAACATGGGTTGGGGAGACCATAAAAAACACTACTGGGGATTGCAAGAAGTAAGAAGGAGGAGGGACTGGAAATCAGGAGATGGAAGCTTCGAAGACATCTTAGGAGAGAGGAGGAAAACAACAGCTGAGGTGGATGCCATTTTTCAGGAGCAAATGAATAGGGATGGGATTTTCAGATTTTTCTGGACTACAGATGCCATCGTTCTCTGTTTAGGGAGCTTCACCTCCCTTACAGACACCTTACAGGCATCTATCCGTGGCTCGCCTGGGTGAAAGGCCTAAACTGGAAGTTTTAGCTAGGCCTAGCTCTGCCCAAGTTTCCTCTTCCTACCTGGGCACAGCTAGGCCGTGCTAAGCCTCAAAGCCTGACCGTTTAGGCCTTCGTCCCAGGTGAATCACGTTTTGATGTTTGGAAGGTGTCTTGTGAGATAGGTAGAATTCCCAGAAAGCAGAATGATGGGATTTGTGGTCCAGAAAATTTGAAAAATCCCCTCCCTATAAATGAAGCTGCCCCATTTTCTTTCCACTTTGGTGTGTAGATAGATTTCCTGATTCCTCGTCCAATAGAGATATTAGTGCAAGAAAGGTAGCAACTTAATGCTGTTATCGGTCATGTTTATCCGGTTTTCTTTTGCATCTGCCAAATGTTCTCCAGAACATGGGAAGAACAGGACTTCTATCAATGCCCATTGCCTCACAGGGTTGTTGTAAAGGGTCCTCTATTTCATGGGACCTTTCAGCTCAATGGCTCTCCAGTCCAAATCGGACTGAAAGATAAAACCAAAGAAAAGACAGTAGGGGTCTTGATGTTTCTGCCTACCAATTGGTTGCCACTGAATGAGCCTGGGTGTGTTCACAGAAAGAGAGGTCTATCAAGGGCTGCCAGCCACTCTGAGTTTTGAACCTTCCCCCCCCCCCCAGACTGGAGGTTTTATAAAGGGTTTTTGTTTTCATATGATCATTTTAAATTTTTTGTTGTATACTCTTGTTATTTTCTGGAAGCTGCCCAGAGTAGTGGCTTGTCCACTAAATGGGTGGGGTGTACGTCTAACAAACAAACAAATGAACAAACAAACAAACAAACAGTCACAACAGTTAAATGCCGCCCAGAGTAGACCATTGGTCTAGATGGGCGGGGTAGAAATCGAATTAATAAATAAATATAAATAAATAAAGAGAATCTCCAGGTTCAGAAGCAGGACATCCATTTGACGGGCCTAGAAACCATTGCCCTCACTCCTAATTGACTTTGTCTACACTGATATTCCATTCAGAATCTATGAGAGACAGAGTTGATAAACAGACCTGGATATAATCAAAGAGGAAGGAAAGGTCTATTGCCATTAACTGGTCACAACAGTTAAATGGAATCCCCAGGTTCAGAGACAGGATGCCCATTTGACTGGCCTAGAAACCATTGCCCTCACTCCTAATTGACTTTGCTTGCCTTCAGTGAGGTGGAAGTGGCTACCCTACTTAGCTTCTCATAAACAATCTTGACTTCCTTCAGAGAACAGAAAGACAGGTCTAATCAATGATTACTTGCCATGACAGCTAAGTGGTTCACACCAAGCTATTAACAAAAGCCGAAGGCTTGAATAACGAATGTTGGGTTTGTATCAACAGAAAGGAAAGGATCATCTTGGTTCATCTCTAGGAAGTGACTTGATACTGAGTCAGATGTCTTGTCCCCCTGGCTCAGTATTGTCTATGCCAGAGGTAGGCAACTTGGCGCTAAATCCCAAAAGTTTGGGACTAAAGTTTTGATCATCCCTGGCCACTGGCCATGTTAAAATTCAGGACTGCCCAGGTGTGAAGCACCAGCAGATAAATTTTTAACAGAATATGAAATGGAGTTTGTAAAAGGCCTCAGAGAAGAGAAAAGAAGCTTGGATTTAACCGTGTGGAAAATGAGGGACCTCCTTCTTGGGTTGGAATGTCTTCCCAGACTTGCTCAGTGACCTTGGGCAAAATTCACCTTTCTGGCTACCGTCCCATCATCTGTTAAACTGGGATTTATGCCTGGTTCATGCAGGACAGAGGGAAGTCTAAACCTTCTCTAATGTTTGCAAAGCGATTTTGATAACCTTCTGTTAGTGCAGACTTCAAATCATGAAATAAGCGGTCTGAAGAGCAAAACGGCAAAAGACTGTTAAACGTTTCGCATTACAAAAAGGCATTTTCTACCAGTGTTTCAGATAACTGGAGCCAATGGCCACTTTCTTTACCAGAACTAAAATTATATTTATTGTCTAATTGCTGAGATACGTGGGGGGGGGGATGTCTAAAATCTTACTGTGTATTTGGAGAGTTCTGTGATCTTAAGATCTCATACCAAATGTATGGTACTTGATACCAGGAAACAAAACTCAGCATGTTTGGGGGCCAGAAAGAAGGGCAGTACCACACCAGAATTTACTTCTCAGTCTTCCAATCTCCCTTTCATTTTAGGGGCATCTGCAACCAAAACAAGTTGTAGGATCTCCAGAGGTCTTCCTGAAGGACATTGCTTTTTGTTTTAGAGTATTTTAAAAGTATTTCTTTGAGTGGAAGCAGGGGACACTCTGAGGACAACAGAAACTGCTGCTTATAGCTTCCAAGCCACATGTGGCCAACTCAGTCTTCTTATGATATGTACAGGTTTTGAAATGCATGGGGCGTATTGTCTGGCAAAACCGTAGGTTCTCTCACACCAGAAGTATGAGGTCATCAGATCCAATCCAGTTTGAGTCTTATTAAGTCAACCTGCTCAAGTGCTATTGACCACTGTGTTGGGTCCCAGTGCACACCTCTAATTTCTAGCTTACTAGGGCCAAGCTAAATGTTGAGTCTGGAAAGTTATTTTTTTAAAAAAAACTTACTGTTACCATTCCATGGCCCAGAAAAGTAGCGATCATAATAGCCACCACTTTTGAAAAGTAACTCTAGTCCAGGAGAGCGCTGTCCAGAGGGTGAAGGAGGGCAAAATGATATCAAAACAGCCCTCAGGAAGAGTGTGCAAGATAGACAAAGGGTGAATGTTTCCCCAAAAGACAGGTGTTTGAGGAATTGTTAGGACCTTCCCAGAATGTGTATTTCTAGCATAAAGCTGCATTCTAGCAATGCAGCTTTATGGCTTTTGTGTCTCCCTCTATAAATTAGGATAGGCAAATATTAGACAAATCTGTGTCCCCTTTTGCTCTCTTTCGGCTTTGGTGAGTCATTTCCTCCATCTTCGAGGTTCAAAAGCCCACCCTCAAATGTACACCTAGTACTTGGTGTGTGTGTGTGTGGGGGGGAAACAGGGAAGTAAAGCGAGGAGAATGGCTTTGCCTGAATAATCCTGCAAATTAGCCACATTTTGGAACACTGGCCTTCCGTTCGTCTGCATATTGGTGAATTATTTACAGAGCTTTGGCAGGCCCCTATGAAATACAGTGTAATATAGACAAAGCACTCTCTGAAACAGTGGCTGATACATTCCAGTAATATAAGGGGATAATTGTGCTGAAACGGGCTTTGCTTGGCACTGCTTACCTATCTCCCTGAGAGGTGGAGATTCACAAGCACTGTTTCCGTTCAGGCTTCCGGACAGCCCGGGCATAAATCTTTAGGCACCAAGATCACAAGCAAACGAGAAATAACACTCTCACAAATGTGTTGGTTGATGCCAAATCATCACCATACCTTATTTCTTGATCATTCCTGAAATACGCATCTGAGATACAGATTTTGTTTTAAACTAAATTCTTGGATGGCACATTTTTTAAAGCTTTCATAATTTTCAGTGCCTTAATTTGGGTTTTGTCTCAATGTTAAGGGTGTCCTCCTTTCTTTAGCTCATGTTGACAATCCAGAGCATTGATCGGGCTGGTTCTCAGAAAAAGAGGGATTTGTTCAAAAGCCGTCCTGAGGGGAATCAATGACTGGAATTTCATTTGGGGATGGGGGACGGGCAGAGCTTGGAAGAAAGGACTACAGATCCCAGAATCCTCACACACAGCCATGGCTAATGGAGGACTCTGATGGTCGTTGTTCAAACAAAGGGAATTTTCCAAGATCTGAAAATGGGAATGACAGAGTGGATAAAACAGACCCGGATAGTCTGGCAAAATGGCAAAATATTTTGCCATTGTTTAAGCCAAGGGGTGCTGCAGAAAAAATGTTGCAGTGTGCAGGGCTTGTGTTCTGAGTTCCAGTCTTCTTGTTTTAAAGGATCAGAGTTATAACTAGCCATTTTGGCATCTGGGGCAACCGGTGGTTTCTCACAACTGCTCTGTTGACACATGGGCATGAGCCTCAGTATGAACATAGCAGAAAGAGAATGTCTTTATTGCCACTGCTCTTCCCATTATCTAAAAGAGGGTGGGCAACAGCAGAGCCTGGGGCCAAATCTCTTTCCTGGACCTGAGGGCCAAATCTGACCTTTCTTGGGTTGCACAAATGGTATACCACATGACCCCATCTTCTGGAGGTTTTCCAGCTTTTCTGTGGATTTCCCAGCACTTTCTGAAAGCTACAGATTTTTTTTTCCTAAGACAGAGTTACTGTCGAGATGAGTTTTCAGCTAAAAAATGCTTGTCTTTTTTGCTCCACCCCATTAGCCAGTGAAACCACCCACCACTGGAATGCGGGCCCTAATAATTTCTCTAAAATTGCATGCAGCAGGAAAGGAGATAAGCAATGAGAGAGAGAGAGAGAGAGAGAAAAAGCAACCCATCCAGTTTTGTTTCAAATGCTGAAGTCTCATCTTCATAATTGGATTATATACCTTCACACGTCCACATTCCTGGTCCAATTATTGCTGGGGGAGAAAATAATGAACACATTCTGTGCAAGAGATGGGTAATTATATTTCCGTATAGCAACAAACTCATTGCCATTTGAATGGAGAAACACTCACCACAAGGGCAGATGGACCCAAAGAAACCACAGATGGATCCTTCCAACAGATAATAAGCTGGCCGAGTGAAACCAAGAAGGTACCAGAGAAGACGGGCCATTCTGTGAGTCTGGGGGTCCAGCCAGAGCAACGTCAAAATGCACGAACCATATCCACTGAACTCAGCCCATCTCGGCTCTTTGTTCATCAGCATCCTTTTTACATCTGGGTTTCTGCTGATGATTTCATTTTCAGCTGCATCATAGACGCCCACGCCCTGGTTTTTCTGAACATCACCGCTTCCTTTTCTGCATGGCGCTCCTGGCTTGCCATGTTTCTCCGATCACACCTTGAACTGGTGGGGCCACAAACCCACCTGGCTCACCTCATCTCTCCGCAGCAGGGAGAACCACCCCCCAAGGTTCTCTGATCTAAGTAAACACAGCACATGCTGAAATTCTTGATATTAATATATCTCTCTTCTCTCTTTTGGTCTTGTTTGTGTGTCAATGTTCTCCAGAATTTAATTAAGCAATGTTTTGAGAGCATATTATATATGTCTGAACAATTTCGCACCGCCGACAGTATGAGCTATTGACCTGGAGGAGAGCCGTTAACACTAGTAAATTCTACAAATGCAGATCTTCTGCTTTGCTCATGCCATTTTTGTCTGGAAGTACCAATCCTCTCCTGTTGCTTTGTTGTCAGCTGACGGGCTTTAATTAGGCCGTTTCTCTTAATTTTGGCCACTGTGCTTTCCAGATGCTGTGGTGAGTCAGGCAAAGTGCGAGCGTGGACACTAAATAACGATGAGTCCGAGGGAGCAATGAGGCAATGACCCATCAGTCACTGGGTGCCTCCTGGAAGCAGACAGATGGGATTGACTTCGGCTGGTGAAAGGAGAGCATTCTGCACAACATTTCCCCCCATCTCTCTGGTCAGAGTGACATCCTTGCTAGAGAAATACAGGTAGTCACCAAGGGTGATCCCATGACAGCCACCAGGCGAAGCTAATTCCTTGCACAAGAGGACCACTGATGTGGTCCCTGCTTTACTATGTACCACCACTGTTGATGGCCAAAGAATAGCAGTGGAGACTCCAAGGTCAACTTTTGGAAGAAGGGTCGTGGCACATTTCGTCAAGGCACGGGGTGGTAATCCAAAATTTAAAGGAGCTGCCCACAGTGCTGAACCCATTTGGGTGGGCAACAGCACCACAGAGATGGCCTGCAGAGTCTGAACTAAAACCCAGAGGGGATTCACGACCTCCCTTCTCCATGAAATCAGAACCACCAAGCTTCACTGAAGGATGGTGATGCAGCCTAGCGTAGATATTGTCCCCATCTCTCCTATCTGGGAGCTGTAGGTTGAGTTGTTTTCTCCAGCTCTGTATAAGACCACACAATGGTATGTCTTATTTTGCTGCTGGTTCCTTTGTTATTTTTTTTATAGGGTTCCACCTTAAAGCTTGTGACCAAGATTCGTTTGCTACTCACAGCTCAAGTAGACTTCTAGAATCAATGGAACGTACCTAAAAGTTGACTTACTCTTTAGCTATAGATGAAACAGATCTTATCTAGCCAGACATAGCCAAGGGGCTTACCACACAGTGGCTGAAATCTAGCAGCAAGTTGCACTCGAGTTGGCTGGACTTTTGTCCTTCTTTTTGGTTTTTTTATTACATTTTTACCCACTGGAGGGAGCCACTGGGCCCTTCTCCCTTGGACCCCTAAATGACTGAGCCGTTGCTCCTCAGAGGTGCGTGCTGTTTAACCTCACTTAACCTGTTCAACAGCAGCTATTTAATCTTGCTCGTTATACACTGTGGAAGAAAAGGGGAAAGACGAGAACACTGGAACCTGGGAGCTTAAGAGAGGTATGCAACACCGAACTCAGAAGACCACCTTCTCCCACGGCCTGGCAGGAAATGCTCTACTTTTTGTTATTACTGAACCCTAACAAATAGAACCTGCAACAAAATGTACGATGCTCCTCTATAGGGTTCCCAGCAGCAAATATCCTTTTCTCACTAATTCTCCACTGTTTCCCCTCTCCCACTGGGTTTTCATTTGCGTGCGCCCGTGTGCATACACACAAGCACACACAAGTTGGTCAACTTTCTATGAGCCCTGAGCATGCTTAGTTCTCATTGGCCTACTTGGTGCAAGAATCCTATAGCTGGGCTTTTCCCCTCTCCCGCTGTGTTTCTCTCTATTTGGGTAAAACTCTGAGTCTGCCCACCAACAAGAGCTAGAGTAGGGTCCTGTGAGAAGTAACTGACCATGACTTAAAAGAGATCTGGGTTCAAATGCCTCCTTGGCCATAAAAACTCATTGGAAACGTAGCAAAGGCAAACCACTCCTTCAGTGTCTCACATACTCCAAAAATCATAGGGTCACCGTAATTTGGAAGCGGCTTGAGGGCATATAATAACGATAACACCAACATCACAAACTGGGGCAAGAATTTACAGTGGGGATGTGCCATTCAGATTTCCTGGATTCCAGCCCCCAGAATTCTCCAAAAATTCCCCAAACAGAATTCTGGGAGTTCCAGCCCACAGATCCATACATTCAGACACCTCTCTTTCACTCACCTGGAGCAGGGCCTAGTTCTCTGAGGTTGTACGGCGTTCTAAGCCTTAATTTCCTGCTGCAATGATTCCTCAGAGGAAGCTGCTGCAATGCTTTCTGGGAGTGGTAGTCTCATTGGCCTTTAGGCTCTGTAGAGAGTGCCTCCTGAATAACCCAGAAAACATTGCAACAGCTTCCTTCCAGGAAGCATTGTGGCAGGAAATGAAGGCCTAGAATGCCATACGGCATTGAATGACTAGGCCCTGTTCCAGGTGAGTGAAATATACATGTTGGAAGGTATGGATATGTGTGCTGGAACTCCCAAAACTTTGCCTAGGGATTGGAGTCCAAGAAATGCAAGTGGCACATCCCTAATGTAAATAATTATTTACAATGTGGCATTAGAAATAAATTATCAGGACTAGCTAAAAGACTGCTTGCAAATACAGTAGGTCCCCCCTATCTGGGGGATCTGTATCCACTGATTCACTTATCCGCTGCCTGAAAAAACTAAATAAAAAAACCCAGAAATTGTATTTATATGCCATTTCCAGGGTGTATTTAGCAGAACTGGCCACTAGAGGAGCCAGAGACCATGGAATATCTAGCGTTCAATACTTCTGCACGTTTTAGCATCGGGGGCTTGGAACCAAGCCCCCACAGATACTACAGTCCTACTGTATTACTTAATTAACTTACGGAATTTCTTGCTCCAAGAAATTGCAATGGCCATTGATTTTGATTACTTTAAAAGAGATTAGCCATGTTCATGGAGCAGAGGTCTATTTGAGACCTTTACCTCAAGAGCAGCACCCTGGACAGCTATTTTTGGGGGGGGGGGCTACAAAATGCAGCCATTTTGGGTCCTTTTAAAGGAGGAAGGCAGGGTAAAAATGTTTTAAATAAATAAATACAGTCCCCAGATATCATTAGCCAGCATGGCCATATTCAATATCTAATTTCATTCAAAGCTTGGAAATGTTACTTTTTTCAGACCACAACTCCCAGAATTCCCTAGCCAGCCATCACAGCCACTGGCCAAGCTGGCTGGGAGGTTCTGGGAGCTGTAATTGAAAAACGTAATCTTGGCAGCTTTTGCCTGTGAGTTGACTGGAACCTCCATGTACTGTGGTGCTGTAGCTGCAGCTTGTACCACATCAAGTTCTATGCACCGCCTTTTATCACCCATTTTGAAGTTTCACTTTTTTCTGATACCGCCCTTTTTAAAATGGGAACTTGTGGCTCAGTTTTCACACAGCAGCAACCCTCCAGGGAATCTCAAGCGCAGTTACGAGATGGGATGACCAGCAGCTCATCCAGTTGTCTCCCAGAAAGGATCAGTAAGCAATTTCTGCCAACCTGGATCAATGATGGGGGGGGGGGGGGGGGAGAGGCGACTGATTACAGTTGCTTTCTTGACCAAACTGAAGATGTAACTGAAAACATTTTGGTTGTTTTAGGTTTTTCGAGCTGTTTGGTCGTGTTCTGGAGGTTTTTCTTCCTAAAGTTTCACCAGTCTCTGTGGCCGGCATCTTCAGAGGACAGGAGTCAGAACTCTGTCTGTGCTCTGGGTTCTGACTCCTGTCCTCTGAAGATGCCGGCCACAGAGACTGGCGAAATGTTAGGAAGAAAAACCTCCAGAACACAGCCAAACAGCCCGAAAAACCTACAACAACCATCGGATCCCGGACGTGAAAGCCTTTGAGAATACATTGAAAACATTTTGTTGATGCGTTCAGTTTTTTGCAAAGCTGGGCCAAGGCAACACAAAAAGAAATCCTTGATTTTGATGATGATGATAATGGTGATGACGACGATGACGACGAGGATGGTTTTTGCCAAACAGGTGCCAATGCCCCCTAAGTTCATTCCCTAACCCATGATCTCAAGGAAGGAACACTACTTAAACCGTTTCTTGTCTTTATCCCCTATCATTCTGCCCTTGGACAGTCAACACTGCTCAAGCCTCCTCTTTCCATTTCTAAAGAGGATTGTGCCTTCTTTGAGTGTTCAACACAAACACCCCCTGTATGGATAATGTAATTCTTTAGTGTAGCCACTAGGTGGCTCTGGACATGGTGATATCACTGAGAAGGACAAGTTAAAGGATTGTTTCCAGCCTCGGTAACCTCCTGGAGCCATATCCACTCCTCAAAATTAATGGAAAATGATTGCATTTCTAAAATATTTTTTTTAGTTCTTAAAATCCAGCTTTTTTTTCTAAAATAAAATGGAGAAAAAATTTCTTTAGAGAGTAGAATCTCCTAGACATGCAATTCTCCTGTTGTTTTTTTTAAGTTTGGAAAATATTTTAAGAAAAAACTAAATAGTTCACTATTAATGGAAACTTTGAAATGGATTCAGACAAATACCGAAATCCTAACTAAATGAGCCTGATTCAGGCCAATATGTATGAGGTCTGGACCGAATTGATATAGCCAGCTTCATTCCAGAGTAGAGCAAAATAAATTTAAAAATTGATTTGTGTCCAGATCACAAACCAGCTTGCATGGGGTACAAATTGCTTCAGCCTGCCTGCCTGCCTGCCTGCCTTCTGTGTGCTTAGTTTGCAAACTTCCAAAACTACCACAGTTGGTAGATTTACTCCCGTCTTGAGAATCTATCGTGTCTCCAAATGTTATGGAAATCAGTTCAAAACCACAAACATCTTGTTTTTCCAATGCAAATCAATGGGAAACTGACCAATCAACGTGGGCCTGGGACACAACGCTCACATTAAATGGCAATCCGCTTTAAAGCATCAGATCAGAGACTCTAACCTGGATCAGGAGACCTGTCCTCTGCTTTAGTATTAACCAGAGATGGGGGCTCCAGTAGCAGGACTTGCTGTCAAGTCGAACTTAAGCCGCACCAGTGACTCAACTTGGACTTGACTCAGAGTTGGTGTTTTCTCAATGACTCAAACGCGACTCACCACTCAGAACCCACCCACCCCTCCCTCCCTTTTTTCTGGAAAAATGTTTTAATAGGGACTCAGACTTGGGGCTTTGGACTCAGGACTTGGCGCCAAAAGACTCGGACTTGGGACTTGGACCCAAAGACTTGCCCACATCCTTCGTATTCACCATTCTTTAATGGCACCCCACAATTTGGCAGCTGGGTGGGTGTGTCCTAGGATGAGACTAGGGGTGGTGTGGGATGGACACACTGCAGACGGAGCCTGGGTAGGTGGGGTGGCAACCTTGTAGGTGGAGTCAATGCAGAATCTGGTGGCTGGCTGGGTGGAATTTGGGAGCATCTTTTGAAATAGGTGGCCTAAGACTTCTACGGATGAGACAAGTAAGATGTTACTTGGTTGACGTGGAAATCCATGGCTGAGAACCGTTGACTTAAAATGGATGAGTTGTCAGTTCCCCATAGCCATCCTCCTTCATGCCAAGTCATGGCTCGGTGATCTGTGGAGGCCACAGGAAAAACCTCTTTGAGTTCATATGGAGATTTAAGTCTCCAAACCTTACTTTTAAATCTTCCTCTTCAAAACATCACATCTGTTTAAATCCTTCCAAAAGGCACTAGAAACTTCTGCATGACATCCAACTCACAGGGGCTTCAGTGTTCTTTAAGAAACAGGAGAGCGCCATCTGTTGGCCCTCTTTGTGAACTGAGATAAATCGCACCCTCCCATCCCAAAATAAGAGACCTCCTAACGAAATAAAAGTTTCAGTTGCTTCAGCATTTTAAACTTTTACGTGCTCATCTTTCTTTCTTGCACACTTAAGATTTAAAGAGCAAACGACCCTACATTGTGATGCCATGAAGTGCCTCTACCACAGAATCAAATCTCAAAACACTCCGGGATTCGTCATGAAATACCGAGTCACATTGCGAGGTTGGATATCCAGATCTGTATACTTTTGAGAGCAATGCAGCGTAACAGCTACGAGACTGGACTGTAAATTGAGAAACTCGGCTTGCTTTACAGGAACTCAATGGGTGGCCCTAGAGCAACCAGCCACCCTTTCCCCCCTAATCTCTGTTTAAGATCAGGCTCTTTCTAGTCCCTGCGATGTAGAAAAGCACCGGCTCAATGGTACAATCCTGCACCCATCTTCCTGGAAGCAAGCTACAGCGGAATCCGTTGGACTTTTATGTGAGTTAAACATGTGTATGGGAAGGAAGCAGAAGGATGGGGAAGTAAACCTGGATCTTATCACTTGGTGTTCATATTATTTCCGTGCTGAGCCCACCTGTTTGGGTTCCCTTCCATTCAAGGAGTGACTGGAGGCAATACACATGTTCGGGATGAGTTCGTTTGTGTTCTGCTACACATTTTGGCACCCTGGGGCAATGCTCCAGTTGCCCCTTCCGAGTTATGGCTCTCTGTCCAAGTCACCTAGCTTGCTTTGAGTTAGGAGTTGAACCTTCGTCTTCCCAACTCTAACCCAATATTCTAATGACTAAATTACAGCAGGCTGGGTCCCTCTCAAGTCATCGGATTCTTATGGGGAAAAGACAAGTCATGAAGGAGGGAACAGACTCAACACTCACACAGTTAGGCATGTGGTCAAGGAAGTAGAGAACGCTTCTCTTAACGGGAACCCTGCAGGTTTATTCAATGAAGCTGAAGAATGAAATATTCCAGACAAATTATTTCTTCGCATATCACCTAGTCACATTGCAGAATTTGCTAGCCCAGGGTAAAGTCAAAGCCATCTCCCCGGGTGACCTTCAAAGGCAGTTGGGAGAATCCGTAGAGCAGAAGGCCATGAGGCAGGACAGCCATGCGTCAGGCACATGCATTAAGCTGCACGGGTGCATGAGAAAAGACATGACTGTGCTGAGCACCAGTGTGGGGTGCTGGTTAAAGCAGGGGTGGGAACCAGGCCACCTTGCGACTCCAACTGGCCCCATCCCGTTTCCATGGCCCTGAGCCCTCCCTAGTCTGCTCTGTTTTGAGCTCGGAAACGGAGAATGGAAACTTCTGGAGGCCTTCAAGAGCTGCGACGCGCCATGTAAGTAGGTCCTAGGGCCGCTCATGTCATATCAACCCCCCTGCCCCAAAAGAGCCATTTTTGAAAGCTGTTAACCCTGTTGCAACAAAATCAACAAGCAGTCTGGTGGCACCTTAAAGGCTCAGGCATTTAGATCTGACATGTTTTGCTGGCCTTTAGCCCACGCCATCAAATGGACTTCACAAGGCATTTGATGAAGGGAGTTAGGGTCCCCAAAAGCTTATGTCAAATAAAAATTATTAGCCTCTGAGGTACTGCAAGACTCTTGGCTGGTTTTCCTTCTATCAAATTTCCACTCGGCTTCCAAAACCAATGCACCCAATTTCCTCACGTGACCTGCTTTAGCCAATGGCTGTTGACCAAGAAGCTTATTGGCTGGTTTTGGTTCACAGCATCAGTTTTTCCATCTTTGGCTGATCCTTGGTTTGTGGCTCAAAAGAGAAGGAGGTCTAGGTATTTATAAGGTTGTACATTTGGAGGCTGGCTCAGAATACACGTTCCAACAGATTCACCTATTTTCTGAGGACATAGCATCAATGCAGTCATGTCTCAAACGGTGTGTACAGTTCTGGCCGCAGCACCATCTCAAACAGGATATTGGAGGACTCGAAGCAGACAATTAAAAATGGGGGCAATGCTTGATAGCCAAGAGGGCTGAGAGATGGCTGAGCTGACACTAAGGCAGCTGAGGTTCTTCCTTTCCCATCTAAGGAAGTTAGAAATTATTTAGGGTCGCCTTAATCCTAGACTAAGCCTGTGTTGACTTAGTGGCTCCGAGCAGGGGCAGCTGATGGACCATGATGGAAAATTTCAGGGTGGGCCTTTCTGCCCTGTTTATGGGCCACGTAGCTGTGAATCAGGACTGAGAGAGGTTTGGATCTGACATCGCTCAACTTCCTTCCTGCTCCTCCCTTTCTCCACCCCTTTCATTTGGTTCTTCTGCCCACTGATCTGAGCCCGCGTGGCTGTTAGGCTGGCGGATCTGAGAGGCTTTGGTTTTATATCCAGAGCTTGGGGAAGGGATGTTGTGGGAAAGGGACCATTTACTGGTGAGGGGATTGTGGGTCTAGAAGTTATTCCCCAAGATCTAGTCTGGTCCTGGAGGGTCTTATTTGTTTTAAATGTGTATGTGTTAGAGATGGGCACAAACCGAACCACGAATCAGAAAAACCGGCAAACCAGGCTGGTTCGTGGTAGGGAAGCGATGAGGGCTGTGGGAAGGGGGGGGGGTGGATGGTCCCTCCCTACACGAACCCAAAAAACGAACCACAAACGGGTTCATGGTTCGTGGGTGGCTACGAACCATCACGAACCACCGTTTTTCCAGTTTGTGCCCATTTTTAGTGTGTTTTCAAGCCATATGGAATATCTCACCAAATCAAGGTAATATTCTCCACCCTGGTTTCGTCTTCTCTTCAAGAGTCCCAGCCCACACTGGCTCAAAAAAAGCCTCACTTGGCTGGATTTAACGAGAACGCCGGCCCACTCCAGTTACCCCGTGATGGCTCGCCTCCTCCCAGATATGGGCTGATTGAACATCCATTACACTTCCCCTCCCTCTCTCGAAAAATCACGTGCAAAACCGGGTCCAGCTCCTGCCTCCCTCCTGCCCCCTCTTCTCCAAAAGGGGCTGAGCCGTTTCCTTTATTTAATGCCCACAAAACACCCTTTGAAGATGCAAAGTACTCCTTTCAACGCTAAATATTATTATTAACAACAAAGAACGAAACGAAATGAGGCAGGCCTCGAGTTCAAACGAGGGACTCTCTCTTTAAAGCATGTTAAGAGGAGGGCGGTGTGCGCTTATGAAGTTTACGCCGTTTCTAACGATAGAAGCAATTACCTCGTAGAGTAGCTGCACTTGGTGAATTAAAATTAATTGAATGCTACACTGGTGGGGGAGGGGAAGGGGGAAGAGGAAGGGAAGGGGCTCGCTAAATATAGTTTCCCATGGCTGGAAGCTAAGAGGGTGCTTGACATCCAGAACAATGGGACCCCTCTCTTGGCATGCTGGTTTCCCAGCCTTTTTCAAGAGCGGGTCTTCTGTGGGAGAACAATTGCTATCCCATAATGCAAACTGGTGCCTTCCAGCTTGGTTGTTGCCTTCCCACAGAAGCTGAATCGAGGACGATCCGGGTCAAGTACGTGGAAATGCTTCTCCGTCCAAAAGACATGGTGCTGTGGAACTCCCTGCCACAAGGTGATTGCTACCTTGCATGCCTTTAGAGGGAGCTTAGATAAATCAGAAGAAGCTAGGGTTATTGATGTCTGCTGTTCAGGGGGCTATCTTATCACTTCCGATACAAGAGGCAGTACGCCCCGGCGCATCGGCTGCTGCGGCTTGCCAGATGGAGGGTGCAGTGATGCTCGCTTGCTCTGGCAGGCTCTCCATGGGCAACTGATCGGCCACTGGGCAAACAGAACCCTGGACCAGAGAACCCTTCGGTCTGGTCCTGTAGCCATCCTGTCATGTTCTCATGGACTCCCATCATCCCCAGACAGAGAGAGAGAGAGAGCGGCTTTGTTTTTGGAATGTTTCCCCCCCCCCAAAAGTTTCAGTTGTATTTCTGTTTTATGGGGCAGGGATACCAACTGGATGTCATTTTTGCTAGAACCAACGGCTAGCGATGTCATAAAGCAAGCCATACCTAAAGGAAGCCAGTTGTAGGAACGCTCTAAGGCCTGCTATCCTTCACTCACTCAGAGGTCAGTCCTGTTTAATTCTCTGAGGCTTACTTCTGGGTAGACCTCCAGAAGGTTGCCCCGAGAGTCTTTGGAACTGTGCCGTCAGGGTCAATCCCACAAATTAAATTAACAGTCCGTTCTTTTGCTATTTTCTGCACCGTTATATGAAAAAACTCCCAATTCGGAGTCTGCCTTGCTTTGCTTTGCTAGAGCGGTTTGCGGGGCAGCCGAAAGCACAGAAAGAGCCATTCCTAAACTGGACAGAGGAATAATTTGTCAGGGAAATAAAGCACCCTGTCTCAGGCTGGCAGATTATGGTGTGAGGGGGAGAAATTAGTCATAAGCCGAATCTGCTCACTGGCCTCCCTTATTTCCATAAATTAAACATACAGACGTTCACATTTAGGGAGAGGAAATGCCCTGTGTGCGGGGGTGTCTGTCTGTGTGTTTGTGTATGCATACACAAGTATGGAAATTTGTGATCGACACACACACACACAGGCTTTTTCTTCTCTGGCTTTTCGTACGGTTTAATAATCAGTGTCGGGCTACCAAGTGGTTTGTTCCTTCTTCGGATTCTTGTGTGGGATGCTCCGAGTTTATTTCCAAGTGGAATCGTTTCCTTTTAAAATTAAAAAGGAAAGGAAAGAACTCACGGCAAGTCGGTAGAACGTGGACTTCTCCATGCTTGGAACAGATGTACAAACAAGATTCTTTAGAAGTTCTGGAAAAGTCAAAGCATCATCATCATCACCTTAGAACTGCAGAGCTGGAAGGGACCCAATGGATCATGGAGTCCAGCCCTCATCAAGGAGGCCCCATGGGGGAATCGAACTCCCAACTTCTGGCTCCGCAGCCAGAGACCTAAACCATCATTTGGGACGACAGTAGGTCTGTGTTGGTGTGTGAAGAATGAGTGCCCTATAACCATGGTTCACAACCTTGGGTCACCCCGGTGTTCTTGGATGGCAACTCCGAGAAGCCTCCAGTACCAGTTGTGCTGTCTGGGGTTTTTGGGAATTGCAGTCCAAGAACACCGGGGTGACCCAAGGTTGGGAACCGCTGCCCTATAAGATCTCCTTGACCAGAGGTCCCCAACCCCCGGTCTGCGGCCCGGTGCCGGTCCGTGGCCTGAGCCGGACCGGGCCGCGGAGACAGACCTCCCACCCACCCCGGCACGCACTCCCCCCGCACAGCCCCTTTGCGCATGCGTGCGCCAGTGCCCACACAACTGCTCCCCCACCCTTTTGCGCATGAGCGCTGCACCGCTGTTTGTGCATGCGCACGAGCTCCGTGCCACCGTTTGCACATGCGCCCGCACGAGCATCCTCCCGCGCAAGGGGGTGCCCTGCCTTCCCCAGCCGGTCCGTGGGGTTAAAAAGGTTGGGGACCCCTGTCCTTGACAGTGGGAAATATTCCTTCCAAAGGAGTGGACAGGCTGGAGGGCCATCCGTGGGGCATGCTTGAGTGGTGGGATTTCCTGTGTTGGACTCAATGACCCTTGAGGCTCCTTCCAACCGTTCAGTTCTACGACCATATGAATTAGGCCAATGGAGTTGGGCGGAAAACTCCTTTCAGTTTGTTTCTGAGAAGAGCATTCTTCCATTTGTGCCCTTCTTCGGAAACCTAATGGAAAGAACTTGGGTTTTTTTTTTTTAAATAAAGAAAAATGTTTGAGAAAGCAAAAGCGAGTGATCTGTCTTTCTTTGGTGGCACCCCATCTACGTGTACCCTGAGAACCGCAGTAGAACGCTGGGACCTCGGGCCGAGGTCACTGTGGGTTGCTCAGCATGCCTCCATGCCCTCCGGATCGCCTGACTTTTTCTCTTGGGTAGCTGGGAATATTCGCAACGTCCTTCTCTGTTGGCTTCCTTGCCATTTTCCAGACGAAGAGGTGGGAGGGTTTTCTTTCCTCTCTGCCAAGGCCTTGCCAGAGTCGTGCGCGAATTCTGCCCACCAACAGGTGTAGGGGGCAAAAATGAACATATGCCGTCATGATCGGCGCGGCGCGCGGTGGAGGCAACTTCTGGGGGGGTCTCCCAGGGCAGCCTTCAGCTGGGGACCTGGCAGCCTTCGCAGGCACCATCTGGCACTGATACGGCTGGCACCGGTTTCGCTATTACCCGGATCGATCAGGCAAGCCGACAGATGCCCCCTTTTATTACAACATACAGACAGCACACACACACACACACACACACAGAGAGAGAGACTCTCTCACACTCACACCCATGCCTGCTTTCCCTATTTGGCTTTCCAACAGCTTTTCGGATGATCAAGAGAGGCTGAAAAAGCCTGAGGTTTGAAGAGATGCCCTCGGGGACTACAAATCCCAGCATTCCTCAGATTCAGAATTCTGACCAATAGGGGAGACACAGTGTTCCAAAAAAGCAACGCTTCTGATTTACTAAGACAATCAATTAAAACTGGTAAAAGTTAAGGATCATTTTGGTCCGAGCTTGGTGCGTGGCAGGTTCGAAAAATGAGGTTTTGGTAGCGGTAATACTATTTCATGACTCGTTTCCTTGCCAGGTTGATATTACGCTTTTTTCCTGAGCCTTCTTCGCTCTTCGCTTGCCTGCCTTTTGTTGGTGGCTGTAACCCAGCCACAACCCCTTACCCACATGCTGGAAGTGCTTGGAAGCTGATACAAAATGCAGGAGACGGCCAATGACAGCTTTTATTTTACGATCTACATGGATGTGGTCTTCCCAAAATTTAGAATTGGGTGGAATTTCAAGCAAAATTTAGCATGGATGGAGTTCAAACTAAAGCTCCAGAAGGTAGAACAGGCACCTAAATAAGCAGGCACAAAGATTCTCTTCTGTGTCTCAGGCCCTAAAAAATTGACACAGTGAGCACATCATCAGAAGCAGAGCTGTGATAAAAAGACATCTGATAGCCCCAACTCAACCTTGCTTTGCTCTGCTGCTGCAAAAAAGCTTGATTTCATTTTGGGATCAGCTATCAAGAGGCAGTGACAGATTTTACTTTCTTGGGCTCCATGATCACTGCAGATGGGGACAGCAGCCACGAAATTAAAAGACGCCTGCTTCTTGGGAGGAAAGCGATGACAAACCTAGACAGCATCTTAAAAAGCAGAGACCTCACCTTGCCGACAAAGGTCCGCATAGTCAAAGCTATGGTTTTTCCAGTAGCGATGTATGGAAGTGAGAGCTGGACCATAAAAGAAGGCTGACTGATGAAGAATTGATGCTTTTGAATTGTGGTGCTGGAGGAGACTCTTGAGAGTCCCCTGGACTGCAAAGAGAACAAACCTATCCATTTTGAAGGAAATCAACCCCGAGTGCTCACTGGAAGGACAGATCCTGAAGCTGAGGCTCCAATACTTTGGCCATCTCATGAGAAGAGAAGACTCCCTGGAAAAGACCCTGATGTTGGGAAAGAGTGAAGGCAAGAGGAGAAGGGGACGACAGAGGACGAGATGGTTGGACAGTGTCACCGAAGCTACCAACATGAATTTGACCAAACTCCGGGAGGCAGTGGAAGACAGGAGGGCCTGGCGTGCTCTGGTCCATGGGGTCACGAAGAGTCGGACATGACTTAATGACTAAACAACAACAAATCAAGAGCAGCACTTGGAAGTAATTAAGTTCTGCAGTACCCTGCAACTAGTTACTTTTGGTCAACAACTAATATTATTAGAGGTCACAAAGTCACAATAAAGGTAATCTGCAATTACAAAGCTACTTCTTAGACATAGAAAGTAATGGCTTCTAGTTACTTTCCAGGCATTGTAGGGAATTTTTTGAGAGGCACATTCATGGGGATTTTTCTAGATTTATGCCAATCTCCTCTCTATCCTAAGTAGCAATGGAGGTATTATTTGGCCTGGCTTTTTAAAAAAATTTCTAAGTTGCAATATCAAAACTAGACACTAGATGGGAACAGAGACCCTGTATAATACAACAGATTAATCACACATACCACACAAACTCCCTCAGTCAGAGCAACAACAGTGATAAATGCAGTCACTCTCGGTCCAGAGACACAATACAGGTCACACAAGTTCCTTTTAAAACTGGAGCTCTGATCAGGAGGCAACCATAGACTTCAAATTTTTAACCTGTAAAGCCCTAAATTGCATAAATGCAATCTATCTAAAAAACTGTATCTCCCTCTAGCAGCCTGTTTGGGTGTTAAGGTTATCAGAAGAGACCTTTCTCTCGATCCCACCACCTTCACAGGGGACACGAGAAAGGGCCTCTTTGTCTCTGCCGCCAGGCTCTGGAACTCCCTCCCACTGGAGGCCCGGCTGGCCCCGTCTTTGCTGTCCTTCCGCAAGCAGGCAAAGACCTTCCTCTGCAGGCAGGCTTTCCCTCAGTGACTGACTGTCTAGGATACAAGAAACAGGGCATAACTAGCTAGCTAAAGAAAGAAAGAAAGAAAGAAAGAAAGAAAGAAAGAAATGCAAGCCTGGTTGTGTTTTTGAGGAATTGTCTGCCTGGTGGGAAAACGTTGTTATAGCTGGAAATACACTTTTCCTGTAATGTGTGGATTGATGCTCAGTTGTTTGCAGAGTTCTAATGACCTTCTGCTTTCCTGGGTGGCTGGAATGGTCAGATCTCAGAGCCTTTCATTGTCCCTCCCAGTTAAACCCAGGAAAATGGCTTTATCTTTGCCGAGTAAGATTCGATGCCGGGCATCTCCCACGGCTGTCGCTCCCAAAGTGGCATGCA
Source organism: Intellagama lesueurii (assembly GCA_037013535.1). Classification (NCBI taxonomy): domain Eukaryota; kingdom Metazoa; phylum Chordata; class Lepidosauria; order Squamata; family Agamidae; genus Intellagama; species Intellagama lesueurii. The sequence continues at coordinate 20,270,287 of JBAJHW010000012.1, read as the reverse complement.
AGAGCTTCAGCTGAGGAAAAGGGTGTTTTCCTCCATCCGTCACTGCTGGTTCCTTCCCGATGCCACGTAAATAATTGAGGAGCGCAGGCGCGTCGGTGGTGCCTCTTCTCGTCTGCGGCGCGGATCTGGTGCGAGGAAACTTGGGAAAAGGGCCCAATAATAATGTACCAGTCCAAAGTAATTAAAGTGCATCATTACATATAAATTTGTAATTAAACACTTTAACGTAATCATCCCACACAGCGTGATTCCTGATGAATTAATTAAAAGAACTCCAGAAATGAATGTTTTCCGTGTCGGCATTGCTGTAAGGCAGCCTTTGCCATCTCCCTAACTATTCCTGCAACATGTTGAGAAGTAATTAGATCATTACTGGGGAGGACAGGAAGACCCAGAAGTCCAAAAGAAAAGAAAGCTGCGGTGGAGGTGAGGAGTTGGGATGGAAGCTAGAGCAAGAGAAATTGACTGGGGTGGAAGCCATCAGCTGCTGCACTGGCTGGAAAGCCATGCAGTTCGATGCATTTTGTGAGGGAGGAAACCTTTGCTCTCTCCCCTGGGAGCTGAGGCCACATCTGAACGCTTCCAGGGTGGTATGCCTGCATGCTCCGGGTATTTTCTCTACAGTGCAGAAACTATACATTCTGGATAGCCCATTGTTATTAAAGCTGAAATCTGCCAACAATCCAGAGATGTGATTCAGGCGGAGCTTCGGGGCCAAGCAGTCAGACTTGCAAATGAAGTCCATGCTTACCTCCCGATGACCAATCACAAAGCAAAGCAAGCTGCTTTGCCACCGGCGGGAGATCGGAAAAGCTCCCTGTGTGACCATCAGTCCTTGGCAGCACTTAAGGAGGTGTGGCTTCCAAGGCTGGGTTCGCTGTGATGTGTAATTTGGCCCTAAAGAGACACTTTCCACATGGATGGGTTTGCTAACAGGCTCTTCCTTCAGCCTCAAAGAAGCAGCCCGCAGCCCCTCCAGATGTTACCGGTCAGTAAGTCCCATCCATCTTAGCCACTTGGTGAGGAAAGCTGGAGCCTTATAGTCCAGAAACATCTGGATTATAGCGGTTGCTCATCCCTGGGGCAGGAGGTGCATTCACAGAATGGCCAAAAGCAGGAGCTGCCTGAGGATGGGCCATTTCAAAGGCCACCACCCCATTTCCCTGCTTAGGGCTCTTGATCTTCCAGCCGGACCTTCATTGGCCTGCTCTTCAAAGAGATGACGCCTTCCTACAGATAAGAGAGGGGCACAATCAAGGGGTACGGGCGGGTGCAGAGGGGATTTGTAAGCGATCAGAAAGTGGTCCAGGCTTGTGGTTGCTTTAACAGAAGCAACAGGCCACTGTTGTGATACAATGTCCAGGGCAGATGCGTGTGTTGACGTTTTTACAACCTCGCATGCTGCTTGTAGTTTGTTTGGCTGGGAGGGTCCTTTCTGGGCTGGGGTGACTGTCTATCTATCCAGCACTAACCCATCATTCCTTCCTGCCTCTGCATTCAAAGAGAGCCCCGCCTCTCTGCTGAGTGTCCTCTTTCCCTCTGTTTAGTCTGTTGAAGTCTCTTGGAAGCCGTGGTGGTTTGCTGTTGATCTGTTCATAACTGTAAGTAATAAAACACTTTCATTCTTTCTCTTACAAACGTCTTGGAGCAAGTTATTGAAATAAGTGCCAATTAATGTGAAAGGGTGGACTGTGTGGGGAACTTGTACCTGTTCTCCTCTGTGCTTGTAATGTGTAGCACAAGGGATTTTACCATGAATTTAAATTTTGCAACAGTGATTTAGGCAGAGCCAGAGGTTGAGAGTTCGATTCCCCACTGGGCCTCCTTGATGGGGCTGGACTTGATTCATAGGGTCTCTTCCAGCTCTGCAGTTTATGACGATGGTGATTAACTGTTCCTTTTTTCTTTTTAAGGAGGTGATCTGCTCCGCCACTGGCTGTCATTCTCTAGATATGAGGACCCTGAGATGCAGAGGACTAGAGTCACTAAACCTTTCGCCAAAAATGCCAAACGGTGAGCTCCATCTTGGTGGGTAGGAAGGCTGTTCCCTCCCCCCAGCCCTTCCCGGTCTCCTCTTCCTTCCTGGTGCCAATCAACCTCCACAGGATCCACCCACTCGACGCAGCATGCCGTCGCAAGTCACTTTGGAGGTCCATGAACCAGGACAAGCCCCGGCAGAGCCCAGCTGGTGGAACGAAGCCACGTTAATTATTCCTCAGTGGGGTTCCCCTTGTTTTAACATCCCTTTCAGTGCTGCCCAGACATGTCGCCTCGCGCCGCTCAACTTTGCCACCTGATCTTCACCGCCGAACACCGCCTCCGTTTGAAGCCGAGCCCAAACCCACCCGCCGGCCCAGGCCGGCAGAAAGCTTGGGGCATTCATTCCCCGTTCAGAATACGGCCCGAGAGAGTGCCTCCTACCGAAGCATGATAACTTCTTTCACAGATTCTCCCATTTCCTTTTCCTTGACCAGATTTGCAAATAAAATAAATTCTGGGTGGAAGATAGAGTGATCTCTCCTTGGACCCAGAGTGAAATATTGCATCCTCAAGGCAAATTCTGAGCAAGTGCCACTGATAGCCACTGATAAGGTGTAACAAGGGAAAAAAAAAAGATGTTCATGTTTCTAGTGGTACAAAGTCTGATTAGTCTCTTCCGCGTTGAAACCACAAAATTTGCCCAAATAATACGAAAAAGGCCTGAAGAGGAATAACACAAATTGACCCGTATGTCGGGAGCTGCTGCTCTGCTCCACGGGCTTTTAAGGATGTGAAGCATGGAAAGGTTTGCTTGTGTCTCTCCCGTCCATCATCCAGAGGTTCTGTGCTGGGTGCACTTGCGATCTTGCTTGCTCAAAAGAGGAAAGGGCGGTTCTGTGGCACGAAAACCCTTTCCACAATCAATGGAGATGCTGAAGAGAAGAAAGAGCGCTCATCTGACTCTGCGCGGGGCTTCACGATTCCTCGCCCAAGTGCCTCATCAGCCCTGAATCAATGAGACCAAAGAGTTTAACAAGTGTGCTTCTACACCCCCTACTGCAGTTTACAAGGAGCTGTCGAAGCAAATGTAAATATTGTTCAAAATCTGCATCTCAGCCACATGCAGCAAAGGCCACACCACGTCCAGGGAAATGGTTTTGTTATGTTTGCTTGTTCTTTGTTTACCGCGCTTTGTAACCTGTCCCTTAATTCCGAGATACAAGCACCGTAAACAAAAGCCCTCCCCTGAGCCGGAGAACCAAAATCCATTCCTATAAAATGTGATTATATGTTTACTATTTGCAAGCGATCACAGTTTTAGGGAGCCAGTGTGGTGCAGAGGGAGGGACCCAAGGAGACCTGGGTTCGAATCCTGCTTGGCCTGGAAACTCACTGGGATGCGCTGCCAGTAAAGCGACTCCTTAAATCTCTCACATACCTTGAAAGGCCTCTTGAAGTCTCTATAAGAGGGTTCCGACTTGATGACATATCAGAACTTGCATTTTTGTGATGTCTGCCAATATGCTGCTCGGCGGGGGGGGGGGGGGCGGAAATGTGCGTAAGAGCTGCCCAGCAAACAGCCCCACTGCACGCTTGATCACAAGACGGAGTGTGCAAAAGGGAGCCTGGAGGGCCCAGTGGAAGACTTGCACCCATGTCCTTCCTCTCCACACTCACCAAATATTATACTGGGTCTTGTTTTCTAGCTACATTGTAAAGCTAGTTTGGGTCTTAGTTCTGGGAGAAAACAAAATGATTAAAATAAACACTTACCAGCCTAGCTTTTTGCTGGGGGCCGGGGGGACAACACAGAATGGCAATCAACACAGAACTAGGAGAAGTTCCTTCATCATCAGCATTATCATCATCATCATCCCAGAATCCACCAGACGTTCCCCCCAAAAGGAACTTCTCTAAGATCTGTAGTAGAAGTCAAAAAGGCTGCTTAGCAGGAGGACGGGACCATGATTGGTCGGCAGTGGATGAGACGACCGGGGAGAAACGAGGAGAGGTCAAAGGAAGGCAGGCCTGCAGCACAGGGCCGGCCCTACCATTAGGCAGAGGGAGGCACCTCTTTCAGGTGTCAAATTCAGGATGTCACCATCATCATCCTCTTAGAACTCAGAGCTGGACGGGACCCCATGGATCATCAAGTCCAGCCCCTGTCAAGGAGGCCCCATGGGGAATCGAACTCTCAACCTCTGGCTCCACAACCAGAGACCTCAACCACTGAGCTATCAAGGCAGTTTGTTTTGGACTGAGACTCCACCCACGGGGACAATATGTTTTCCAAGCTTTGGGGAAGGCTAAAAATTTCACAGCTAGGAAAAGTTACTCCTTTCACACTGGGCTTCTCCAGAACCTCTCAGGCACCACCGCCGAAGGCCAAGATAATTTGGGATTCTGTAGTAGTCCAAAATGACTACAGAATTTCCTAAGCCCTGGATCTGCATCATACCTTGCTTTTGAGTATTCCCCAAAGGTGTTTGGTCTGGGGGAGCTTTATCCAAACAAGGCATTTGATGGATGGATTGATTTTCAGGATGGCCGTTCAGTCCAAAATACGTGTTCTTAAAATAATTCTGGAGAGTGTACCATCATTCCCACATGAGTATGAAGAAACCTATACCTTTGAGTAGTATTTTAAGCAAAACATACGTATAACTGAAAAATTTCAGCAGGGAGTAAACTGTGCTCAAAAGGGATGGCGGGGAGATGCTTTGTCCTCTGTGTTGATCAGCACAGATCTTTGAGGGTGGATTTGTTCGAATGATAACACCCAGACGTCTGTTGCAATTCCCCAGCAGAGGAACATGGTGAGCAGGACTAAGTCCTGTGGGACTGCAAAGCATTAGGGGTATTGTAGTTTCCTAAGTGGCCGTCTGTATGGAGCGCCATAGGCAAGGATACTACAACAGCCCCAATGCTTTGCAGTGCAACAGAGCTGGAAGTTACACCAAGCACCCGAGGGAGCTCTGTGTGTAGGTCTGTGTGTTTGTGTGTATCGGTGTCCATGGGCTAAAGCAGTGGTCCCCAACCTTGGGCCTCCAGATGTTCTTGGACTTCAACTCCCAGAAATCCTGGCCAGCAGAGGTGGTGGTGAAAGCTTCTGGGAGTTGTAGTCCAAGAACATCTGGAGGCCCAAGGTTGGGGACCACTGGGCTAAAGCCTCCAGAATTCTAGCTTGGGGAATTCCAGCAGACTTCTGGGAGCGGTAGTTCAAAAAAAAATATCTGGGAGCGGTAGTTTGAAAAATCCCCAAACCTCTTCCTCATGCATCTCCTCCTTCTGCACAAGTGGCTTGCTTGAATGCAACTCTTGCCCTCCATCTGATCATGATCTGCAGGGTCCCGTCTGGCTCTGCAGTTCTAAGAGGATGGGGATGGTGAGATATATCATTTGACGACCTGCAGCATCAAGAGTTGTCTTAAAAGTGGGAATCTAGAGTTTAGCACAAGTCACTTTTTGGAAAAACATTTATGGGAAGCACCTAGGCTGGTGGTTCCCAACCATGGGTAACCCAGGTGTTCTTGGACTACAGTTCCCAAACGCCTTCACCCCTCGTTGTGCTGGTCAGGATCTCCAGGAGTTGCAGTCCGGGAACATCTAGGTTACCCAAAGTTGGGAACCACTGGCCAAGGCCATCCAGCTAGCGAGAGGTTTCAAAGAGCCATGCTTCAAAAGGGTGATTTCTCTGAGCTTGCATGAATCAAACAGCATCAAGAGAAGTTCCACCCCCTGAGACAGACGATCCTTGTACGGGGACGTCTGTTCATGCTTCCACCCAACTTGGAAAGCATCTCGTGGCAAGAAACCGAAGCGTCATGGGATGCCTCACTCAAGCATCCTGTGTCTCAGTTGTACTCAAAACATCTGTAGATTGGGTTTGATCATTCTTGACAGCTGCAAGATGGAAGATGCCTGGGGTGGAAGAGGTTGGAGGGGAAAAGAGGTGGGGGGGGCTCATCACTGGCCTGGATCTCTCTGAGGCCGGGGGGACCCCCGTTCCTCGTCCTTCCTTAATACCCTGAAGAACAATTTACCTTTTTCGGAGCAGGTCCAAGATGTTAATTAAGATAAATCTACCTCAATTTTTAGATTCTCTTATCGTGTAATTTATCAAAATTATGTTAATTATTTCTGTAGGGCAGCAAAATTATTACCTCTTCCGTGTCTGATTTGTATTAATATTCATAATTTAATAATTCAGCAGCCAAGCCATCTGGTTTGGGGAGCCACTCTGCTTCCCTCCCTTTGCTCCAGCCAAAAATATTCTATCACTCTCTCTCTCTCTCTCTCTGGCCTCCTGCTCAAGACCAGAATGTTCTCCGTATCTCTAAAGCCCCCGCTTCTTCTTCCGCACGCCGTGCAACTTGCTGCCGCTTCACCTTTGCCCTTTTGATAGGGCAGGCGCGACGTGGCGCTCCGAACCTGTGCAGAGAAAAACCAAAGAGGGTCCTATCCGAATCTCCCCACAGCACCCCTGTCACATCCATGCAACTCAGCCCTGCAGGTGAGCATAGCTGAATTGACATTTTCCACACTTAGTGATTTTTACACTGTAATTTGACATAATTAATGCCTACATTACTGCTGATAATTTAGCTAGTTAATTAAACTCGGAGGAGATAATTAAGGAGAGGCTATTGCTCGGACTGCTAATTGTTTTTGTCATTATTTCGAGGCGGCCCGACAGCTGCTCGCTGAGTCATCCCCTTTTGTCAGCTGACAAGGGGGCCCCGTCCACGTGACCACGACAAACTGGGGGGGGGGACCCCTGGCCAAGATTCGCCAGCCTGTTTCCTCCAGGCTATCCCATGTCTCCCCACCCACCCCGAGTGGAAACGGAGGGGCTGCCCGCCCCCCCCAACGAGCTGGAAGGGAGCCAGCCTCAAGAGCGACGGCCGTCTTGTCCACGCACGAACAGCTGAGCTCGGCCGCTCGGCACTTTTGTGTACAGATGGTGTATGAATATTCACACGGCCAGCCTTAGGATTTCCCCCTGTTGAGGCAGCACATGGAGCATGGTTTTGCCCAGCGCATGGCTGAAAGGTTGCCACGGCGTGGGTGTTTGGTCTCTGTGGCATGTGCTTCCCCACCCCCTCCTGATTCATCGGTGACAGAGTTTCAAAAAGTTCTTCCTGAAGACTACAACACCCCAAATCCCCCAGTCTGCAAGCAAGACCACTTGTTTTTCCAAGCACAGCTTAAAACAAAGGCCTGCACCATTGCGAACAGTTCCCTGGTTCCCTCCGAAAGCTCCCAGAAGCTCCCAGCAAGCCAGCAGGTCAAGCACCATCATCTGAGAGGAACAGCTCCTTCTTCCAGACCCGTCCTCCAGCTGCAAATGTATCTTAGGACTCTCCTCTGTTTCTCTTCAGCTTGCGTCCGGACACATGCGCACATGTTTTTTTGGGGTGTGTGTGTGTTATAATTGAACATGAACCAATTTCACATGGAACATAGATAAAGACATAATTACAAGATATATCGAAGGTGAAAACAAGCCCCCAAACATCGATACAAGACCTCCACGCTCTCCAAATAAACCAATACAAGGCGATCTTGGCTCGGAACGGGATGTCCATTCTGGGTTTGGTGTGGGTTGAGTCTCGCAACCATCAGAAGGAGGCCTATAACAGCTGCTCCCTTTCTCAGGGTCCCGTAATGAATGGATCTTCTCTGGGAGCTGGCACGTTCAAGCAGGCGTGTCTACCAACCCTTCTGAGTCTCCAGCTGGCTGTACAACTCCCATCATCCCAGCCTTATGCTGCTGGTGGGTGATGGAGGTTGTAGTCCAAGAGGATCCAGAAGACCAGAAGCTCTGATCAAGGATGTCTGTTTCCTTCAGAAATGCAGGAGGCCACCCGTATAATGAATAATCTGTTTTCTCTCACCACGTCTCGCCAGCGAGCTAGAGTATTTCTGTTGCGGTGGGAATGTCAGCAATCCTAATGCAACACTGGTGAGGAAAACCCCATCCTTTGAAACCTCCTCTAGGCGAGGGAGGAAAATAGCATGCAATGAAAATAAAACAAAATTTGACACTCAGGCAGTCTAAATTCTGCTCTGCACCAATCATGCAAATTTGCATCCATATTCTGCAGCATTTCTGCTGAACTTTGTTCTTCCATTGCATCAGATATTATAGGGTTTTTTGTTTTTTTGAGGGGGGGGGGTTGCTGGGGAAAGTAAGGCCATGACGGGCAATCTGTCTCAGCTATTTTTCTGGCGTCAGCACTTGCATGTGCCTTTAGAGCATCTCATTGCAACATAAGGTCTAGAAACTTTATTGCTTAAAAAAAAAAAATATGAACACAGCAATCTTGTCCCTAAAGCCCATAGTCCAGAACCAGGACCTATAAGGATCTGACAATTAAAAAAAGAAACACTGTGAGGAATGTAGGGTCATAACTAGGATGGAGTCTGTGAGGTCTTTGCTCCACAGTGTCAAAAGTTGGGCTCGAGACAGCTTTGGAGGAAAGCTCCCGTTCTCTTTATGCCTCGTTCTGATTCTTACTTCCTCAATCTCTCTCTCTCCCCAAGACTCAGCAGAGAAAAAAAAAGAAAGAGTTCAATCACCACTTACAGCCGAGGGACGATGGGTAGACCTGCCTTCCTCTTTGCTACTCTTGGGCCACAGAACTTCCATCATGGGAACATCTGCTCTCTTCAGCAGCTCGCTCACTCTCCGCCTCCCTTGCCAAATTTGCCTCGTCTCCCCCCTTCCCTCTGCTCCCACCGGCCCTAGAGTTTTCTCCAGATTATACATCTTCCATGATGTTATTCGCCCTTCAAGCGTCTCAAAAGGAAGTGTGAGCACAACCGTCACAATATTGCTTCTGCAGGAAATCAAAATACCAACTGGCATAGGCTGTCAAGCTAGTTCCTTCCGACGGGCACCACAGCTTGGCTTCCCAACAGTTTCCTCACCACCACCCACACACCATGCCTGTCCCTCGCTCTTTCGCTGTCTGCTTTGCTGCCCAGGCATATGGTCTGAGCAGTGCTTCCCCCGCCCGCCCCCCCATTAAAAAAACATCACAACGGAGAAGAAGAAAGACCACAACTGGTCAGAACTGGGGCGGTGGGTTGCCTGAAACATTTCCAGTCCCATGACAAGACCCTGATCACAAATCTCAAATCCTTTCTGTGCAGATCCCACAGAGACTGGCTGTGCTGGCCGGGAGATGATGGGGTTTGTAGTCCAAAATTCTAACTCATTTGAGCTCCGGTCTTGACGCAAGAAAATGGTTTGTGACAGCTGTGGGAAACAGACAAAGAACACAGATCAATAAGAAAAGGTTTTCATCTTTCCCAAGATGTTTTTTGTTAAAAAGATTAGGCCATAACAGAGCCAGCTCTACTAAGAGTGAAGTAGCCACCTCAGGGAGTAGAAGATACTGAAACAGAAAGCAAGGAATAAGATTGAACTCCATGGCCCATCGTTCCTACTCTGCACCTCCCATGCTACATTACTGCTGTCCCATACAGCAGTGGACTACTGTATACTGTGCTTCTGATGACATTAAATAAGACACAGCCACTGACTGTATCTTGAACTAGGAGGTCGTGGCGTGGGAATATGTGCAGTCATCTTCTTGATGTGCACAGACAAGTTATAATGGTGTTGCTGTCTGTGTAGCTCCATTCGGATGTGTTCATCAGCTCCCACTATCCCAGTGTCGGCGCATACAGGTCCCAATCTTAGGGATATGCCTTTTTATTAAAAATAAATAAATAAAAATCCCATTTTTTTTCCACTCTGGGAATTCCATTTGCCAGACACACACCTAAACTGCGCTCGCCTGGAGAAAGCATCATGGCCTACGACAGGCTGACTTCCAGCCTGGAGTTCCCACCATGCCCGGAGACAACCTCCATTTCCAACAGCAAGCTAGACACGCTTCGGCCGGAGCTCAGTGTGCCCAAAGCCACAAAGACTTCCAACCCAACCATTCTCAAGGTAAGCGCAATTTAGGGGTGGATCTGGCAGGTGGGCAAGGAACGTGGTGGCGCAGCGGGTTAAACCGCAGAAGCCTCTGTGCTGCAAGGTTGGAAGACCAGCAGTCGTAAGATCGAATCCATGCGTCGGAGGGAGCTCCCGTCGCTTGTCCCAGCTCCTGCCAACTTAGCCGTTCGAAAGCATGTAAAAATGCGAGTAGATAAATAGGTACCACCTCGGTGGGAAGGTCACGGCGTTCCGTGTCTAGTCGTGCTGGCCACGTGACCACGGAAACTGTCTTTGGACAAATGCTGGCTCTACGGCTTGGAAACAGGGATGAGCACTGCGCCCTAGAGTCGGACACGACTGGACTCAATGTCAAGGGGAACCTTTTACTGGCAGGTGGACCCCCAGCAACTGTGCTAAACAGAAATGGGTGCTAACACTGTTATCTTGGACTTTTAAGAATTAGAAGCCATAGATGGGTTATTCCATCTTTTTGAGCAATCACCTGCTCTTTCTATGCTCACTGTGTGCATGCACTGTTTCTCAAAGGGAAAGGAAGATCATTGTCCAAGCAGCTCTTTCACGCAGATTGCAAAGACTGTGTGCTGGAGTGTTCAGAGGAAGGCTCCTTATCTTGCTCTTCCATGGAGGGTGAGGCATTTCAGAGGGCTGGAAATTCCTCACTGAGGGGGTCTGATTCTGCATTCTACCTGCCAGATCCACACCTAAATTGTGCTCACCTGGAGCAATAAGAAGAATAAGGAATCTGGCAGGTATCCTTCACATACTGTTATGTACTGTTGAGTCAGTTCTAAGATCCTAGTAGGTATTTTAAGGTATTTGAGGAGTGGTTCTACCAGTTTGACACCCCAGTGAGTTTCCAGGACAGAGTTGGGAAACTGAATTGAGGTCTCCCGAGTCCTAGTCCATTACACCACACTGGGTACTCATTCTTCACATAAATAATCATAATCATGTGCCATCAAGTCAATTCTGACTTATGGCAGTCCTTCTCAACGTTTTCCAGGTACAGAGTGCTCAGAAGCGATTTCCCCTTCCCTTCTTCTGGGGTCATCCCTGGGATGGTGCAGCTTGCCCAAGGCCACCCAGGCTGGCTCTTCTCCCTGGAGGCCCAGTGGGGGAATCAAACTCCCAACCTCTGGCTCCGTAGACAGATATCTAAACCACTGAGCTATCCAGCCAGTTCATACATAACATAAAATAAGTAGAACCATCAATACAAGTTTTGCTTTCTCTTACAATTACCAGCTACACTTTCCGATACAATCCCAAGTCAAAACTCAAAATGGACTTGAGTTAGAATTAACAGTACTGAGAAACCATTATAAATATTTATGTCACTGTTAAGTATTGATATAAAATAGAGGCTTTCACATCTTCCTAAATGGGTGCCATACATTAGCAATTTTTCTCCCCGCCTTTTGTCTTCCGCCTCTTTAACTTCCCAAATTCTGTCAGTTTTGACATTTGAGCAGCGTGTTAAAGCTTGGTAATCCACTCTTTTTTACCGAAGGTATTTTTAACGCAGTGTGTTTCTGGCGATTACAGTTTTAGCAGCTGTCAACAAGTCAAAAATTAGGGAATAATTGATCTTTTCCCCCACACTCCGATCTCATGGCAAATTAATAAATATTGATGATTCTACTTTGTTTGCATTTTCTCTTTCCGAAAAGGAATGGGGACCAAGGGTTTTCCTATTCCCCAATCACTGGGACTAGAGATAAGCCACCACTACGTTCTAAGATCATAGCATTTCCAATTTGTAAAGGTCTTCAAAAGTCTCATTTAACCTAACCTGTTGTTCCATGCTGAATGCTGCTTACAGAGGCCCCCCCGGCAGATGCAGAAGCGTGTTTTTTGTCAGATTTGGTGGGGAACAAAACTGGATCCAGATTTAGTCCGAACTTCAAAGAAGCTTTCCAAAATGCCAAACCTATTTTGGAAGAGAGATTCAGTACCATGGAGAGCCCTTGCTCCCACATCATCCTACCGCATCCATCCTCAGAGGACAGATCTCGAATACGCCTCTGTGTCTTTCTGCCCAAAGCCCACATCAGCTCCCCTGAGTCTCTTACCTCCACTGAAACAAAACTGGGGTCCATTATCTCTGAGGGGGTGGGGTTAGAAGCAAAAGAGGGTGGAGCTAAGCACAAAGGGGGTGGGGGCTTTCAAAATGGCCAGGGCTTGAGCCTCAGGACAAGAGCTGAAGTTTCAACACCCAAGCTTTCTCGTCTGTACCCCATCTTTATTACCTCTGCTTAAAACTGCAGCAATGTTAATCTGGTTTAATTAATAAGAAAAGGCGATGATGCCTTTTCATCAGCTTGATTTCTTTGGCTGCAGCTTCCCAATAAGGAAAGCACTGGAGAATAATTTCTGGTGTTTAAAAAAGAAGAAAAAAACATTCCTCACAAGATCCAGAATATTTAGTTCAGATGGAGTCAAAGAATGGGAAGGTTCCTCAAAGGTCATCCAGCCTAACCCTCTGCTGATGTTGGGAACCCACCACTTGAGTATTTCTGACAGATGGAGATGCCGCTTCTATTTAAATACATCCAGGAATGTTCACCAGCTTCCATTGCTGTTCCTCCCACGGTCTTGAGAGCTTGTGACATCAAGAAATTCCTCCTAATGTGCCTTGGGTCTCAAACCTGTGATTCTCATTATAATGTTGGCCTTAAGGTCCCAGCATGGCTAGTGGTCAGGGATTTTAGGACCCAGGCCAACAATATTTTCAGGGCTTGAACATTCCTAAATTTGGGAATCAGTGGTCTAGATTATATTTCTTTCCCTCAATTGCAGCTAGGGACTCCAGGTTGGTGGGTGCTGTGAATCCATTCCAGATCTTTGTCTGTGCTTTCCTGGAGTTATTCAAGCTGCCGAATCTCGTTGACAGGGTGCATCACCTGGGATAGCTACAAACTAAAACCCGGAGCGGATTCATGACATCCCGGAAGCTGGAGTCAACACTCAACAAAGGCTCACATTCAGATTTGATTGTTATAATGTTATTTCAGATGATGGGCCTACTTGTTTTTCTATGCTCATTTTTTCTCCCATATATTTGTTTTATCAAACTGATCTTATTTGTTAAGAAAAAGACTAACACAACCCATCGTTTTGACGTTGTTGTACAGCAGACTTTGGGAACAGACTTGGTTGCTTTCTAGCTGCCCTGCATTCTTAGGAATTAATTTCATTAATAGTGTTAAGTCTCTGTAGCCCTGGCAGCCTTCCCACTAAAAAAAAAGAGAACATATTCAGCTAGGCATACGAGGTTCCTATTGAAAACACACATAGCCCCCCCAAAATAAAATAAAATAAAATGGAATCTGGCTGAAGACAAATCTCATGGATAGTTTGCAATGCTAGCCAAAGTGTAGTTCTGAATTACTAAGAGAGCCATCCATGGAACCATCTTCCCCACCATCACATCATCCAAACACATGGGACTGCAAGCCCCATTATCCCCCTCCAAGGATGTGGCTTTCCATTTGAAACACAAAGAACCATTACCTCTTAATCAGCAAACGTGGACTGAGAGCCACCATCAAACAAATGGGAAGGAGCTTGGCTTGGCTTGTTTCCCTGTTCTTTGCCTTCCTCCTTGCGAATCGGTCACAAATAACAGTCACAGCCACAGAACTGAAACAGCTAAAAAGAAAAAAAAAGAGGGGGGCAGAAAGACGGGGGGCTGAATGAGATGAAGTTCAATGACTCTCGCGAGCTACCGTTCTAAGAAATTCAGCACCAAAGGAAGATCAAAGAGTGGTTCTTATGGCTCCCAGAACCAAAAATGAAATTTGAAAGCCTTCTTATCACTACATCCACTTCTCAGTCCAAAAAAAAGGAGCCTTCACTCACTCCAGCTTTCTGGCAGATGATGAGGTTGCTCCTGCTCAGAAAAAAGGGCGCCTCAGAGTTTCTTTTTCCACTGCACCTCAACCACGAATTTGAGAAGCGGAGTGGATTAACGGTTAGAACATTGGACTAGGATGCTCTGCAGGCCTGGGTTCAAATCCACCCTGAGCTCAGCCCATGAGCCTTGGGCCAGTCACACGGTCTCAGCCTGAGCTACCCTCTAGGCCTGTTGTTGTGAGGTTAAAGTCAGGGAAGGAGAAGGTCATGCCTGCGGCCGTGGAATTAAAATGGGATATAAATCTGTGGAATTGCAAATAAAACAAGGAAGGGTGTCAAGAATCCAGCGAATGTGTTACATTCGTTGGGTGGATATATCCTAACTCAGCAGCACCCTGGCATTGTCATTCCCCCCATAGGCTTCACGAACGCTGGATTTCCTGGGCGCTCTTCCGCCTGTCACACACGTACAAAGAGGTCTTAAAGCACTTGGCAAGGAGAGAGATACTAAAAGGAAGAGCATTAGGTGGAAAGAGAGATAGCAGGAGCAAGAGCTATATCAGGCGTCTTCAGGCAAGATAACACGATAAATAATCAATCAATCCCCAGCAAAATCCTTAAGTGCTTGATGTATCAGCCTGCAAATTGAATCATGGCGCCTACCAGGAAGTTCTGCCTTGTAAATAAATGAGCAACGAAATGGTCCATATTGAAGGAGGAGGAGAGATGGGAAAAAATATACATGCATCTAATGCTGTTAAAGCTGCTGATTAAGTTTTACACAACCCGGCAAGAGCAAACTAAAAGGTTTCAGCTTTTTAATTTAAGAAACGAGGAATATTATATAATTTCAATTTAGGCAGGAGGAGGAGATGCCTCGGATGATGGTTGGGCAATTGGGTTAGGCACTAATGTACTTTTATAAGGTGTCAGTGTAGCCGCCGATGAAGGGTGTATTGGGGTGGTGGTGGTGTAATAACCTTTATTAACAATTTAATGGACTCGCTTCGACTCAATCTGTCTTAATCAGGGCTTCCCGTTCACCTGGGAGATCTAGTTTGTGAGGAACCCTGAACTCCAGCTTGATGAAAGAGGCAAGACAACGATCCATCAGTGTCAAACGCAAGACCGTAACAAGTGTTGGAGCAAGAAAGGGGCAAGTTTTGTGAGAGGGTGGCACAGGATGGACTCCGAGCACCAGTGGGTATCAGAACTAATCTACTCCTGAAGTCTGAGCTGGAGAAGGCCTCCTCAGAAGGAGAGGACCTCACCTCATCTTTGTACATGCTGCATCGGGGACTTGGCATTCCCTACTGTCTCCCATTGTTGGGCAATGTTGCTAAGGCCTGGCATTAAATCAGAAACATCTGGAAGGTTAGCCTTTGTTTGTCCTCTAGAACACTGGGATATCCCTTGGCCAACTCGGTTGAGTTAGACCCTGGCCAGAATGGCTTTTAACCTTCTGCCATAATCTTCTCTTTCTCCTTCTTATTGCCTTCCCCGGAGGCATCCATAACTTGTGCAAAATCGTAGACCACTGTTTCCCAACCTTAGGTCCCCAGATGTTCTTGAGCGACAACTCCAAGAAATCCTGGCCAGCACAGCTCGTGGTGAAGGCTTCTGGGAGTTCTAGTCCAAGAACATCTGGGGACTCAAGGCTGGGAACCATTGACCTAGGAGGAAGGTAGATAGATGGAAGCATCCCCTTGAGCTTGCTGAGGAAAACAGGATAGAAAGAGCAGATGGACAGGAAAAGAAGGAGGATCAAGAAGCACAGTGTCTAGAGAAGGGAGGAGTGGGGGAAAGGATCATTTTTAAAATCCACTTGAACAGCCCATTCCTGCCAACCTTCTACTCAGACGAGAGGTGGATCTTTGGTTACGGTGACTGCAGGTGTTCATCCTAGAAGAAGGGGTGGGGTGGAAGGGGGAAAGGAGGTTTCAAAATGAAGTTGTTTGCAGCTTCCCCCAGAATTATTTACAGCTGGAGGCAATATGAAACTATGTAGAGCAAGAGTCCTCATTTACATGCTAATTCATTTATACCCTCTGGATTGATTCCACCAATTCATTTTCAACCCACTAACTCTTCCGATGTGAATTATATTATCACCTCCAGAATGGCAGCAGAGAAAATCCATCGGAGGTGGGAGGATGGGATGGGATGGGATGGGGGAGAGAAGGGGCTCCTTGGCCCCTTTTTGCTCTCCAAATCATCCTCTTTTGGAAAAGCATGGGGAGCAGTTGATGGCCTTCTGTATCTCTGTGTGTGCCAAGGTGTGGCTCATGGGTTGGAGAAGACATGGGGCAACTCAGCTTGCACAGAAGAAAATGCATGTCTTTGCTGAGGGAGGAGATCATCGCCATCATCTTAGAACCGCAGAGCTGGAAGGATCCTATAGATCATCGAGCCCAACTCCTGTCAAGGACGCCCAATGGGGGAATTGAACTTCCAACCACTGGCTCTGCAGTTAAATACCTAAACCACTTAGCTATCCAGCCGTCCAAGAGAGAAAAGGATCACCATTTTTCTGGTTCATGCCCATTTCTAGAGAAGAGCTTAAAGGATCTGCTTATGGGGATGACTGTGTGCTTTCACCTGTGTGTGTGTGTTGTGTACACATATGTACCTACATGGTAGTGTAAATGTTTATGTGTGAAGTAGAAAATAAGATGAAATGAATGCCAAGACGTTGCCCATCCATCTAACTTTGAAACGGGAGGAAAAACAGAGAGCAGTGGAACTCCACCTTTGGGCAGCCCTGTTTGTTATTGTTGTCAGTTTAATTTCTTGATTGCCTTTCTCTCCAATCAGGTTGGTGGAGGAAACGGCAGGGCTAAACAGGGCACTGTTTCGAGGGGCGGCGGGTGGGAACCCAAGTCACGTGAAGGACGAGGCAAGCAGAACTATGAAAGGCAGCACAGTCCAGACCGGCAGCAGAAAATTCACTGGACCCAACGATGAGACTAAACAGTTTTAATATGCGTGTGGATTAAAGCCAGAAGAGAAAGCGCCCGTCCCACACAGTCCATGAAAGGTTGGTCATTAAGAAGCTGGTCCCATCAGGCTATTTTGGTATATAAGGCGGACTATCCCATAAACATTTCTCTCCCAGTCTTGGCGCTAAAAATACAATCATAAGCAAGTAAATAACGAGGAATACACTGACTTTCCATGGAAATCCTAAAGCTTCTGTCTGAAGTAGCTGTCTCACTCGGTCTAATGGTAGGGTCGTCCCTACAGGTCAGCAGACTTCCTTCAGAGTCTCCATCCTGATGAGATCAAGGTGGTCCACCCCCTGTCATCCACGGTGGGACCTCCGCATTCAGCAGCTTTCCACTTCTAACTACAAAGGGTAGGAAGTTCTTTTATTTTTATTTTTTTTTTGGACTACAATTCCGAAAACCCCTAGCCAACATGGACACGTCGGATGGGGAATTCTGGGGAAAACATCTGGGGGGGGGGAGAGAGAAAGGAACTTTCCAAGCTACAGAGAAAGTTCATCTTGTGGTGGTACACCACCTGGTCTCCAGGCCCTTCCCAATGGGTGACGGTTTATGTGGTCTTCTCTGGGTGCGCATTGTCATGCTCCACTGGCTTCCTTGAACTCTGGTGATCTCCTTGAAGACAGAAAAATAGCCATCAAGCAGCCAATTGACAGGGGGGGGGGGGAAGAGAGGGACGATTTCCTGTCCCCTTTGCTTAATTCCACTTCAAAGCCGTTTGACCAGGAAAATTGATAACGCACTCAAGTGCAGTTGGTTTAAATGTCCTCATTTAGCTCTTGAAACTGGGCTATTGAATTCATGCTGTCCTTTGATCAAGACTGCTTAATTAAGTTATTCCCTCGATATAGGTCTTATCTTTTTTTAAAACGTATTTATTTATTTAATTTTTAATTTATTTTTGTATTTTTTTGTGCTTGAGACCGCCACCACGTCGCCACAATTGGAGCAAAAACTTCGATACGCACACCAGAACATTTCTCTCCAAGATGACCACACACACACACACTCTCCTCCCAGTCCAGAAGATGCGGGCACCGTTGATGAGCGTCCGATTTGAGTTATGCCAGTGTCACCTCTTGTTCATGGACAGTCCTTGCTTGGAGATGATCAGAAGCTTGCCGTACCAAAGCTAACCATGACTAGACCTTTGGAGATTCTCTTCTATGGACTGCCCACCGGCTGAATTTCTCAGCCAGCCTTGCCATCGATCTGGTATCTAGGGCTTGTCTAGAGAGTTTAGAAACATGTCCAACGTTTCCACTTTCCACCTGTTCCATATTCCCGGACATTCTGGGCATGGGGTCAGAGATAGAGCTTGGAAAGAAAATAAACTTTTTAATGAAATACATATATATTCCCCATTGTAGCCAGTTCCATAGTTCCATCAATTTCTGGCATGGGATCAGGAACAGAGCTTTGAAAAAAATCTTTCTCGGGACCACAACTCCCATGATCCTTGACTAGGGAATTGTGAGAGGTGTAGTCCTAAAATATAACTTTTTGACAAATACATTTCTAGCACTAGTTATGAGTTGCTCTTTTGCTTCTTAATATACCCTTGGGAGCCATTCATCGCCAGCATCATCAGCACTGGCTGGCAGCAAACTTTACCTGGTTTCAAGGGAGGAGTTTTCCCATCCCAACCTGGATAGGCCAAGATTGTCCACATACAAACTATGGGGTTGATCACTGAGCTACAGCCACGGCCTCAATTGTGGAAGTGAGCTTCTAGTCCTCATGCCCTTGGATGCAAGGCTGATTCAAATGGAATAGGACACCTTAAGTAGACTCAACAGATTGGTTCATCTCGCTCAAAATTTGTCTCCTCTGACTAGCATTGGCCCTCCACAAAACCCAGCAGTTTTTCCAGCCTGATCGGCAGATGATAGAAGTTGTATGTACCCTGTAGGGGGCAAATATTGGATTATGTGGACGGCTGCTCTGCTCCAACCACACTCTTCTCACAGTCTGAGTTTTCATATCTGCCTGAATTTATGTCTGGGATCTGGGCATAAACACATGTATTTCTATTACCTATGTGTGTATACCACTTGATATCATTGTGTCACAGTGGTTAAACTGCAGTACTGCAGTCGAGACTCTGCTCAAGACCTGAGTTTGATCCCGACAGGCTCAGGTAACTGGCTCGAGCTTGAGTCAGTCTTCCACCCTTCCGAGATTGTTAAATTGAGTACACGGTTCACTGGGGCTGCAAAGTGTTCCTTGCCTAATTATGTTGTAAACTGCCCAGAGAGTGCTCTAACAAAAGAGGGTGGTACATAAACCGAAACAATGAACAATAGTAACATCTCGAAGGGGTTCACAGGGAAGACAAAAGGATGACACATAAAATAATGGGCGACATCCAGTATTAAGGTCCAACTAGAGTTAGGCCCATTGTATCCGTAGGGATTTGGTAGGTCAACTCCTCCATAAGTTCAATTGATTCAATGGGCTTACTCATTGTAGTACATTACCGATGGATTTTAGCCATTGCATAAAAAATAAGGAGGAAAAAACTTTGAAATATTAATAATTCAAAAGTTATATTAAAATTGTTTTCTACAAATTGGGGCAGGCCTCCATGCGTGCGTGCATGTGCTTTTATTGGCCCTTGACAAAGCCCCCTTCATGTGTACGTGTGTGTTTGTGTACACACACAAAGAGAAACTGTGTGTTGGGAACCCCTCGTCTCTGTGAACCTAGTTTGGAAGGCCAGTTCCGCTGGAAACTCTTGGTCTTCTTGAACACCACGCTCTTAGCAGCCCCTATAAAAAGAAGTTGGCAGAGCCCCTCTGGGTCTCGGCTGGTCATGCCCAGATCCGTGGCTCCTCCAGACCACAGTCTCCGAGGCCAGCCGCAGGGTGCGCTCAAGATGCTTCTGGGATGCTGAAAGGGAGGCCGGCGGATGGAGGTTCTGGTCCATTGACCAGAGGTGGGCAGCAGGCCAGGCTCTTAATATTTATATCTCTGGCTCGGCTGGGCTGGAGGTTGGACACCCTGCTGGCTGACCACGGCGACGATGACCACATGAAATATCTTGGGTGTCTTCTTGAGCCCGGAGGGAACTCCTGCCGAGCTTCCAGCACGTAACCCTGGCTAGCCATCCTAGGGAGATCCCAACGCTCGCGTCCTCAAGACCATAACGGTGTCACTGGTTCTTACAGAGAAATGACATCACTGACCTGAATAAATCACACAGGGTGTTCACTCCCCACCCAACCCAGTACAAAGAAGGCTCAGAAAAGCTACTTTTTCTTTTCAGATTATAACCTAGCTGTGGTGTCTGGAGGACATTTTTAGGTGTCCCGGTCTCAAAAACTAAAAATGCCATTATCCCAAATTAAGCCTACTGGGTCTTCTCTGCCATCGAGCACTACAGAGCACTGTATATTAGAAAAGTTTCTTAGGGGACTACAACTCCCAAAATCCTTGCCCCCCCCCTCCCCAGGCAGTTTGTTTACTGACCAGGCGGGCTGGTGGATTTTGGGAAGCGGAGTCCAGAAACAGAACTTTTCTGACCTCTGCAGGACCAAAGGTTTCCTATCCTCGGTGGATCAAGAACCCAGTTCAGCTCATTCCAACTTCCTGTGGTTCTCTTAATGTTCCTCTGTGTGTGAGACAAGGTTCAGTTCCAGACTGTACTTTTCTGAATGATAACTCCCAGAATCCACCAGACGTTCCCCCCAAAAGGAACTTCTCTAAGATCTTAATAATTAAGATCTTAATTCTTAATTAAGTCAAAAGGCTGAAGTAGAAGTCAAAAGGCTTCTTAGCAGGAGGACGGGAACATGGTTGGTCGGCAGTGGATGAGATGACCGGGGAGAAACGAGGAGAGGCCAAAGGAAGGCAGGCCTGATGTCACCATCATTTCATCATCATCCTCTTAGAACTCAGAGCTGGACGGGACCCCATGGATCATCAAGTCCAGCCCGTCAAGGAGGCCCAGTGGGGGGATCGAACTCCCAACCTCTGGCTCCACAACCAGAGACCTCAACCACTGAGCTATCAAGGCAGAAAACTCTTTGTTGCTTACTTTACCTTTTACTGCCTGGACTTTAGAGAGGTGGGTCTACAAGAGAAATCCAGGCCCCAAGCAGTCCAAACCCACTGCCTCCATGCGTCTCAATGAGAGCTTAGAAGAGTTCTGGGTTCTGGAGTATTCTAACTCCCAGAAGCCCCCAGCCGGTAGAGGATTTGAGGTATTGTAGTCCACACACTGCCTGTCTGATTTTGTGGCAAAATATAGCAACTTTGGGTCGGAATATGCTACAATATATATAATATTCAATATTATATATTCAATATTATATATATATAGAGAAAGGATCATTACTGGCATTTAAAAGCCATTTGAAAAAAAGAGGTTCCCCCCTTGTTCAGGGTGAGATTCAGAGGAAGGAGGGAAAGCCATCTCTCTCCCTCCCTCCCTCCTCCAGCCTCCAAACCGAGAGCCACTTTTTATAAAACAGACGTGGAGCAATTCATTCTTGATTTAATACAAAGTGCAAAAATAAAAGCCAATGAATGGATCAAAAAAGGCTGACTACATCGATGCACATTCTGTCATTAAAAATATATATAAACAAACAAACACGCGCCGTTCTGTCGGAATAACAATCATTATTTTCTGGTTTAAAATATGTTTCCTGAGTTTATGGCGGGGGTCATTCCGTCGCTGCTTCGGGTAACACAGATTTGCCGAGAGTTCTGCTGCCACCTAGTGGTTACAAAGATGTCCGCACAAGGGGTCCCGTTTCAGGGTCTGCTTAACGGGGACCAAACAGACCCCAATTTCTCTCCTAAAAACAGCCAGTGTGACGGTTCTCCCCGTCTTCAATGGATCCGAAACCGAATCTGCCACACAGCTGGTGGGGGCCACGTCGCTTTTTGTCTAATTCTTTGTTTTCAGGATTTTGAAAAAGGGAAATTTCGTTTTCTTTCTGTCGCTTTCCTGGCTGTCACGGGGCACATCTGCAGAGCGGGTGGAAGGGGAAAAAGAAAAGTGAAAAAGTGAAACCCTTCACTGTTTATCACTATTAGTGAGGAGGCCTGTACATCTCGTGCCGACTCGTGGAATGGTGTAACCCAGCAATGGAAGCTTCAGAGAGAGAATCTCGGCTGTTTTAGAAACACACCCCAAATTTGTCTTGGATGGTGTCAGTTCCTTCCACCCAAACACGGAAATGATGGGAAGACCCCTTTTTCTGAAAAAAATGGTGTACATTTTTCCTAACACCAGGAGCTGGAAGGGCCTGATTTAAAGGAGACTTCGCCCCCCGCCCCCCGCCCCCCCGGAGACTCACAATTCTTTTCCTGAAAAACATTGTGGCGTTGGTGATGATGATGAAACTTGGGGAGCTGAAGTCAATCTGCACGATGCCCACCCATCCTTGGTGCATACACTACAGCATCATCCCACTTTCCAGAGACCAAACTGGGGATCACTTTTTGGCAGGTGATCCCATTTAACTTAGTTGAACTCGATGGGCTAAATCCGATGGTCAGCTCCGACTAGGGCAGACCCAGGGAATCCATGGGAGCTGGTAAGCCAACACTGACGTACATCCCATGGGTTCATTGAATCTGCTCGGGCTGGGATTTAGCCTGCGAACTTTGGAAAGGGCAGAATCGGTCTCCCTTTCAAAGCAGGGAGGTAGACACCACCCTTGGTAGGCCTAAGTTCACATGCCCAGGAGGGAGGTCCAGTGGTGGGATGCCAGCAAAGAGAAGACCTCAGACCTCAGTGCCCTCATTGTTTCACCATTCGGTCCTGCCTGCAGACTTCTGAGAGGTGCACCACAGTGAGAAACCGGATGCTGGGTTAGATGGGCCTTCATTTGGATCCAGGAAAGCGAGTCTTCTACAATAGTGCTTGCCAACCTTGGGGCCCCAGATGTTCTTGCACTACAACTCCCAGAAATCTTGGCTATTACAGCTCCTGGTGAAGGCTTCTATGAGTTGTTAGCCAAGAAGATCTGGGGACCCAACGTTGGGAACCATTATTTTATTATATCAGCAGGGGAAAACATGTGGCATTTTGGATGTTACTGGGCTACACCTTTACCTTGGTCCTTTGGCCATGCAGTCAGGGCAGTGCTGGCTAAGGATGATGGTTGTTGTGGTCCTGCATCAAATTGGGAAAGACAGCTGTAGATTAGGGATGGGGGTGAACAGGCCCTCCAGATGTTGCTGAATGGCCATTCCCATCCACCTCAGCTTGCACAAGCAGTAGCAGAGGAGGATGTGAATGGCCCACATCTGGATGGCCCTATTTTCCCTGAGGACTCGGCACTTGATAAATCACAGCAAGGGCTTACCAAGTTTCTGGATCATAGCTGCCAGCATCTCATCTTCTTCTAGTTCCCTAGAAGGCAAGAGAGAGAAAGAGGAGGTAGTATTGGAGTTCCCGCACCTGGAATCCAGCCCGAACCAAGACTTGAGTCCATACCCTCCTGCTTGATTGGTTTTGAGCCTTGGCATTCTTGGGTTCGCCAACTCAGTTGAGTTGGACCCTGGCCAGGATGGCCCTTGATTGTCTGCCACAGTCTTCCCCAGGGGACATCTATAACTTGTGCAAATCTTAGAGCACTGATGCCCAACCTTGGGTCCCCAGATGTTCTTGGACTACAACTCCCAGAAATCCTGGCCAGCACAGTTAGTGGTGAAGGCTTCTGGGAGTTGCAGTCCAAGAACATCTGGGGACCCAAGGTTGTGAATCAGTCTTAGAGCAAAGATAAAGAACCTTTGGCTCGCCAGATGTTTAGATGCAGAACACCCACAATTCTTCACTAGTGGCCACAAGGGTTGGGGATTCTGGTTGCTGACATTCAGGGCAACCCAAAGGCCAAAAAAAACCCCTCCCCTTGGCCTGGACGGTCTTTGCTTCCTCTCTGACAGAACTGAAAAGCACATTTTCAGGAACAAAGAGGTAAGGAAGTTGTTCCTTTTAATCCAGCAGCATTTTAATTTGGCCATCAGGGAACGATTGGTCAGTTCCGTATAGAAAGATAGTCACCCAAACCACAGGGAAACATTTGTCAGAGCGACAACACATTTCTGGATTTCTTTCCTATCAATCTGTTCAGCAAATGCCTTCAAAAACTAGAACATATTTTAGTTTATTTTACACTTGCACCACCATTCTCCGGGTAGAGAGACCCAAAGGCACCTTGCAAACAATTTAAAACCACAACTGTTAAAACAAATGTAATGAATCTGATAAATTATACGATGTACCATTTTAAAAAGCAATTAAACAACTTAATTAAGGCACTAAATAAAAGAACGAAGAGACCAACAAGGAAGCCGCGACAGAAACTAAGCTGGTGTCAATTTACTCCCCTCTACACTTGCCAAGGAGCCAGACCGTATGAACCCTACTGGGTTCAAGAAGGAACCAATCAAGAGACATCATGCGGGCTGTTGGCCTTCCTGGGGATGCCTAGCGGCCCGGCAGGGGCTCTCTAAGGTGACGTTTTGCTTATCTAAGGGGGAAGCATGGAAAGCAGGAACTGAGGGAAAGGTGGAGCAAGGGAAGAAGAGATTGTTAAGTTCGTTCTGGAGGCATGGAAAGGTCCCGCCTCCCAGTGGTGCCGAGTTCAATTCCTGCATCTCCAGGTAGGCCTAAGAAAATGTTGTGCTTGAAACCTTGGAGAATCATGGCTGTTCCATCAGAGGGTACAAAATTACTTTTCGGACTTTCCAAAAATCTCAGCCAGCAAGGCGAGCACCCATGGCTGGATTTCAGGAGCTCAGTGCTTGGAAAAAATTGCTGAGGAACCAACTTTTTCAGCTCTGGACAGAGATAGGTGTCACAGAGTTTTGAATTTCTGGCAAAACTCCCTTTGCTATGCAGTAGAAATACAGAGATTCACAGAGGAGAATAGCTTCCAGTTTCCCAGACAGTCCATGCCTTTCTTATTAACTGGTACTTAAGGTCTCAGTAACTCACTCTGAGACATTTGTAGGAGAAAGAATAAACATGTTTCATTACTTACAGTTGTAAACAGATCAACAGCAAAACCAACAACACACTGACTTCCAACAGACTAAAGAGGGGGAAAGGAAACACTCAGCAAAGAGACAGGGCTCTCTCTGAATTCAGAGGCAGGAGGGAATGATTGGTCAGTTCTGGATAGAAAGATAGTCACCCAAACCACAGACAGCATGCGAGGTTGTAAAAACTCCAACAATAGGTGTTTTTTTTTCTCCTTCTCTCCCTATACTAGAACTCAGTGGTCAACTCAATAAAACAGATGAGCAGTAGATTCAACACCAAGCTTCCCACTTTTTCTGCTTGCAAAGGCCTGCCCACCTGAGCCGGTCCTCATCCAGATCCTCCACAATTTTGTTCCGATCATTGACGGTAGCCACATATAACTTTAGCAACTCTTCCTCCCGGGCTTTCTCTTTGGGGGTCTTCAGAAACTCTGTGCAAGAGAGGAGAAAGCAAACCATGCAAAATTCTGCCAGGCCAAATTTGGCTTGAGAGAAGATCCCAAAACCGCAACATTTTGTTCCAGGATCTCACACCGTCTGCCTTAAAACCAGAGCTGAGAAATAATGTGATAGATTTAGCGCATCAGCGCTAAAAAAGTTATTTTTGCACAAAGCAGCAGAAATGCATCCAATATTTTAAAAACAGCATTCCGAAAAATCATGCTAAAACCTTAAACAATACTTTCAAAATATTATTATTTGGAAGCCTCTGTTGTCTTGTCCTCCAGTTAACACAATGGTAACCATTTTCACAGTGACATGATAGATGTAACAGTATATTTCCAAACTCCATGTCATCTAGATACAGGGGAATATATCGATTGTAGACCTTGAAAAAATATACCAAATTTCCACCTTTGGACAAGCTTGATACTTGTTTCTTTGAGATTCAGCTGTTGCCTTCTCTTGCTTCTTACCAAAATATGCTAGTTAAAAGGAGCAGGGGGAAGGGTAATTCTCTCTACTCAGAAGATACATCCTAAAAAAATGAAAAGGCAGAAAACCTACCACTTTTGCTCATGAGGCTCCGGAGTTCACTCTCAATGTCACACTGCTTCTCTTCCAGCTTCTGCTGGTTCAGCCTGCCAGTTCCCGAGGGAAAGGAATAGCATAGTTTGGTGAGTGCAAATTCGCACACAGAATTGCTCAAAAGGTGTCATTTCACAAGTGACCACCAGAGGGGGGATCTCTGTCTTCTTACTGCCCCAAAGGTTTCACACAAAGCTACAGAATGTGTTAAAGCTGATTTCTTGACATGCATTCTGAAATTAACTCAACCCAACTGTATAATTCAACCATTCAACCAACTGCCTTTTAAATGGTCATATACAACGATAACAACCCTGAGGCAACAAACTGATGTTTAACAAATTGCATCCAAGTTCTGACACAGTAAACCTGGGATATTTTGCGCTCACATTTCCAACATCAAGGGCTAAGAACCAACCGTGTTCGGTATCTTTGTCCCTCTGAGCACTACACCTTCCAACTTTACAATGCTAAAGTGGCTTCACTCACTTGTGCATCAGCTCCGACTCCCGCCTCAGCAACAACTGCTTCTCGTGGATCAGCTTGAACCATTCCACCATCAGGGCATCCTCAGTGTCATCTGGAACACAAGACCAAAGTAAATGTAAAGAGATACATCTGAACCTTCTGTGCTACGTCAACATCGGGCAATACGGAAACAAAGGCTCAATATAAGAAAGAACAATTTGAAAATAAAAAGTTGGAAAAATAAACCAATTTTATGCTTTTAATTGTAATTTATTGTATTGCATTTGTTTTTACTGCACTTTGTGATATTTGATTTATGCCCCAATTGTATTATTACTGTGTTTCCCCAAAAATAAGACAGGGTCTTATATTAATTTTTGATCCAAAAAACACATTAGGGCTTATTTTCAGGGGATGTTGTTGTTGTTTTTTCATGTACAACAATCTACATTTATGCAAATACAGTCATGTCATCTTCTGGTTGCTGCACAATGGTGGAGAGCGGGGTTTCACTTAACTGGGGCTTATTTTTGGGGTACGGCTTATATTACGAGCATCCTGAAAAATCATACTAGGGCTTATTTTCAGGGTAGGTCTTATTTTTGGGGAAACAGGGTATTATTTTGTACATATATTATTTTGTTATTCTGTTGTTTGTTTATCTGTTGTAAACCGCCCAGAGTGGCCCTGGCTGCCAGGTGGGCAGTATATAAATCGATCAATCGATCAAATAAATAAATAAATAAATAAATAAATAAATAAATAAATAAATATTAATATTAATATTAATATTAATAATAATAATAATAATAATAATAATAATAATAATAATAATAATAATAATAATAATAATAATAATAGCAACACAGCAGGGGTGATACCAGGTGGGGGGAAAAATCAAAGCCAAAAGACCAAAGGTTTCTGCAAAATAAAATAAAATAAAATAAAAATTCCCACAAACTTTTACATCCTTCAACAAAAGTTGGTGAAAGCCCCTCCATGTCAAGGAAAAAGAATGCAGACAGAATAGTAAAGGTAAAGGTTCCCCTTGACATTTAGTCCAGTCGTGTCCGACTCTAGGGCGCGGTGCTCATCCCCGTCTCCAAGCCGTAGAGCCAGCGTTTGTCCGAAGACAGTTTCCGTGGTCATGTGGCCAGCGCGACTAGACACGGACCGCCGTTACCTTCCCACCGAGGTGGTACCTATTTATCTACTTGCATTTTGACATGCTTTCGAACTGCTAGGTTGGCATTATTTACATTAGGGATGTGCCATTTGCATTTCTTGGACTCCAATCCCTAGGCAAAGTTTTGGGAGTTCCAGCACACAGATCCATACCTTCCAACACGTATATTTCACTCACCTGGAACAGGGCCTAGTCGTTCAATGCCATATGGCATTCTAGGCCTTCATTTCCTGCCACAATGCTTCCTGGAAGGAAGCTGTTGCAATGTTTTCTGGGTTATTCAGGAGGCACTCTCTACAGAGCCTAAAGGCCAATGAGACTACCACTCCCAGAAAGCACTGCAGCAGCTTCCTCCAAGGAATCATTGCAGCAGGAAATTAAGGCCTAGAACGCCGTACAACCTCAGAGAACTGAATGTATGGATCTGTGGGCTGGAACTCCCAGAATTCTGGCCCTTATTTACTTAAAGGTAAAGGTTCCCCTTGACATTGAGTCCAGTCGTGTCCGACTCTAGGGGGCAGTGCTCAACCCCGTCTCCAAGCCGTAGAGCCAGTGTTTGTCCGTAGACAGTTTCCGTGGTCACGTGGCCAGCGTGACTAGACACGGAACGCCGTGACCTTCCCACCGTGGTGGTACCTATTTATCTACTCGTATTTACATGTTTTCGAACGGCTAGGTTGGCAGGAGCTGGGACAAGCGACGGGAGCTCACTCCGTCACGTGGATTCGAACTGCTGGTCTTTCAACCTTGCAGCCCAGAGGCTTTTGCGGTTTAACCCACAGCGCCACCACGTCCCTTATCATAAAGCTATTATCAGAACTTTTCTTGGTCCACAAGGTCCATAATTCTCCATTCTGTCAAGTTCTACTTGACAGACAGGCATCTAAATGTGGCTCACCTGGGAGAAAAGGCCTAAACAGGAAGGCTTTGAGGCTCAGCTAGGCCTAGCTCTTCCCAAACTTCCTGTTCCTGCCCCAGTGCTAGCTGGGAGCTTTCTTTCTGAACAGGAGGCCAGATGGAGCTAGGCCTAGCTAAGCTTTTCTCCCAGGTGAGCCACATTTAGGTGTGTGTAAGTCAGGTAAGATCTCATAAAATGGAGAATTATGGGATTTGCAGTCAAGAAATCTGAAAATCCGATCCCTAACAGCTATTCAGCCAGATCAGAACTCTGGACTAGATGGTATTTTTGTTTTAATCAGTAGTTTCCCACCTTGGATAACCCAGGTGTTCTTGGACTGCAATTCCCAAAAGCCTTTGCCACTAGCTGGGAGTTGCAGTTCAAGAACACCCGGTTTACCCAAGACTGGGAACCACTGGTCTACTTCAATATTTATATTTATATTCTAATTCAATACAAGGCAGCCTCTTACATTTCTTCTGAGGAGGAACTCACTTAAGCTCCAGCTTATCTGTTGTCTTTCATTGGCAAGAGTAACAAATATTTGTATTTGCAATTTAAGGGCCAGGAATGGTGACTCTTGCAGATAAAAAAAAAAATAAAGAGATATTTTGGTCTGTAAGAGTCTGAGGTGCAGAGAAGTTTCGTTCAGAAGAAAGAGGGCCTTCAGCGTTAAGACACCTGAAAAAGCCGCATCCGCTTTCCAAAGAAAAGATTTCATGACACCACCACAAACACTAAACAAGGAATCAGGACTTCCACCCATGTAAATAACCCAGGTTCTCCATCTCCACGCGCCCCTGCGGAGAAGAACACGGGTCCATCTCCTCACCTCCCTCGCAGGTCCGCAGCTGCTTCTCCATGTCCACCCCCTTGAGCTCCAGCTTGTCCAGGTCTTTCTCGATCTGCCGGACCTCCTTCTGGATTTCTTCCTCGGGAATGTAATCCGGGCGGTGCTGAGAGGCATAAAAGGGCAGAAAGGAAGGGTTATTCCTTACGATTGCTTCGACATCTCATATCAATACTTCTATACTAGTGAAAGTCAAAGGAACTACTACTACTACTACTTTTGACTTTACTACTACTAGTAGTAGTAGTAAGTAAATAGTGCTGTAAGTACTAGTACTAGTAGTACTAGTAGTACTAGTAGTACTAGTACTAGTACTAGTACTAGTAGTAGCAGCAGCAATATTTCATTACTATTAGTAGTATAAGAACCAGTGTGGAATCCTGCATAAAATAATAACAACGTTGGAACGGCAGAGCTGGAAGGGACCCTCTGGATCATCAAGTACAGCCCGTCAAGGAGGCCCAGGAGGGGAATTCGAACTCCCAACCTGTAAACTAGCCAATAAAACCCCCTCGTTTTATTCGTAGCCATACCTTTGGTGGAGATAGCGTTTGGCTGCTGGGACGCTTCTGGAAGGTTCTAGGAGAGGATGGTTTAACTAGAAGGGAGGGGGGGAAAAAAGAAGACTCTTATATGTGCATTTTTTCACTTTTGAATCTCTCTATAGTTTGAGATCTGAGCTGCTTCTGGGTGCCTCCTGGGAGAACAGGGCAAGCCTGCATGAGAGACGGGGTCTCCTTGTGGCTGAGAAATCCCTTCCTTATAGAGAATTACAGGCCAAGCTCAGGAGAGGGGGGGAAATTCTTTTTTGCAATAAATTTCCCAGCCATCCGGCATGCCCAGGTGCATCTCAAAGTCTTGGGTTAAGGGCAAAGGCCTTCCTAGTTTGGAAAAAAATATATATTTCTGGGATCTCAGTTCTCAGAATTTCCCCCAGTCCGCAAGACCCTTAGAGCTGCCGAGCCGGAAGGGACCCTCTGGATCACTGATTCCAGCCCCCATCAGGGAGGAAATCGAACTCCCAACCTCTGGCTGCGCAGCCAGAACACTTCCAACTTTTGGATGCATGTGGCTGAATGACACCACTGCCTTTTCAAAACGAACCATGAACACTATTCGTTCCACGTTATTCCTCCTCATTCCATGACTTCTCAAACTCCTTCTCAGCATCCGCTTCTCCCACAAGGTTACCATCATCATAAAAGGAGGCAGATGCTTACTGGATGCGACAGCCTTCTCCTGCGGTCTCGTCGGCGCCTCCCGCTTCTGTGTTCCTGGAGGATCTTCCCATGTTTGCCGCGCCTTCTCCCACCCGCCAGAGGTATCCAGCTGCACCACCAAGAGTTTCTTCTTTCGTTGCTGATCCGAGGAAGGTGCTGGAAGGAAAACACCAGAGTCTTCCGTGGATAGTTTGGCATCCCACCTTCTCCCACCCCACCTCTCTTAGGGCTGACCTAGACATCTGATCTGACATAGTTTGCCCTGGGTTGCAAGACTTCTTGTCAAGAATACAGCACACGAGGGTGCCTTGAGGTGCAACACAATACGATCAGGACCACAATGTGACTGGAGAGTGGCTCTGGTTGGCACTGGTTGCCAACCATGGTCTGACCCAATGAGAGGAGGAAGAGACAGCAAGATAAGTCATATAACCTTCCTCTTGTCTTTTCGTGAATTTATGTGTAGATTGATTCTCTTGGGCTTCCTTGACTCCCTTTTTCTCTAAAGTCCCTTATTTCTTCTCTTTAGTTGGAGAGGGAGAAGGGGGCTCCATAAGGGGTGGAACAAACTAGCACATATTGAAGCTGACCCGCAGGGCTTCTACAGATAACCTTTAACAACTTTTCCTGCTGCACTATGGCTAAATGGATTTCTTAAACCAGGGCTGAACAGTTTTGTAAGGGTCTGAGAATGACTTCTTCCTTTCCCAGAAGTCAGAGGCCTATAAACCCCCCCGCCATCCTCCCAGACATCCACCAGAAATAACATTTTCCCCCAAAATTAAAAATAGGTAACTTTTGGATTTTATAAAAAAGACTTTTTAAGGTGTAAAACAGCCCCTGGAGGAACAGAATTCGGGGCTTTACACTAGCCCACTGCATTCTGCCAGTAAAAAGAATCCCAACAGGAATCTCAACTCCAACGTCCTCCATCGGGACTAGATATTTGCAAGACCTGTCCTTGATGCCTTTGCAGAATCATCCATACCAGTGTCGTGACCTGCCGAGGACGTAACTGAAGAAGCCGGCTTTTTGTCCTCCCGCGTTGGGTTCAGGGACACACTGACAGGCCCCTTGTGAACGTCGGCAGCCTTCTGAAAGGTCTTGGCATCACCCCGGTTGGAGAATCTGCAAAATGGTTTTGGGAACGGAGGCAGTTCACCAATATTCTGCGCTCAGAAAAGCTGGACACGGTGCTCTGTACGGATTTAGGCAAGCCAAGCCCGGCACAGATTTCCTCATTTGCACAATTTATCTGACAGAACGCGGAAGCTCCCTTTCCCCCAATTGGTTGAAATCCTAACCACGACCCCTTTCGGGCTGACGGAATCTCACTGCCTCCAGAATTCTGAGACTTAACTCTTAAGGACTAGTAGCATCACTTTTCTTTTTGTAAAAAAAGAAAGAAAAAAGAACGAAAGCAGAGATTCGCCAGTTGCACAGTTCTCCACTATGTCCCAATTTCAAGGCATGCCACAAGGGTGGGGAACCTACCACCCCTCGAGATGGTGTTGGGGACTACAGTTCCCATGGTGCCTGGCCATTAGCCAGGATGAATGGGGATGATGGGGCAAGAGTCCGGTAGCATGTAGAGGGCCATGAGATACTGGACATTAAAGCAGCACCCAGCCACACACACCCCCGCCCAAGTTGCTGAGATTCTTTTAAAACTGGGGGCTTTTTAAAAAGCATGTGTTCCCATGCCGGATGACACGTGGAGGCTAGCCCTACCTTTTCTGGTTGGTTTTAATAGAAAGCCAAGATCCACCAATTCGAACCAGGTGCCAGGAGGAAAATCACACCTCCGGAAGGTGTGACTAATTCCCTACATCAGTGAATAGTCAGATGCCCTGCGAATACTCCTCTCTATAGAATTAGCTGTCCCAACAAATCTTTTGGGGGTGGTTGTTGTTGTTGTTGCCATTTTAAACATTTTCTATGCAACAAGAAGCCTCTTCGGAGCCTCTGCCTGGCAACCTTCACTACAACTCCCGTCATCCACAGTCCCGTCGTTGTACCACTGACTATAACATGAGCAGAGGTGACTTGGATTCCACGCAGCAGGGGGCACTCCAATATTTTGAGTCGGGTGTTCCCTGACAACTCCAACCATCAGCCACCCCTCCAAAATCGGTCCAAAGTTGTGTGGGTTTTTTAAAACATTGGACTGAGAATGAGCCACCATTAACCACCATTAAGCCAGCTTCTAACCACTATTAAGCCATTTATGAAGTGACCATAGGCTATTCGCTCTCTCGCTCTCTCAGACTAAGCTACCTTTCAGGGTTGTTGTGACAAAAAGTAGGAGAGCCAAAGAGCTATGCAGGCTGCTTTCAGCTCACTGGAAGGAAGGAAGGCTTATCAGTGTAACAAGCAAAGGCATGAAATGACAACTACTCTCGAGTAGCACTCACTTGCTGGGCACAGGTTTCAACCTTGATCTCCAGTCCGTGGGGGCCTCCGATTTCTCGTCCGTAGCCCTCTTGCCTTCAGCTGCACAAGAAACACACCAATGAACACGCATGTTCAAAGCAGACAGGGAAGCTCTCTGCAGCTCGTTACGGCAAACTACAGCAGGAGCCGATTAAGGAAATCAAGGTCCCGTATGCAAATGCGCCTAACTTGTAAGTCATACAGGCTTTGATGCAGAATCTCACTTTTAAAAAAAAGGTTTTTGCTGGTTTATCGCCACTAAGGCCAGGCCCCCCTTTTCCCAAATGCACCCCTGAACAAGGTGCTGGTATTGTTTGTACGTGCTCTGATGTCACCTCCAATTTACGGTGACCCTATGAGTAAGCGACCTCCCCAAGGTCTTATCATTAACAGTTCTGCTCAGGTCTTGCAAACTCAAGGCCCAGAACAAGATGACTTATGGGGAATTCTGGCAGTCCAACCACCCAACTAATGGATCAACGAATGAATGAATGAATGAATGAATGAATGAATGAATGAATGAATGAATGAATGAATGAATGGCAGTACCCATAAGCTGGCACACAAACCAACTTGGGATCCACTGAGGCAAAAATGGGTAAGAGATGGACACAGGGGAGTAACAAATAAGAAAAAAGAAAACAAACCCGTTTGTCATGCAAAGCACTATTTCAGAAGGTACAAGAACAGAACACAACACAATATACCAGCTGGAACACACCCATCATATCCAACTTTGGAAGCTAAGCAGTGTCCGATCTGGTTCGCCTTTGGATGGGAGACCATCACAGAACAGCACGGATCTCCATGTAGGGCAAGGAAACAGGCCCCCCTAAAACACTGCTCAGAGTTGACAATACTAGGCTAGATGGATATAATTCAGGATAAAGCGTCTTCCTTTATCCTGGATGAACAGCTCCCCTGGGGTTCCAATTTCCATTGGCTCCATTATAATTATCTAAGGATCCCCTCCTTCTGATCCTAGTCAGCCGGGGCAGCGGCTCCTGCTTACCTTTAGCGATCTTCTCATCCAGTTTATGTCCAGAGTGGGCAGGCTGGCTGATTGGTTGATCCTTGAACCTACTCGGGGCAGCTGTCCAGATGTTTCCTTTCTGATTTGGGTCTTTGTCGGCGGCGGCGGGTGTTCCCGGGGACCCCCTGTTTGTTTTTTCCATGGCAGTGGGTGCACTGACCGGCTTCGAGATTGCATTGGGTGAAACGTTCTTCATCTCGAGATGCCGGAAGCCAGATGGGGTGGGGGACAGCTTGCTGGCACAGGAAATTTAAAAGAAAAAGAGATTAGCTTCTTGGCCAAAGGACCTCTCAGCGTTTGGGGGCTTTTCGAACCTCTACGACCAACAGAAGCATCTTGTTAAGCATGGAAACAAAATGTACTTGCATTTTGCTAAGGCTGGGGTTAGCAGTGGGAAGAACCAAAACTCCACTGTTTTCTCACATGGTTGATGGGCTACACCCATCTCTTTGAGGAAGGAAACTGGAATTCATCAAGTCCTTTCCTTATTCTGGGCCCTTTTTTAGGGACATGGAGCAACCTTATCTACTATTTAAAAGCCAAAACAACAGATAAAGAAAGGGAGGTGGTAAGAAAGAAGACCCCAAAACTGGTGCAAATTAACATATATTTTTTTTACAACTACAGTAAAGCATATATCAATTTCCTTGGCATGCACATGGTTGCAAACCAAAACACAATAATTTTCTAATAGCTGAATCCTGGACAGGTAGGACAGAAGATTGGGGAGGGGAGGGGGGACACAGAATGTAAAGATGTATTCATTCTTTAGCTTGGAGATGGAGACCTGATTAACTGAAGTAAGACTGCAAAGTACTTACACATCAGAAGCTGACGAACTGGTGCTGGAGTTTCCGGTCCTGTTGGTGGAAAGTTGTGATCCTGGTAAAGCATGCATAAGGATGTTCCGTGCTCTGTTCTTCTCACTGATTCCTGCGCTGGTCTCCAGAGCACGTGACCCAGGAACAGGGGATCCCCCAGCTACCTGAGACGAACTTAAAGGAGCACCTTGATTTTTAACTCCTCCTGTTTTGTCAGCAGGAGAGGCTGAATTCCTTAAACCAGACTGGAAAAATTTCGTTCGAGCCTCTTGAGTTTTTGCTGATGATGCTGTCCAATGGGAAGGAGTAGAGGAGGAGGAGGCTGCAAGGGTTTCACGGTGATCTGGATTATTCCTCAGGGGATCTAACTTATGTGAACTAGGATTCGTAGTAACAGGGCTAGATTTACTCATCCCGAAGTTCACAGGATCGCCAGCTGTAGATTTTACAACCACACTGCTTTTAGGAACCTGGATGGTTTTGATGGCTTCTTCAGCTGGCTTCTTTGATTCGAGAGCCTTCAGATAACTTCCTGAAGCAGATGTTGTGTCAGTTGGTTTATTCTCTCCAAGGGTATCCCTTGTATGGACAAGCAACGAATTCTGGAGATGCATCGGTTGTTCGTGCTGGTTACAGATAAAGCCACCCGGCTCATTCCCAGCTTTGTAGTTCCCAGACTGGAGGGTCCTAGAGCACTGTTTGCACCTATGGGCAAGGTTTCAGGCAAAGAATGATCAACTGACACAAAACCTACTACTTCCCCAAAGCCTACAATGTTGTTCTGAAAAATGAAAAGGCCAGGTGGCTAGCCCTTATGGAGTCTGTGCAATCTGCAGATTATTTCTTCAACTGACACAATTGGGACCCACAAAAAAGGAGGAATAGAGTAGGACCCCCATATCTGCAAAGGATCAGTTCTAAGCCCCCCCCCCCCCCGATTCTGAAAAACATGGATTATAGTAAATGCTATTTTAATAGTGAACACTATACATAGCATGGTCTCTGGCTTCCTCTAGTGGCCACGTCTGGTAACTTCATCTTTATAAGTATGTATTTCTAAGATTTTTCTTTTAATATTTTTAATATTTCCAGACCATGGATAGATGAACCAGTGGATATTGATTCCGTGGATAAAGGGTCCTACAGTATAGAAAGCTACTTTACAAGGAGTCAGATCCTTGGTCCACCTAGGCTAGAACTGCAACTTCGAGTGGAAGCCACGGCTATCCCTCTGGGCAACCATACCTGAAGCAGTTCCTGTGGTAAAGCTTGCCATCCACTAGGAGGCGCTGGACCAAGTGGACGTGAGTTCCACAGATGGTGCAGTTGCTGTGCCGCGTGTTGGTGCTTTCGGTCAAAGCGTGTCGTTTCTGTGGGAGGGGAAAAAAAAACCAACAACACAAGACAACTGAATATAAAAAGAGCCCCCTGGGATCAAGCAGAAGATACATCTTATCCAGAGGTTTGAGGATGTTCTAGGTTGGAGTAGCAGCAATAAAACCTCTTTAAAATATATTATGCCAATATTACTCGGGGAGTTTAAAAACTTTTTCCTATTTGCTTTTCCCACACCAAGACTAATTTTACCAGTTCTCTCCTCATCCCCATCCTGTGCCTGTATTTTTTCCTCTCTCTCTCTCAAGACATGGGAGCCTGCGTATACCGGGGGGAAAAACCTCTATACTTTCCTTTGAAAATAAGATGCAGAAGGAACGTCTACCTTGTTTTAAAGCAAAACTGCTCTCCTGGAAGTCCAAACCTGTTTCACAAGATGTTCAATTTCGCTTTAAAAGAAGGCATGGAATTCAGGCATCATGGCCAATGATAGGGGATTCTGGGACTTGTAGTCCAAGAGCTGCATCCTGCACACAGCCAAAGTTACTCCAAAGTCCATCTATCCAGCCAGAGCCTTGCTTCCAGCAGAGGTTACCACTCCTGTCCTATTTGTTCCAGCTTCTGGCCTTCAGAGGTATACTGCTCTGGAAGAGGGAAGCTACATTCTCAGATGACCAAACCTAGCACTTTAGAGAGAGCACCCTTCCGCCTCCCACATATATAATTTCAACTTCCGTGTCTGGAAAAAAATTCCACCAATCCATACCGCTGCGACTGGAGCATTTTCCTTCCCCTGCACAGCTGAATTGGTCTTGGGTTCAGACGGCACATGTACCGGGGATGGCTTTGGAGGGGGTGGAGTGACTGGCTGAGTAACAGCCTTCTTCCCTGTCGGCTCCTCGCTGGGTTTGGAAGGAGGCCGCTTGATCCCCGACATTCCTCCAACTGTTGAAGAAGGAAGATGTAAAAGATTGTAGGAAGCAACCCGGAAAAGGGAGGAAAATCAGTTGAAGATGGTAGAAGCATCCTCGTAAAAGGTGTTTGCATATTTGTGTAGTATATATGTGTAGTACTCATGACGTTTATGTTTACCGTTACATTTATATACCGCTTTTCCTCCCAATGTGCTCTAAGTGGCATACAAGTCTTTTCCCATCTCTACGTTATCTTCTCAACAGTCCTATGAGGTAGATCTGAGAAAGTATGGCTGGATCCAGGACAAATGAGGCGTTGCATGGCTTATTACTGAGGGCTGCAACAATCCCAGGCGATCCCAACACTCTGAGTGAAGTGATAAATGTGGAAATGCAGGTGCCCATCAAGACAAAGGGCTTAACTGTTGTCTGGGCTCTACTGGGTGAGGAGTAAGCTCTCAGGTGAGAGCTTTATAGGGTCCGGTGGACAGGGATTGGCCCTTCAGGGGATCAGCTGACAGAATGTTCATGAAGGCTGGCCAATCGCGCTGCCTTGCGGTACGTTGGGACTGTCAAACCGGAAGACGGTGGAGCGGAGAGAGTTCAGTTTATTCTCCCAGCTCTTTCGCTCCTAATCAGATTAATGATCTCTCTCACACACAAAGAGCTATGGAAGTCCAAATTATGTTTAATTATGTTTATTACATTTCTAAACTATCGTTATTGCCAGGAACTCAACAGTGCCATATGATGCTCTCCCCTCTCCCCTGCTCCATTTAACAATCAACGACAACTCTCTCTGAGTTTGGCTAGGCCAGTAAGCCTCCAGGCTGCATGGGAAGCTTCGATTTTCTGCATCGGAGCGTCACACGCTAACCACTACACTGCACCGCCTTTTTAAAAGCCATGGACATAAGATGCCTGTAAATCCCTGGTCGTCATAGTTCACTAGCCCTCACCGAAACACCGCACTTGGGCCCCTCAACGCCAAATCCTAATGACACAAAGGTCAGCCAGGATATTAACAACGCGACCTTTGTAAAAATGTCGAGCATTTCCTCCTTGGCCGCTTGCAACCCAGCCAAGAGATTGCAGCTGGAGAGGAGTTCAGAGGGCACATTTTTGCAGGCTGTGTGGTTCTGGAAACAACACATGCCCTGCACCAGAGCTCCCACTACAACCCAACCATTGTGGTTTGGGTCACTGGGGGATTTTTATAGCTGTTGTTTTCTAAGACAATGGGGCAGACTGGTTTCCCTGGGAAAGAGAAAGAGAGAGACCCGATGGGCGCGGATCCCAGTTCTTGGAGGAAAAGCTGGGCTGTTTATCTTTCTTTTCAGCGCCTGAAGACAACTTTCAAAAGGTGGGACAAAGAAGGGGGAGAGAAAAAGACAGGGCAGAGGAAAAAGATTTCTCGAGACTCAGTTTTCTTCGGAGAAGCTCTGTAAAGGGGACACCAGGGGAGGGGGGGGGCGTATAGTCAAAGTCCCCACAAGCAGCAGAGATGCTTGGAAATCAACCCAGATTTTGGTGGGAGCACCAAATATTTATCTTGGTAAAAATGAGCAGATCTTTGTTCCATCGGCTGTAACAGCCCTGCCATGCTAATGTGATCAGATCAGGTGTAGCACTCGAGGATGTAAATTTCACCACTGACCATCTTCCTGGTTTTGGAGGAAAGCTTCAAATCCGTGACAAGTGATGAACAAGAAAGAGTTTCAGAGAACAAGCCCGGAGAACTTTGGCCCTGCAGAAGTTTGAACCTAGAGTTTCTATCCATCTGGCCCCATCTGGGCGATGGTAATAGGTTGTGGCAGTTGACGTTAGCTGCCATCTGGTATACACTTGGACCTCTGTATCAGCGGGGGATTGGTTCCAAGCCCTCCCCTCCGCGGATGCTGAAAAACGTGGATTATAGTGAACACTATTTCAATAGAGAACACAATACATAGCATGGTCTCTGGCTCCCTCTAATGTCCAGTTCTGATAATTTCATCTTTAGAAATATATATTTCTAGGATGTTTCTTTTAATATTTTGAATATTTTCAGACCGTGGATAACTGAATCAGCGGATACTGATATAGTGGCTAAGGGGGTCCTACTGGACCTTTAGCCATGAAGGCTAAATTTGAACCAAAAGAGGACATTGCCTTCTCTGACTTGCCTAAACTTTCTGCAGAATCCTAGTGAACCAAGAGCTCAGTGCAAGAAAAGGGGGCCTAGAGAGAGAGAAAAAAAAAGTGTACTCACTTGGTGATCTTCCATGGAAATAGTTATAATATTGGGACACATAAGTGAGGATGCTGAGTCTGTCTGGCACCTTCAGAGCAACCATATCTTCAGCATCCAATAAGGCTGGGATCCCCAGCTCTTCCTCTGCAACTCGGAAAGCCTGTTGGACGAGAGCGGAAGAGACGAGGCCATCCTGTTCTTATCCAAGCTGAGCCAACTTCAGAAAGGTATGTTTGGAAATACAACTCCCAGAATCCCCCAGCAATCCCAACGTTCCCATTGACCTCTGAGCCTGGAAAAGTTACTTGTTAGGAATGTAACTCCTGTAAGAAATAACACGGCCTTGGGCTCTGAAGTCAATGGGATATAGGTGGGATGTCATGCCAAGCCACGATTTCCCAAGATAAACCATGGTTTGTTACAAGGTCTGCCTTTGCACCTCACTTTACACCAGGAATCCTGGCTTAGCAAGATGAAAGGTAAATGAAGAGCACCCCTGTGTGAGCAGCTGCTGCTCTTTTTGTGAAAGCAGGTAAACTAAGTTGAAAGACAATGCTTTTCACAGGCTATCCAAACCCAACATGATGGTGAAATGAGCTCAGATAAGCCTGGATTTCTAAGTCCTTCCCCCCTAGAACTGTTTGTGGAAAACTAAGACATTTATACTTTACTGGCCCACTGAGCAGAGCCGGTCTTGCTTCTGGGTAAACATGCATTGGACTGCTCCAAACATGTTTTTTTTATATATAAAAAAATGCAGAGTTATAAATTGTTCATTTAATGTTGCCAATAATAATAAGAATTCGAGGGCTCATAAGACACTATGTGCATGTATGCTGTTTTTCCCCCCAGAATTTCGACCAACTATTTTCAAAAGACCCAAAGTTCTCCCCTGCCCAGTTTGGCTTCAAGATTCCTAAAAAAATTTCCATCTCTATCCCCAGATGCCAGCCTTATTGCACAGAAAATGTCAAATTCTAGGGACTTTTCCAAAGTCTTCCTACCATGTTAAGCCCCACCATCTTGAATCTATTATATTTTTATGGAAGCAAGGAGAGGGATCTTGAAATATGCGTCAGCTTCTTGGTCGTGTCCCCCCCCCCACCGTACATTTGGCTCAGGAGGGATTTTTCTGTTTTATTGTTTTGCTTTTCTTTAGAGAACATATTTTGGTCTCTTCACATTCTGAAGACCACGTAAAGTGAGCCAAAGTCTTCCTATTCCCCCGACCCTCCAAAAAAGATTTAACGAAGGCTTTGACCAGTGGGACGGCCACCGCGTTTAAAGACAAATGGAAGAAAACTGATCAGTGTGAAGAAGACAGATCCATTTGTGGCATCTCTCTTCTCAAAAAATATCTACAGATGGGCACGAACCGGTTCGTCCCAGTTCGTAAAGGTAGCAGCACAGCTGCTGCGGTTCCCCTCGCCCACCTCCTGTGGCTCAATCAGCCACTCACCAGGCTCAGCCTCCGTGCTCTTCAATCGATCTTCCAGTCCGGGCAACAGCTCAGGGTTCTCTGCCCCGCCCCTCTTGGCTGATCTCCCAATCAGGCCAAAGGGTGGGGCAGAGAATCTTGTGCTCTTGCTCATGACTGGGAGATCAGCCAAGGAGGTGGGAAAAGCAAGCAAGCTGGGCCTGGTGAGTGGCTGATTGGCTGCGGAGGAGAGAGAGGGGAGCAGCAGCACCTTTACGAACTGTGACGAACTGGGATGAATCGGTTCGTGCCCATCTCTAGTCAAGTCTTATAGGGGAATCGGTCTTAAAAGTTGGTTCAGGTGGGTTATGGGATCGTGATGCAAAGAAAAGGAAAAAAAGGCACCCTAAGCTTCCATCATAAAAAGATGATCACAGTGCAGTAGAGACAGCTGCTGTGTGTGTGTAATTGAAATGAGCCATCCCTACCATTGGGCAGAAAGATATGGGGAAGTAAAGGATTTTGTGGTTCAAATTGAAGTGACCTCCATAATGAAAAAATTTTTAAAAAAATTCTTCCTGTAATGCTAGACTTCCCAAAAGCCATATCATGAAAACAGATGAGCTGTAGATTCAAGACTGGAAAAAAAAGAAACCAATAGTAATAATCACCACCACCATCACCACCTTTGAACTGCAGAGCTGGAAGGGAGTGATTACGGTATCCCAGCTCCTGTTAAGGAGGCCCAATTGAGGGAAATCTGCAACCCTGGGGGGTCTCCCTCACCCCAGAGAGAAGGGCTTGGAAAAGTTCCTTTTTTTGGACTACAGCTTCTAGAAGCATCATCGGCAGTGTTGTCGTCTCCAAAAAAAAAAAAGGTTTTCTAAACTCTGGCTGGTTTTGCTAGTCCTTGTTAAAATGTCCAGTTCTGGATCTAACCTCCAAGCTTTGGACCAAGCTACTGTAAAATGAAAATGGTCCAAGGAAAAACTCTAAGGGGGACAGAAGCCCAATCTGGAGCCCATCTTTTTTTTTTTGCAAAAGGCAAAGCCGGTACATTCCGTTCGGCTAAGATGCATCCCATGCTCAGATTTCTGGAGGCGGCTCAGAGAGCTGACGGGTGGGTGGTCTAAACAGCTTCCCGTTTGGAAAACATCTGCATCTCGCTTGCTCTCCCCACCCCCACAAAGCATTCAAAGAGCCAGACGTTCAACATGCAGTCAATCAAAGAGGAGAAAATACATCCAGTTCCAGCTTCCATCCTCAAGGCCAGTTTTAGGATGCAAAGCTCAGAACAAGGGGCAGGGGGGCTTGAATGTCAGGCTGGGCTGCAGAGATCTGGGTTCAAATGATCCCTTCTCTATCTCAGCCGCAAAGTTCACAAATAGTTTTCTCTCAGGAACCTCAGACCATACTGGTGGGCTGATTCCAGAAAGTATATTCCAGTAAGAAGTCGAATTTTCCTAAGCTCTGTGTGCTTAATCTACCTCATAGGGGTGTTGTGAAGATAAGATGCAACATCTCTAATGCTCCAAGACCTTTGGGAGGAAAGCTGGGATGGTTAAGCATAAGAAATGGTCACCAAGGTATCTCACAACTTGTGTTAAAGATCTCCCTTTCCATCGATTCAGTATATATTTATTCGTCCATAGTTCATTACTTTCCTACTCCTACATGCTACCACAAGCCATCACAAAGTTGCAAAACTGTCCCATGAATTCGAACATGCAGTGTCGGTGACGGCATGGCCGCTGGTCAATAGACACTGCCAGATTTTCTGCATGGTCAGTTTAAAAGGAAGCAAAGAGACCTCTTTAAACTGACCATGCAGAAAATCTTGCAGAACCAGTTTTTCTTTTTTCTTCACACCTCAGCCTAAGACAGAAGAGGGAAATTTTGTACAGAACAGGGAGAGGACACGTCAGTACTAGCTAAATACTCAATATGTCCAGAGAAAAAGAGAGAGAGAGAAAGAGAGAGAGTTGAGTCAATCCTTAATTTTATCTGATAACAAGTAAACTGGAGTACTCAGTTCCATTTGGGGCAGATTAGCAGCCACTGTTTGCAAAGTGACAAAACGCAAACAGATTCAAACACTGCAAACAGATCCACACCACAGCAGGCACCATTTGGAAAAAGGGTTAAGCGCATGTTGACTTTACGGCTGCTTGCTGTTTATATTTATGGTCCATTCATTCTGAGCTAATCTATCCAGGGCTAAGGCGTGTTGTTCTGTGGAACGGCTGGGCTGGGCGACCCCGGGGGCAAACTGCGCCCGACCACGTCAGAGCAGGAAGTGAAAGGCTTAAATCTTACCAGCTCATTGTTTTCATAGACGTTTTCTTTGGAAAGTGCGCTGAAGTTTCTGAAGCAGAAGAAAACAAATGGAAGAGAGTTTTATTTTGGTATACCAAGCAATTTCATCCATACACTACATTTCCTTACCTGCACTTCCCACTTACTCCTCCTTAGAAAACTGTAGGAAATAAAGCCTCCCCCGAATATTTTTTAACACTGCAATGGGGTTTTTCAACAGCTTTTAAACGACATTAATCTAGTGCTATTTTAATGCAACCTTCCATGTGCTACTGGCTTGAATCCTGTAATTGATTGTGTTTTTCATCTTTTAAAGCAAGTCTTTCCAGCCCTCCAAAGGACGTGCATCTCTCTCCACATGCCCAACTGTGATCTTTAAAATTCCTACAAGGCCATACAGGTCTCCAGAGTAACACCTTGTGACCATGTTGAATCCTTAAAGGCATTGGGGGGGGGGGGGAATGCCTTGCCCAGGCAGCAGGGGGTGATGTGCGAAGGATCCAGAAACCATACATCCAAACATGCATGGTGAGGTTTCTAGAAAA
This sequence comes from Intellagama lesueurii, assembly GCA_037013535.1. Lineage (NCBI taxonomy): Eukaryota > Metazoa > Chordata > Lepidosauria > Squamata > Agamidae > Intellagama > Intellagama lesueurii. The sequence goes on along the minus strand of JBAJHW010000012.1, from coordinate 20,226,770 downwards.
CCTCATCTCCTGGCATGTTTCCAGAAAGCAGCAATAAACTATTCTTGAATCTTACAGAAATCCTAAGGGACCCGTTCCCCGTTATGTTTCTGCATTATCCCATTATTCTGGTCCTCAGTTGCCTGGGGTGCCCTCCATCTGGATCACCCATCATTTAGCATTTAAAGCAGCCATTCTCAACGGGCCCCATATGGCCCCGTCCGGGGGGGGGGGGGCTGGCCCCATTTGAAGGGGGCCACACACTAGAAACAATTCTTCACATTCCACCTTATAAAGTTCATTCTGCAACCTATACAATCCTGATTCCGCCTATACTCATTTCATATTGCGTTGATGGCCATGGCTAAAAAAAAAAAAGTTTGAGAATGGCTGGTTTAGAGCATTTTAGATGCCTGGGAGATACGACAGTGATGGTTTTATAGTTACGTTTGGGTCACAAAAATCTTACAATTCTTTCCCCCAAAGCAGCCTAAGCAGGGAGGGTGAAAGACCTCAGCAAGCCACAAATTCAAGATTTCCTTCGGAGGGAGCCAGGACATGTAAAGCAGCACACTTTAAAGTGGTTTCAAATGGCTAAACCTTACAGTTTAGACACACTCTTAGCTCAGGGGTCAGCAGAGATCAGTGGGGGCCAGCTGGAAGGCTGTCCACAACAGCGCCTTCTCAAAGGTACCCCGGTGGCCAGTCACTTAAATATCCCAAAATACACAACAGAGCATCCACCGTGTTGCAGGAGGCAGACTCCCAAACTGGAAAGAACTGGATGAGATGAGCTTATGGGTATTTTCCCCACCACAGACGTTTTAGGACAGCTTGACTCAGAGTGACTCAGGATCATGAAAGAGCTAGCAAGCAGCCGCTGAGCGCATGGGTTCTCCTCGGCCGTCCCTGTTGGGCAACAGAGAGACGCCAAGCTGAGGAGCCAAGAAGCAACCTGGCCTTTGTTCACAAACCTTGCCCCCAAATCAGACTTGAAAGAGCACGATCAGCGCCAAAGGGAAGGATCGTCCTGCCAGAATTCTTAAGAAACTCAGCGCCTGCTTTCTCTTTCATTTTCCCATTCTCCCCACCCTTGATCCTGCCTTTCACAGCAATGACAACTTGACACAGGCAAACTTAAAACATACGGCACTTCTCTCCCACCCACACCCTGCACGGAGATCATGTGTTGCTGTTTAAGGGCAGAGGCACAGGAAAAGCAAAAAAAGGTGGCAACCCATCCTCAACCAGTACCCGGTGCAGCAGATCACCTATAGTCTGGTTGCTTATTTAGAAATCGGAGAAATGGTCAGTGTTCAGGAAAGGTTTCGTCCCCCTCCCTACTTCCTAGAAACACCCAAATAAAAGTTGCCAACGTTTTCTCTAGCCTCTGCGCACAAGTCTTGAGCAGCACCTTGCCCTGAATCCATTTAATTAGCCAAAATGTGCTAGTCCTGTTGCCAAAACAAGTCTAAACATCAGTCAGAGGAGGAAGAGGGGGGGGAAATGGCTATTTCCATCTTTGCCAGCGACTGTTTGCTTTAGAATCCATGTTCCCAGTGTCAGCTCCATCAATTGTTTGCTAGAAAATAAATGTTATTTAAACACAAACACATACACACCAGATTGGAACCAGGATTTGGGGCATTTCCAGGAAGGATCCACAGCAGGAGCTCAAGAACAGACACGACAGGAAAATAATCTACCGTTACTGTTGCCATGTTATTGTGACAAGAGTGTATTGGCAAAATATTTTGAGACTCACTTTTCAACTCACAATGCCACTGTACGCAAGGCGTTTTTGTATTTGAAAACCATGCAACATACGATACAATTTATAACATTATGCTGTTTCCAGAGAAGACAGGAAATAACATTGGGGGGGGGGGGGGGAAATAACAAAAGTATTTCAATTGGCTTAATTAAGGCTAATTTGGAGTTTGGGACCCAGTGGTTCACTTCACCCACAGAATGGAAGTTTTAAAAACACTACGACCCAATCAGCCCAATGATGATGATGGGCCATTGAGTCAATTCTGACGTATGGCTACCTTTTTCAGAGTTTTCCAGATATAAAATACTCAGGAGTGGTTTCCCCTTCCCTTCTTCCAGGGGGCATCCCTGGGACGGTGCAGCTGGCCCAAGGCCACCCAGGCTGGCTTTACTCCCGGGAGGCCCAGTGGGGGAATCGAACTCCCAACTTCTGGCTCTGCAGACAGAGACCTAACCCATTGAGCCCTCCAGCCAGCTGAAGCCCCAGAAAGGGGTCAATAAATACGCAATGAACTCATTCAGAGCCTTCCCTTTGCCCACCAGATTGCACCCGCATGACGTTATACCGGCGGCTACTGCAAAGCCGCACAATGAATAACCGCCGAGGTTATGTGCAAGTGGGGAAGCTCACATGACATAATGTCCCCTTGTCACTTCCTTCCGTGTGACCGACTTCCAATGAAGAAACCAGCAGGGGAGTGGGAAGGGGGAAAAAACACAGCTGAGTGGCCTAGGGTTAGCAAACAGTACTTCTTTTCTCTGGCCCTCTCCTCCCCCCCCCCCCGCCCCGCCCATTGTCATGCCTCAGCATTGGGGCTGAGTTCTCACAAAGGCAGCAAATGGGTCTTGGAGCTGCAGGCAGTGCTACCGAGTCTCTCCCTGGATCCACTTTTATACCGAGCAAGTCACCGCACCTAGAAAACTGTGTGTGGGTGTTCAAGGTTAAGGCTTCTTCCTGGCACCGTAATCTTCTATGAGCGGGGATTGGTTTATATTTTTCGACAGAGGAATATTTCATTACATCAGCCCTCACCCCTTGCAGGGTGAGCTGGTACAGCCCCAATGCAAGTTGACCACTTATAAGTTCATTCCAATCCTTTACTGAATTAAAACTGATTTATATTGAATGGACTTGCTGAAAACCAGGTGAATGTAGCAGTTAAAGTGCTGGATTAATGCCCGTGAAACCCGAAATCACATCCCAACTCAGCCATAGATGATTGTTGGCTGGCCTGGGGCTAGCCACACCTTTCCTCAGCCTGACCTACATGGCAGGGTTGTTTGTAAGATATGGCATGCAGGGAAGGAGATGAAGCAAGGTGTAGCCTGCAAAGTTCAATAGTAATCCACCCAGAAAGTGTTTTAAGCGCTATGGGGCAGTTATATAAGCAGCATGTTTTATACATGTGTGCTGCTTTGAACTCACAGGGAGCAGGGAGGCGGGACACGGATGTAACAAATTCCCTGTAGAGAAGATGGCAGCTTATAAATGAAAGGAAATGGAATATATACATTATAAAATCAAATTATACTTTATGTAAATAAAAGACATGTTCTCCTGTAAACCAGTTGGATCAATCATAAGTATTTGAATTAAGACGAAACTGGCTGAAATACATGGTGTTGAGCAAACAGGAAAGTTATCCCCTTATAGCAAAATAAGAGACATTTGCTTCCCACAGTATCCAATATTTAGAGGTTAACTTCCTCTGTACATGGAGGTTCTGTGCAATAGGACTGCAAACAAATTGATGATATAGCAGGAGAGACCGTGTATCGTCGTAAGCATTTCTTATTGTCAAGTGTGGTTGTGGGGTGGCTTCGGAAATTTTTAAAACCAGCAAACCTAAGGAAACCACAAACACAATACACAACCCGACAAACAGAGCAGTCGGGGGTGCTTAGGAGCACACAAGAAGGATTTGACTGAGCCTGAAAGAGAGAAATAGAGACGCCAGCTGAGCTCTTCGTTAGGCATATCCTAAGGATGTCTTACGGTCAAACCCACTAAACCACTTACAGAAGAATGCAGACTTCCTTAGCTCGGCACCTTCCTGGTAAGTTCCACAACATTCTCCATCATCCCTGGCCGCGCTGGATGGAGATGATAGGAATTGTGGTGCAAGTGAGCTAGAGAAGGCTGTGGAAGGCTGGCGTAAGGCACACCATGTCCTGTTTGTGTGTTTCGTCCACCGACGTCGGTTACAGGCGTTCCACCTCCCCACTTTTATCCACACAACAAGCCTCTGAGGTGGGACAGGGTGGAAAAGAGGAGACAGATCAAGGTCACCCTGCGAGTTTTGGAGCTCAGCGGAAATGAGGTCTTCCAAGTTTTACTCGGACACTTTAGAGCCCCCAAAATCTAACCACAACACCATGCCGGCTCTCAGCCCGACGGGCAATACAAAAGACAACTATTTAAGAGTCAGGGGAAACAGATGTTCCAGATCTGAGCGTCTTAACATCTCATGCAGAAGCAACTCTGGACCACTGGCTGTCATGGGTCGCTGAGTTTGGGGATGAGCTGAAGTTTCCCACTGCCGCCAACACTGCTGAAGCAGGTCAGCAAACCTTGGGCCTTCTGAGGTACACTGCCTCGGAACATGGAGTCTCTGCTTAGCTAACCCAAAACCCTAGCCATGGACAGACTTATGCTCATGATAAAGGGAACAACAGCCTCCTTCAGGAACTGGTGGCTTCTGCTTGGTTGGAGATTTATGAAACAGAAGTCGGACGGACATCTGTCTCGGAGGCCTGAGCTGTGGGTCCCCGACACTGTCAAGAGGGCGTGCTTCGAGTTTCCTCCCAAACTCTGGAATTCTACCATCCTCTTTCCAGGACGCTCCCGGTCATCTGGGCGACAGCCCTGTCATGGTCAGGGTTCTCCACCAGCACCCTGCCCAAAGGCAAGATACAACCCCCCCCCCCCGCCCAGAGGCCCCTCCCCAGGGCCCATCACCTCCTTCTCTTTCCCCCCCCCCCCCGCCTTCCTCCGGGGTCGCACTCACATGAGGTCCGGCCGGTGGCGGTGCAGGATGGCGCAGAAGGCTAAGCCGTCCCGGAAAGAGGTGGTCATGTTGGTGATGCTCACGGCCTCGTAGCCTTGACACTGTTGCTTGCACCACTGCTGGAGGGCTTGGATGGCTGCCATCTTGGGAGAGGGGGGCAGGAAGAGGCCCCCCTGATCCTTAGATATTGGGGGGGGGGGTGTTAGGAGAGAGAGAGAGAGAGAGAGAGAAGAGACCCGCATGAAAAGAGGCCGGGGTTTGGAAGAAGAAGGCATACAGAGTGATGACGGGAAGGGGGGTAAGTCGTGCCTCTGGGCAGCAGAGGGAGCCTCTGCTGGCCCCGAAGTTCTCCCGAAGTTTGCCTCCTCCACCACCACATTGACCCCGCCCCCTCGCGGAGGGTTGGTTGGAATTCCTACCAGGAGCCGAAGAGAGCGTCGAGGCAAGCTGGATCCAAGCCCCCGTGGCTACGCGGGGCGAGATCGGGGGGTCCCCATCCTCTTCTCCCCCCCCCCCCCCCAAGCAAGGGCCCGAGAGGCGAACAGGAGACGGAGATTTTCCCGGAATAGGGAGCCCAGCCCGCCGCGGGGGGGGGGGGGAGGGAGAGGAAGCGGGCTCGGGGAAGATTCCCCGCGGCGCCTCCACCGTGCGCAAAAACGCACGGCTTCTCCGGGTGGCAAGGAGCCGAGCGCGGCGGCTGGGGAGCGCGCCTCGCCGCCCGCGGCCACCCGACTTCGGAGCGCCTTCCTCTCTCCGAGAAGCCCGGAGCCAAGCCTCCGCCTCCTCCCCGCCCGATCCCGAGGAGGAGGCGGAGGCGGAGGAGGAGAGGAGGTGGCGGCGGCGGCGGGAAGGGCCGGCCAGCTTCGCGGGAGGGAGGCGGGCGAGAGCCAATGGGCCACGGGCGGGGGCGTGGAGCGCGCCGCCGAGGCGGGGGCGAGCGGCGCGGGATTGGAGAAAGCTGGCCCGATCTTTGCTCCGTGGAAACGGGTGCATCGCGGGTGCGGAGCTCCGGCGCGGATACGATGTGCAGGGCGTGGAACCAGCATTGGGGGGAGGGGGGAGGAGGGGAGGGGTCCGGCCTGATCCCAGACCGGCTCACTCGGGGACTCGGCCTCCGACGGTGCCGTGGGAGGTGGGGAGGGTCCCGGTCTCGGAGGCGAGCGGGCTCCGAATGCCCTTCCTCCCCGGTGGGACGGCTGCGCGCCGAGCTTCGGCCGGTTTCCTCGGAAGTAAGCCCCCAGGACTGCAACAGGACACGAGAAGGGGCCTGCATACTCTGGAGTAAGCCCTGCTTTGCACGGTAGGGTGGCGCCGCTCCTCCTCTCCCTGGCACCTTGACCGAGGAGTGAGCTCCGCTGAGGCCTTGATCCAGCGCATGGATCTTGGGGAGATGCCCATCCCAGCGGCCGGACATTTGGAAAAGGCGGAGGGGGGGGGGTCATTGTGACAGCCGTTTTTGACACACCTCCTCCCCCCCCCCCAGCAGCCAGAAAACGGAAGCAGCAAACCGGTTCAAGCCCGTTGTCACTTGCGCCAGGAGCAAGGCTTTTGCAAATGCAATGGCTCTTAATTGCCCTTTCAGGAACAAGCGACCCCAACATTATTTGCAACAGGAGAATGGAAGCTCAGGACAGTCCCTACCTAAAAATCCTGAGTGACCACGAGAAAAGCAGTGGTCATTTCATCATCATCTTAGAACGGCAGAGCTGGAAGGGACCCTTCGGATCATCGAGTCCAACCCCTGTCAAGGAGGCACAGCGGGGGAATCGAACTCCCAACTTCTGGCTCCGCAGCCAGAGACCTCAACCAGTGAGCTAACATGGATTTCTATGGAGTGGCTTACTTGACAGGAAGAAGCACCACCTACTCAGAAGGGAATCCCCGATGAGTGTAAGGAGATATGCCAAGCCCAAAGCCAGGAGGTGCTTCCAGCAAGGCTAAAAAAGTGTTTTGGACTACAACGCACAGCATCCTTCACCCTTGGCTAAGCTGGGGGAGGCTGATGGGAGTTCTATGCCAAGCCCTTTGGAGGTTCCTTACCTTGGCATAGAAGGAGAGGAAGAAAGCCAGCGGCATCGACCGATAGCTGTGCCAACCGGCCTGCCTAAAGACTTCACAAAACACTTTTTTTTTCCAAGGGATGTTCAGATGCCAACTGGATCGGGAGCCAAGAAGGTCACTGGAGGCCAACCAACGGGGAGAGAGACTCAGCAGCCCTTGACGTGGTCCGTGTGTGAAACTGACGCCTCCTATGCCACAAAAATGACATCAGAGAACTGCTCCCGCCGAGGCGTGTGCCCGCTGTGTTTCTGCGTGATTCCCTGTTCTGGCGGTGCACCTTGGAAAACATTGAATTCTTTTGCAACTCTGTACCTATGCACACAAGCACCCCAAAAAGGACAGGAGACACCCCCGGCCCAGTGTGCACTGGTGAGAGAGGAGGGAAGAAATCCACATCCCATCAGCTTCAAATCGGTGCAGTGGAGGAGAAGCAGGCCAGTCTGTGAACCCTTCCTCCCCACCTCCTTTGGCAGCAAAACGAAAAAGAAACATAACTGAGTGGCCCACGAGCAGAATCAAAAATCAGGGTCAGAACATAGCTATGTTGGACTACAACAATATGAGCATTTAAAAAAAAAAAATACAAGTTTTCAATTCCTTTGTGATTCTGTATCAGACTGTGCTGTGGAGAGCTTGGGATGAAGAGAGACCCATAGAAGTCTAAAAGCCCAGCCTGAACGTTTCGTGGACTTCTCTGTGTCTCTTGGGTTCCCCTTGACATTTAGTCCAGTCGTGTCCGACTCTAGGGCGCGGTGCTCATCCCCGTTTCCAAGCCATAGAGCCAGCGTTTGTCCGAAGACCGTTTCCGTGGTCACGTGGCCAGCGCGACTAGACACGGAACGCTGTGACCTTCCCACCGAGGTGGTTCCTATTTATCTACTTGCATTTGCATGCTTTCGAACGGCTAGGTGGGCAGGATCTCTGTGTCTCACGTCACCCTAAATTCTTCAGCGCCCGGTGTGATTAAGAATCTGGAAGGCTTGAAAGCTCACTTTCTTAAATTGTTCTTTGCTGGCCCAATGGAGGTATTTCTTAACCCTGATTTTAGATTTTGCTGCCTTTTTTTAATACGTGTAAACTTGTGCCGTGGGTGGGATTTGAATGTAAATTGGATCTGATGTTAGAGCAGATGCCTCTCCACCTTGTTTGAGCCTTCTGCTGGTGACGCTCTGGCCGTGTAACAATTTCACCTGCAGACTTTTCCGCTGGCATATTTTCCCCGATGGCTGGATGTCTCACAACAACAGAGTAAACCCTTTGGCTCCAGCATGGATTGAGAGGGATAGCAAATTATATTTCCCCAGCCAACGAATGGATAACCCAACACCACTGTCTATCAGATGACACCAAACTAGCCCTTGGTTTCCTCTGGAAGTCTTCAGAGCTTAGAAAAGTTACTTTTTAATAATATAGCTTTCAGAATTATTTCAAAAAAAGAACTTTTCCAAGCTCTGAAAACAACCCTTCGAAGGAAGGTCGTCCAGACGTTATTGGCTTGCAACTCCCAACAGCCCTAGGTAGTACAGCGGATGATGAAGGATGATGGAAAACGTAGTCTGACAGGAATCAGGAGAACCATATCTTCACCCTTTCTCATCCAAGAAAACCCACCAAAGGCCATATTTTCAGATCTTTAAAGACACTCAGAAGACTCAAATGTCTGGCAGGGAATCTGCTGAAAGATGAGGATCTTGGTAGGTTCTCATCTACGCACATTTTAAGATCTAAGTAACTGACGGTCAAACCACACAGTAAAGGAAATACATGTGGCCTGTTATTCCAACATTTTCCCACCAGATCCGCAGTTCCTTCAAACTTCCACGCCCAAGCAATCAGAATGGCAAATGAAGCCCAGGTTGACCTCCCAGGAAAAACAATAGCGGCAACAGGGTGACCGTTCAGAAAACGCAAGCAACTTTATTTGCAGCATGTAAATTCAGGCAATCTCATGTTGGGGTTTCGTCTCCGTCACGCCCCCTCTCGAGGAACCTGTCTTTCTAATGATGATGCACCAACTGCATCATCTTGTTGTGCTTAGAATTGCCTTGGAAGCTTGCTTACATTGCTTAATTGATAACAGCAGGTGCCAGTAGCTCTCGTGTGTGTGTGTGTGTGTGTGTGAACGAGTGGACTCAGATTTGCCCCAGGAATAATTTCCTGGCCACTTTGTCAGGCCAAGAGGCAGTTCACACATGAGAGGATGCACATGGATGGCGCTGTATAAAATAGGGGAAAAAATGATCCAGGGCAGAATGCAGCCACTGGCTGAATATTGAGATGTGTGACGTGCCTCCATGCCAAAGCAGCATTTGGTCTCTCAGCAGGAGCCAAACGCCACCGCGAGCCATCGTAGGAAGGAGCGTGGCCCTTGGCATTGACGGGGGAGAAACATCGGGGCCAAAGCCCAGCGGGCTTGTGAAGAATCCACGCGGCACCCGATAATGGCAAAAGGGACAAAGTAAGGCTTCCCCCCCTTTTTTTTTGAAGGACTGCTGCCTATAAATTGGATAGCGAGGATTAATAATATATATCATATAATATATTGACGACAGGTCTATGGGCATGATATGGATAATATACATTAATATATAACCACCCTTACAAATAATTCACTGTGTTCATCCCGCCTCGTCGGTGGTCACTGCACTACGTATTTACTTTATGGTAAAGATTATGGATGGTGTTATAAATCGCATGCCGTCCTGTGTCCGCAATCTTTTTTTCCAAACGCCCCCGTTCACTCGATTATTAATGGGTTCCCGAACAGTAACGGCGCAACGGCGCAAACAATGCGGCATTAATATTTGATGCCGCCTCTATCGCTTGCCCATTCATCATTTATAACAGGTTACAAAAACATTATAAAACATTTATTACACATTTATAGATCATTTCATACTAAAGCAAAGTTGTGTTATAAATGCATTATTAATCCTTTTCTGCCGTTGATAAGAATCTCTTGTAATAAGGGTTTAGCATATGTTGCTCTACAACCAGGATAATAAATAGGATGTCGGACGCTGATGGGGAATATATTACCCGGCCGAACTTTGCTTTCTCCAGGCTCAGAGGAAGAAAGGACGGGAGGTCGCACATCTGCTTGTACGTAGGCTGGGCTAGAAATTAATCAGACCCCCAGAGGCCGGGCCCAAAGCCGTGGACCTGAAAGGCCATACAGATGTTTAAAAAGGGGCGGGACTGAGAAAAGATACCAACCGGGACCCCAAGAACTTGGTGAGGCTAATTTTTTTGTGCCCAAATCTCTTTTAGCAACTTGTGTGGCCCTAACACCATCCTGTCTGGGCAGTGTTATTGCTCGAGTTTAATTTTAGGGATGCTTGTTAGCTGCTTGGAGTGGTGGTCTTGCTTTTGTGGGAAAGTGGAATAAAACCAGAATTAAAATGTTGGAAGTAGGACTGTCCCTTCTTCCATGATAAACTCTGTCCCTAGAAAGACATGGGCCTCTCTCAGACTTCCTGCAATGACAGTGAGACCTCCCATTCACAAGAAGAGCTGATCATATGGACTTACGTGATAAACAATAGGAGGTATTTAGAAGCTCCGCGGTGTCAAATCACCCGGTAAATATTACACAATTAACCTCTCCCGCCTCAAGGAAGCAGGCAAATAAATATGATGAGAGCAAGGCCTGCCGACATTTACCGTTTTTAGCTGACAGCGACCCCAGGGGTTGAAGAATGAGACCATCATAAGGCTATTTCAGGAGAAGCTTGGTCAGATCAGGTCTAATTCAGGGGCTGCTATTAACATCTGGAGTGGGTTGCACGTGGTCTTATGAGTTGTAGTCACTGCCAAATAACACTGTTCCGGTTTTCTGTCCCTGGAACATCACTTCTCTTATTGAAGCAGGTTCTACCACCAGAACAACAACGTCAAGGTGGATGGCACTTCTTCCAGTCACTGGGTCACACTCTTAATTTAGCGACCCTTGAGCATCTTGCCCAGTGGGACACCTATATTTAATCTCCCGCTTGTCTGATGAGGGGGATTGCCATGTTTCTGGGTGCTTCTGCTCAGAGCCAAAACAGGATCTCTTTTCTTCACCAACGGCCACCTTTGGAGGTGAAACCTGTACGATTCTACCAACAGACCTCCAGCTGATTCTGCTGAAGGTACTTAGTTCTTGTTGGGCTGTTTGGAAGATAGAGTGGTCAGTTTAATTTTAATTTTTTGGAAAATGCAGTGTACAATCATGCTTGTACATCTCCTTCTTTTTTGTTCACTGGGCACGTTTTGGCTCCAGTATTTACCAGCTGAGTTTGGCATTAGAAAGAGTGATAAAGGGCTGTTGCTTTACTAACCACAATGACGCTAGTGATAATGATAGAAAATTCTTAATAAGCAATCATCACCATAATAACAACTGTACTAAGAGCGAGCAGGAACGCTGATCATGCAGAGAGAACCTGATTAAAATCATTAGAAACTCAGGCTGCATTTCCTCTTCACTCCACCCAATTTTAAACGCTTTTACCAAACAAAAATCTTATGTTCCTTCTCTTCTGGAACCTAACATTTTTCTCTCCCATCTTATATTCTCTCTCCTGGCACATCTTTCTTGGTTTCTACCACTCGACTGCAGGAACCAGAAAGCAAAGGGGAAGAAAAAGAAAAAAAAAACAACCAACCCTAGCAACGATTAAGAATTTCATTATGATACAATAGGACAGTTATTGCTGCAGTATAATTATTAAGCTATAATTGCTAATTGTCTTATTAGCATTTAACAATTATGCAAATAATGGCAAACAGGCCGTGAGGGCAATAAAATGACTCCTTTTATTTTTACTCTAATAAAGAGATTGCAGATTGCAGCCATGGCCATTTTACTCTCTGGAGTTTATTGGAAATTACTCATGAGCCAAACGACGGTCGGGTGGAGGTGGTTAAGCGTGAGTGCCTGGGTGGGAGATGGGCTCGACCGCATAGAGATCACCGGCTTTGTTAAACTTCAGCTATCATATATTTGTGTTAACATCTTTACGGGGTGGGTGGGTTTGTTCTCTCCCACAGTCCACTGCCTTGTAGCATTCGAATTGAAACAAAAAAAATCAACTACCTGGAAGTAATTATTTGAGTTGATTATGATAGCACTTTTCAAATACTGTACTTTAAAGGTAGTCACGCAGAGGAGGGGCAGGATCTGTTCTTGATTATCCCAGGGTGCAGGACAACAAATAATGGGCTCAAGCTACAGGAAGCCAGATTTCGGCTGAATATCAGGAAAAAACTTCTTAACCGTTAGAGCAGTACGACAAGAGCGCCTCAAAAGTGGGTGAGCACTCCGATGCTGGAGGCATTCAAGAGAAAACTGGACAACCATCCGTCAGATCTGGATTCCTGCCGTGATCAGGGGGGTTCGACTCCATGACGTGATGGGCCCCCTTCCAACTCCATTATTCTTTGATTCCATGAGTTGCTTTTGAATAAGTATTTACAGTGGCGGATGTTAACCTCTTGGAGCACAAGCTGCCACGGAGACTTGTGATACCTGAAAGATGACCAGGTTAAATTTGGCATGAGCTTCAGTCTGCTCCATCAGATATGAGTCCGAAGAAGAGGGAGAAATGTAACTTTTTGAGCTCTGAGTGATAACAACAAGAATAACCATTATTTTTATTTCAGAACAGAGCGGAGTAAGGATGAGAGTTAGTTCCCAGGATCAAGGAACATCAAATTCTGAGCCAGAGGGATCCACGTTTTCCATAATTTTAGTCACTGAGGCATCTGGAAGTCCTGTTTTTTCTTTTTCTGCTTCTTTTACATATTATGTTATTCCGATTTTTCCACCCCCAATGGGATCAAATAAGGTTTCGGGCCGTTGAGATTTCTCTTCCCTGTCCGACAGAAGGTTGGTTGGTCTGGGCTATTCCCCATACAAGAAAAGCCATGCAACCATTTTTCCTGATGGTGTTTGGTCAGAGGCTGGTCCAGCTGGAAGTTAAAGCTCTCCAGGAGTGGGTAGCAAGATTCATCATCCTTAAGCGGCCCTGGGGAAACACCTCCGTGATTAGCCTTGGATTTCATTTCAGGCCCGCTGTGACCACTAAAGCTGTTACGGTCGACTATAAACCGTTAGTCGCTTTTCCCTTCGCTTTCCTTTTTAATTTTCGTTTTTCGAGAGGTCAAAACAAAGATTGCTGCTTCATCTTTTCCACGTGCACGCGATCCACACACCCTGCCCTCTGTGTTGGCACACGAGCCACTGCAAACGAACACATTTATGGGTTTGAGGATGCTCTGGATCCCTCCCTGACTACACGGAGCCTGGCTCCTAAATAATAATGATTGTATCATTCTCTTTTTTTAAAAAAATGAAATGAATTATTTGAGTTAATTTGGAATAACCCTAAATTCAATTCGTAATCCCCACGAGCATCGGTACAGGATACCCTGGATGGGCCAGAAAGACGAACCAGTGGGTCCTAGAGCAAATCAAGCCTGAACTCTCTCTGGAGGTGAAGATGATGAAACTGAGGCTGTCCTACTTTGGGCACATGATGAGAAGGCAGGATTCTCTGGAAAAGACAATAATGTTGGGAAAAGTGGAAGGCAGCAGGAAAAGAGGAAGGCCAAATATGAGATGGACTGACTCCCTAAAGGAAGCCACAGGCTTGAGTTTACAAGAGTTGAGCGGGGCACTTGAGGACAGGACATTTTGGAGATCACTCATTTATAGGGTCGCCATAAGTCAAAGGCAATTTGACAGCACGCAGGAACAAACTAGCATAGACTTATTAAATACCACTGATTCCATAGTGTGTTGGCCCTTCATATCAGAGCAGAGCCATGGCTCCAAGAAGCATAATTCTGCTCATTTTTTTTATTTTTAAAGAAATGTTTGGATCCAAGGATGTTGTTATGTGTCAACAAGTCAGAACTGACTCCTAGCAACCCTAATAAGGTTTCCAAGGGAACTGGGCCATTTCAGGCATGGTTTTACCAGTTCCACACCCCCAGTAAGTTTCCACAGCTGAGTGGGGATTTGAACCCGGGCCTCCTGAGTCCTAGTCTATTACTCTACCCACTACATCACACTGGGTACCCCGTAGAGACCTTAGGACCAACCAAACCAGCCTGGGGAGGCGAGATGATTCTTACCTGCCTTAGACAGCAGGGGGCTGCCTATTGTTTATGCCCATTTTACAGTCGGTAAAGCTGAGCCTTGGTGAAGGATTGCTCGTGGTTCCCCCCGGTGAGACGTGAAAGCGAGGTGGGAACCACACACAGGGCGCCCATGGCTCACAGCTCAGGCTCCAAACCACAAAGCAGAAGAGGCGTCTTCTCACAGCCTTCATTCAAACCGAGCAGGTTTAAGCCAGAGAGGTTAAGGGAAAGTGTAAGTAAATAAGCCTCTGTGCTGCAAGGTCAGAAGACCAGCCGTCGTAAGATCGAATCCACGCAACGGAGTGAGCTCCCGTCGCTTGTCCCAGCTCCTGCCCACCTAGCCATTCGAAAGCATGTAAAAATGCGAGTCGATGAATAGGTACCACCTCGGTGAAAAGGTCACAGCGTTCCATGTCTAGTCGCGCTGGCCACGTGACCACGGAAACGGTCTTCGGACCAACACTGGCTCTACGGCTTGGAGATGGGGATGAGCACCGCGCCCTAGTTGGACACGACTGGACTAAATGTCAAGGGGAACCTTTACCTTTAAGTAAATAAGGGCCAAGGCCCACCAGCGGCGAGCCACTTCTCTGCTTAACGGCTCGTTCCTCTGATGGAGCAACGACCGTTTGAGATGCTCGGTCAGCTTCCGTCCGTCTCTTCTCCTGAAGCGGGACTTCCAAGGTCCAGCAATCCCACCCTTGGGTCGTCCTCGAAGGTCGCTCGTTGACTCCCCTGCCTTCTTTACTTCTTTACGACAGAGCCTCTTCTCCAAGCACAGCAAACACCCTCTCCGAGGGACCCTCAAGCCGATGGAGCTGGGAGGCATCGGCTTGAGGAGCAGCCGCTCAGGGTTTCGAGGGTCTTTACTTGAGAGGAGGGCATGCCTCACTCTTCTTTCGGACGCTGGAGGCAGGAGGGCAACCGAAGTACGCTCCTGCCTCCCCGAAAGCATGCAAGGGAGTGCCAGAATGAAAAAAACGGAACAACATTTGTCTCCATGAGTCACACTAGAGTTAGTTGCAAGCTAGGGAGGTTAAAACAACTGGGAATGGTTTTCTTTGCTTCTGCTCTCATTTTGGGATGCTCTCCCCAGGGAAGTACGACAGCAGACAATCTGTCTGTCTTTTTAATATATATATATATATATATATATATATATATATATATATAGTTTACCCAGATTTAAAATTGACTACTGCAGGATGGCCGTACCCACAGGTTCAGTACCCGCGGTTTCACTTATCCACTGCCTGAAAAAAATAAAATTTTAAAGACCCAGAAATACGTGTTCTCAAGTTGTATTAACAGGACTGCCCACTAGAGGGAACCAAAGACCATGCTATATAGATAGCTAAATGAAAATGCACTTCTGGCTTGATGTCTCTCTTAAGGGAAGCAAATTCCCATGAAATGAAAAAAACACATTTGGGACGGGGGGGGGGGGGGGGGGGGACAGGCAGGCGGGAGGGGACAGTTGCTGGTTCCAGGAAAGTCTCCCTTGCAAACAAGGCCAGAAATCCAGTCCTTTGGAAGACTGGGCCAGGGCTCCCTCCTTCAACCATGTACAGACACCAAAGAAACTGGAAATGCTTAATTTATCTGCTGTTTCTGGCCTCCGTGGTGTGTGTGTGTGTCTTGGAACCGATCTCCCACGGATACCGCGGTCCTACTGTGTCGTTCTTAGCAGAGTGAATTGTTTTACTCTCTCTTAACTTTATTCCAAGAAGGTTTTGTGGTTCTTCTAACCAACAATCAGAATTTTTATTTAAAATGTACATTGCTCCAACCCCCCCCTTTTTTTTTTTTCTTGGCCGAAGATGTGTTTTATACATTTTCCAAAATAAATGCACATCCCAAACGTTTGATCTACAAGGTGTGGCAAAAATTGGATACTGCAGGCCCTGTTCATTTCAACAATACATGCCATCATCCTTTCCAGCCGGTCCCTTTTACTTATCTTTCTCTGTTTCTCTCTCCCCACCCCCACCCCACCCCCCCACCCCCGGTTTTGTTTGTAAGGGGGTTTAAACTGGGAGATCAGGACAACAATGACGGACAACAAGCAGGCTGGGATTAAAAGGGAAGGGATGAGGAAGCCAGGGTTGCAAACCGGGGGAGCGGAAGGAGAAGTGAGGCTGGGGGCTTACACAGTGCAAATATCACGGCAAAGTGAAAAGACACCCTGAGCTTACAGCCTTTTAGCAGGGCTCAGAAAGAAAAACACCCAGGCCTTCTCTATGCAGATAACCGCCCATCAGGTGTTTGAAAATGTCTTTAGAAGTGCAATTATTGGAGCCTTTAAAAAATAATAATGGGATGCCAACTTTCAGATCTCACGTGAGCAAATGCCAGGTCACAAAACCTTAACAGGGCTTAAAATCAGAGATCTTTACAGCTGGGGAAGTGGAGACCTGAGCAAGCTACCGGTTGCGTGGCCCCTCCACTGGCACAAAAGCGCTGTGGGACCGCCCCCCACCTTGGGTGGGCTGTACCCTTTGGACCCCCTTTTCTGCCGCAGAAAACCCTGGGAGATTCCCTTTGGCTTTACAGGATGATGAAACCCAATTATGTGGAGCAACAAGCAACCCTGAAAAGTAATGGTAGGAAAAGAACCGTCAATCAAGTCCCTTCACCTTCGAACTACAGTCGCCCTAACCGTCATCCTATAGCCTCGTGGGGGGAAATCTAGCTTTAGGACTTCCTGGTGGAAGTCGGGGTGGCAGGAATTCCTGCCGGATGGTCATCAGCGCCCAAGGCCGTCCTTCGGCCATCTTGGCACAGAAAACATACACCCCTGCAAGGTGGTTCTCTCTGAGGTCAAGGCCGGGATTCGGCAGCTGGCGGCCCGACTCTGGATGTTTGTAGACTCCAAGTACCATCGGCTCCAGCTAACAGGCTGATGTTAGGGACTAGCAGACCCCTAACATCTGGAGACGTGGTGGCGCTGCGGGTTAAACCACAGAAGCCTCTGTGCTGCAAGGTCAGAAGACCAGGAGTTGTAAGATCGAATCTATGCGACGGAGTGAGCTCCCGTCGCTTGTCCCAGCTCCTGCCAACCTAGCAGTTCGAAAGCATGTAAAAAATGCAAGTCGATAAATAGGTACCACCACGGTGAGAAGGTAACGGCGTTCCGTGTCTAGTCGCGCTGGCCACGTGACCACGGAAACTGTCTACGGACAAACGCTGGCTCTACGGCTTGGAGACGGGGATGAGCACCACCCCCTAGAGTCGGACACAACTGGACTCAATGTCAAGGGGAACCTTTACCTTTACCCAACATCTGGAGAACGAAACATTTCACACACCTGCCCCAGACCAATCCAAGCCATCTTGGTACAAAGTAGACCGTACTCTTCTCTGTCTATCAATCTCTGTCCTAAACCAGCCTTTCGCCCGTTCGTGCTTTGTAGATTTCTAAACCTGTCTGTCTGTCGAGAGAGGCATCTGCTAAGGAAGTACAACAGAACTGAAATATTTTTTAATTTTTACAAGGAATAAGGAAACATAAGATTCCCCGGCTTTTCTGCCACCCTCAACGAGAAGGGTGCTCAACGTCCGGGCTGAAACCCGACCGAATGGCCCCTTGGACGCCGGACTCTCTCGGCTAGTTTGCTCTTCGCCTCAACTTCAGGAGGACGCATCTCCACGTCTCTTAACATCTTGGCTTCCCCAAGGTCACCTGGTCTTTGCTCCTGGGTTTCCAGGCTTCGTGGGGCTGGAGAGAAGTTTCCCCGACTCGAAGTCCCACGCTTCATATCATGGCTTCCATGTGCAGAATCTTCAAGGCTTCCGAAATCTGGGAGCTGGTGTCCGTTTGTCCGTACATGCCCACCAAGAAGGCCCTCTGCAACAGCACAGCCGCGTGTTCTGCAGGGAGAAGAAACAACATCTTAAAGACAGCTCTCTTTAAACCAGGGTGGACAACCGTGATTCGTCTGGGGACCAATTTCCACCCATCTCGGACTTGCTGCAAACCACACCCTGTATTTCCCCC
This sequence comes from Intellagama lesueurii, assembly GCA_037013535.1. Taxonomy (NCBI): domain Eukaryota; kingdom Metazoa; phylum Chordata; class Lepidosauria; order Squamata; family Agamidae; genus Intellagama; species Intellagama lesueurii. The sequence goes on along the minus strand of JBAJHW010000012.1, from coordinate 20,208,824 downwards.
CCCAAAAAAACCATTTTTATTCAAACCAAAAAGTACCGAGAGGTTCACTTGAAATGTACCCTTTCAGTAAACCCAGACAACCCCTCTTATTTTACAGAAAAACGGCGCTTCCTAGAGGCTGCTGAGAATGTGATTCGTAGAAAAATCAGAGGAGCGCTTATGCTCTGAACAAAATGGACCCTGTCTGTCAGGAAGGCGACCCCAGCTCTCGGTGGGTTTTTAAAGACAGGGAACAGATGCTGTGCGATGCTGGTCGCATGCCCTACAGCTTCTGCCTGAACCCGAGCCAGGAGACAAGAAAGCACTAAGACCCTCCAGGAGACTCGGCCCGCTGCTCGGCGTAATGGCGACATCGCCCGCTCTTTGCGAGGGATCAAGGAAACGTCGCCGGTTGCCATTTGATCACAGCCGCCCGTGCGGCCTGACATGCCCCTGCCTGGGCTCGTCAAAGTGTTTGCTCAAAAAGGACACCAAACCCGAGACTCCCAAACCTGACCTGAAGCGTTTAAAGGAAAAAGGTACGGCCGGCCTCTGGGATTTCAGCACGAAATGCCAACTCTGTTTTTACAGCCAAATGCCAGGAGCTGCACCAGAGAAGCCGGCAGAACCGATGCTTAACAAGAGGCGACAGGGTCTTACTTTCCCACCCACCTGTTCCCTCAATAGCCCAGCCTGCAGCTCTGGCTTTTTATTTTGTTCTCGTTATGTGCCGTCAAGGCGCCTCCGACTTATGGCAACCTTACGAATGGGCGGTCTCCGAAATGTCCTGTCCCCAACGGCCTTGCTCAACTTCTGCAGACTCAAGGCTGTGGCTTCCTTGAGGGAGTCAGTCCATCTCGTATTGGGTCTTCCTCTTTTCCTGCTGCCTGCCGCCTTTCCCAGCATTATTGTCTTTTCCAGAGAATCTTGCTTTTTCAGGATGTGCCCAAAGTAGGACAGCCTCAATTTCAACGTTTTTGCCTCCACCTTGTAATCCCACATTGATTTATCTCATAAATATAAAAATTGCAAATAGCTATATTTATCTGACCAGCTTGATCAATATATACAAACTGACATTGATACATTTCATTTGAAACCATCTGATCAAATTTATACACCTGAGTTTCTATAGAGTCGGTATAGTCTAAAAAGACTCGGCGTTTAGAAAGTGCTTTTTGGAGCTCACAACAGCCCGTCCCCAACACAGGTGTACGTAGACCTACAAGATCCATCATTCCCCAGTCATCACAGCTGCCGGAGGGCGGGGATTATGGGTGTTCAGCCCATCGGAGGGGAAGTCAGTAGGAGAAAGGCCGCTCAAAACAACCCTGCAAGGTGAAGCCGGCCGTTGCAAACGCTAGGAAACGGAACGTCCCTCTTCTCACCTTGACAAAGGAGGGTGTATTCAGGCAGGTTCCGCAGGGCTGTCTGAACGACCTCGAAGTCACGGCTCCCAAGGCAGTACATGAACGTAGGGAGGAAGCCGGCTGCAATACTGGGGATTTCAAATGAGAAAAAGAGAGAAGGAGGAAGGAAGATGCTCCAATGAGTCAAGAACCGAAGGAAAGCGCAGCTAGATCAGACCAAACCTGGTCTCCTTGAGTGTTTTGGTGCGGGAGACTCTCTTCACACTTTATTTTTATTTCTTTTTGCATTTATATCCCACTTTTCCATCCATCAGCTCAAGGTGGCATGCTCTGCTCTTCTAAGGAAGGTCAAGCTAAGCGAGCCAAACTCATGATCCAGTAAGTTCTGTGCTGAGCCAGGTGAACCACCTCTCCCAGGTCTACCACTCCTGTTCCACTCTGCAAAAATTGGGTTTTGATTTTAGCGTGCCTTTTTCACGCAGCCTTCCAAGCCCATGTACAGAAGGGCAGAACATAAGGGGAAACTTACCCGTGGCAGTTGAGTGCCATTAAAACGCACACAAGGTGCTTGAGTTGTCTAGGCAGCATTGCCCTCACTCATGGCTGGCTTAGCGACAAAGCACGTAGGCCAATGGGATTGGTCACTAAGCCAAATCCGAGTGACGGCAAGGCTCCTGACTGTCTTGTGGGGTCGGTTTTATTGGCCGTGGGAAGCGTGCTGGCACCCTGAGACAGACCGGGGCAAAACAGTCAAGGGAGGGTCCCTTGTGCGAAATCTACTCCCCCATCTCTCCACCCAGTATACCTTGGAATCCAGAGAGGTTTGCCAGTGAGCTTCAGGCTCAGAACAAGGATGGAGACTATGTGACCCACTGGACTGAGCCAGTACGGCCCATCAACATCATGATGGATGATGGGAACTGTAGTCCCATAACAACCCATGGCCCACCCATCTCCCCATCAATGGCCAAGAGGAGCCTGGGTCCAGTCCCATGCCCTCCCAGCTCCTTGCTCCACACATACTGTGCTCTGCCCACCTGGGGTTGTTCTGGATGGAGCGCAGAGCGAGGCTGAAGGCCAGATTCCGGCAGGTTTCCTCTGGAGAACTCATGAGCCTTTGCAAAGGCATCTGGAGGAGGACAAAAGAGCAGCGGTCCTTCAGGGGAAAAGCCTCTGAGCCACACTGACAACTAAGCCGAAGAGATCACCCAGATGTTTCAGACAAGGGTGGGTCGTGGAAGTCCCATCCTGAACTCTAATTCTGGAAGCGAAGCAGGGTCAGGCCTGGTTTGCACATGGATGGGAGACCACCAAAGCTCTCCGGCCAGGGCTAGGAAGCCACTTTCTCTGGAACCCTGCAGAGCCAGTTGCTGCCGCTCAGAGCTGGCAATGCTGGGGGGCCCTATGGGACCGTGATCTGACTCTACAGAAGGTGGCCTCCACCCCCTTTGTCTCTTCTGAAGGGGCAATGAGAATTCTCCCTGGCCTGGAAAAGATGCACCCCTCTACCCCACCACCCTTTTAGGAAACCACAGAGCTGCCTAAATGCACCCTTCTCCCGCCCGGACTTCCCTGGCCAGATGGAACCGCGCTAAGAAAAAGCAATGCCCAACGTACAGAAAAGAAGGCGAGGATTTCTGGCCTGCGCCTGGACATCTCGTCAATGTCTGTCAGCACCTCCAAGATATCTAAGAAATCGGGAGGGAAAAAAACAATGAGACTGGAAGGACCAACCTGCTCGCTCTTTTGATGGACCGTGTTCGAAAAGGAGAAGCAAAGATAAAAAGCCAACAGCCTCTTAAGAAAGAGAAAAGCCAGGAATCAGCAAGCTGCTCTCTATTTGAGGAATTAACAACCATCTAGCAAAGAGGTGCCGTGCATTCATTATCTGAAATCCTTCCAACCATCTGTTTTGTTTTTAAAATAGAGTATTCCTAAAAGCTGCCAAGTTTTTCTTAAAAGCTTCCTAAAAAGCCAAAAGCTTCCTAAAAAGCCAAAAGCTTCCTAAAATCTCCCAGTCTGTAGAAGTCCCGTAGCAGAAGCTTTCCTCTGTGGAAGACGTCAGGAAGGGACGGGGGCAACCAACTTGACTTACCCTCCACAGCCTGACCTCTGGAGAGTCTCTTCATGTACGGGGCCATTTCGGCAGGGGTGAGCGGAGTGAAGAGGGAGATGTTGACCAAGGGCAAAGAGCCGGCCGCCGCCTCCTCTGAAGACAGACGAGAGCAAAAAAGGAGAAAGAAGCATTTTCCTTGGTGTTGTGCTGGAAACCAGGATCTCGAATCAGGCACCCCTGACTTCTTCCTTTACCGTATATCGCATCCTGCTTCCAGAAGTCATCCTTTGTTTGTGTGTCGAAAATCTGGACTCATTTAAGCATGTAAAAACTGCAGCATGGGCAATCAGGGATCTCATTTCTAAAAGCCAGCTGCTGGAGGCAGGACGGCCGCGTAAGACTGGGTTAAATATCTCAGCCGTCCGACGCTCTGCCTGGTTTGGGAGAGGGACTGCCCCCACCTCCACACATTTGGAGGAGGGAGGTGGCCCCTTCAAGTGCCCCTTTAGAAGCAACTGGAAGCAGGGCTAGGAGAAATGAGGCTGGCTACTAGCCAGGGATGGGGGCAGAGAGAGGGGGCGCATGCCAGAGGCAGCTGATCCAAGTCAGGTATATTCTGATAAACCGTCCACTAACACCCTGCACCTCTCAGGGAACAGCCCAAACTGGGCAACCTTTGCGGCTGCAAAGGAAGGCATGCCCCTGACCACGGGAGGCCTTTCAGTGGGTCCACAATGGGGTGGGCCAAGTTAACTCTAGTGCTAAGCGCAGCCCCCTAAGTCCCTGTTCTCCCAGACTCTTGTCCCACCCCATAATATATTTCCCCTCTACAAAACTGGTGTTTGGCTTCTCCTGGAACTGCACCAAGGAGACTTCGGGCCACTTCCGGGTTTTTTTTTTTTTTTGCAGGGTGCGTGGGTTGGCAGGTTGAGTGGTCTGTAGGAAGCCTGGATGATCCAGCAAGGGGTGGGGGAGCAGAGAATTGGCCCCTACGCCTGTCAAAGTTGTCCAGCGCCAGCCAGTCTGCCTGGCACAAGAGGAAAAGCCCAAGCAACAACAGAAATCCTCAAGGGCTCACCACCCTCCTTTTCGTCCTCGGCCCCTCGGTCCAACGCGCCGTTCTTGCTGGGCAGGCTCAGGCCGGCCAAGAGGGACTTCAGCACGGCCAGGTCACTGTTGTCGGAGGAGAGGTCGCTGCGGGGAAACACAAGAAGCAAAACCCGGGACGATCAAGGCCATGGCCAGGGGCCAGGTTCTCCTCCTCCCCGCTGCCCAGACAAAGATCCAGAGCGGAACTTACTGGAGGGGATCCGAGTGCTTCTGCAAGAAAGAGATGGCAGCCGGAGCGCTGGAGGTAATGTACTTGTGGATGAACTGCACAAACCTAGAGATGAAGGCCGCCAGGTGGCGAGAAGATTTCCGGTAGCTCTGGAGCAAAAGGAAACACACACATGCCGGGGGGAATTTCGGAGGCCACAATTAAGAATGGAAAAAAAGATGGGAGATCTCACCAGGACTCCATCTAACTTTTCCTGAATATCAGGGAAACCTTCTTAACTGTTAGAGGAGTACGACAACGGAACCCGTGACCTCAGGGGGGAAGTGGGGAGCACTCCCAAGACTGGAGGCCTTCAAGAGACAATTGGACAACCGTTGGCTTTGACTTTGATTCCTGCCATGAGCAGGGGGGTTGGACTCGATGGTGCTAGACGCCCCTTCCAATTCCATGATTCTAGGATTCTAACTTGATTGTTTTGCCTTCCTTCTATGTTTCAGAGGCAGACAGCGGATGCTCAATTCCCAGCGTCTCCGGGAAAAGCTTTCTGAAAGGCTAGAGAATGGGCGGTATGCAAGCCAAGTACCCTTTTGCAAAAAAACCAAACGACCCACCAGCCTACTGGGGATGATAGGAGTTGTCGTTCTACACCTCTACCGTGCCCCAGCTTAGGGAAGGATGGTGGATCTTTGAATTCAACATCATTTTTCCAAGCTCTGGACGGCTTGGGGATTTCCAGGACACCCGCTTTCTCCACCATAAAGTCTGACTTATCTTTTCCTCTGTTGGGCTTTGAGAAAGAGCTCCCTTACCAGAAGCAGGCGGATAAAAGACAGGAGACAATCCCACAGCGCCTCCTGGTGTTCGCTCTGGAAAACGTGCGGCTGGAGCAGCTCCAGGATCCCCAACACGTGCATGAAGAAGGTCAGGTGGTTCTGCTGGCGGAATTCCTGGAAGTTCAGGTGGACCCGGCCGTGAAGCAGGGCTGCTACCATGGGCAGGTGCCTGGAGGAAAAGATGGTGGGAATACCATAGGACAGTGGTTCCCAACCTTGGGTCCCCAGATGTTCTTGGACTACAGCTCCCAGAAGCCTTCACCACGAGCTGTGCTAGTCTTTCCTCCCTCTACTGAGAGATTCTTAAGACGGAACCTTCTTCGTACAAAGCCTGAGACCATAAGAAGACCTGCGCTGGGTTGTATTGGCCAGCATCTGTTCCCACAGAGGCCAATCAGATTCTCCCACCGAGATGCCCAGCACTAGGACGTAAGTGCCACCGCACCCTGCGTCTCATGTTCCCCAGCATCTCTGACGCTGGAGAATGTGGGGACACGGCCACCCTGCCTAGAAGCCATGGGCGGCTCGACCCTTCATGACTGGGAAGCCATCCAAGTTGTCATCCATCGCTACCTACTCAGCGATGTTCCAGGTCTGGGGATAAAAGCAGAGCTGTTAAGGAACTAACTACTCAAATAAACAACGCCCGGATGGGGAAAGCGCGACCCGTCAAACCTGAGGAGAAGGATGGGGTGAGCCACGGCTAACTTCCGACAGGCCATGTTGGCGTCCCACAGCCGGTTCTCGCTGCTCTTCGAACTGCTGGAGTCGGCGAGGAGGGTGATGAACCGATGGACCAGGCCGTCGAACTGCAGAGAGAACGGCCGAAGTGTCTGAACTGGGGCGAGGGGCACAAGGTTGGACACCAGGACAGGGCCTCCACTGTCTGGGCATGGATGCGCAAGGTTCAAGGAAAGAGAAAGAGGTGAAAGTCTGAAATCGTTCTGAAGGACTGACCCACGTAAAAGAACGGCAGCAGGGTCTGATCCGTTAGGGCCAACGGGAGAGCATCCGTTTTAGGCTCTGGTCACACACAACACACACACACACCCAGCCAACCCACTCCTGCTCACCATCTTCCCAGAAAGACGGGACACCCTCTGCATCCCTCCCCCTCACATGCTGACTCTCGGCCCTTGACTCTACCCATCATTCATCTCAGCCTGGGTTTATTTTTCAGACAAAGAAGGAAGTCTTTCTTAACATCCTGGAGCCAGGATCCTCACCGAAGGACCGTCCGCTCCTGTCTTGAACCGTCTTGTATGCTAAGACTCTCTTTGAAGCCAAGTCTCTTCACACGCTAAACGATGGCAGACGGTAACTCGACGGGGGCCCTTTTCACCGGGACACCAAAGCTCTGGAACTCCCTGCCTCATGAAATTTACTTTGCTCTTCCTTGCGGGCCAGGAGGCACCCAGCTAAAAGAAGGCGTCTAGCTGTGAGGTCCATTAGACTGTAATAAATAATGGCAACTTTTCCGAGTTGAGAGGAAGCTGAGCAGCAGGTTTGTAACGTTCGTTTGGCTGTGTTTTCCACGGATCAGGTTTGTGGCACCCATAAAATATTTGACAGCCCGGTCGAGCAGCATCAAATGACGGTGCGGCTTGCAAATGCAAACCACACGGTTGCCCTTTCTCTCCCCAGGCCTTACCTTGCAAGTGCTGCTACTCATGGCCCCTTCGTTGGACAAGAGGGCCTCCGGAGCCGGGATCAGGAGTTCTGGCAACTGAAGGTATATTTGCAGGAGAAGGGCCTGGCAACGTTTTCCCATTGAGCTGAAAGAGAAAACAAGGAGGAGAAAGAGGTGAGGCAGAGGGCAGGAAAAAAAAAATCAGAGTTGGTTTTCCTGACCCAGCAGGAGCATGCTGAGTTGAATGCCAAAGAAAATAACTAATCTTTTATTATTATTATTTATTATTATTTGCTTTATTTATATTCCACCTTTCTTCCAACCGAGGAAACACAAGGCGGCAGACAACCATCAGAACAAGCATGCATGAAATCAGAAGAAATTAAGACCTTATCCTTAAAACAGGAGGAAACAAAAAGAAGGTCAAAAAGACTGTTAGTGGAGCAAGTTAAAATGGATTTTTAAAATACCCAATTTTTGAAAAATGCTGATTTAAAAAAAAAAAAACACGTTGCATCTCCATCTAAAACAAATGTTTAAAAAGCAGCAGGTTTCTCCCTGAGAACTTAAGGGATTGAAATCCAAAAGCCGCTAGATGCTCAAATATTTTCCAGCTCTAATTTAGGCGGTAAGCCCTTAGCATCGAGGCTGCGTTTCTGTTGTAAAGCATAAGAGTCGCCTAGAGTGGTCATAATTGACCAGATAGGCGGGGTATAAATGAAATAAATAAATAAATAAATAAATAAATAAATAAATAAATAAGAATGGTATTAAGGTGCTCAAGAACTGAATCCAAACATTGATCAGGGTAACGGAAACAGAAGTGAATGTTCAACGAAAGCAACATTTTATTTCCAGAGATGAAATGCGGGTTCCCTCATCTCTTCTTCTTTTGAAAATCAATCTCACCTGCTCCCCCATTGTTGGAGGCCACCGGCCAGGTATTCCGTGACTTTTTTAATGCTTTCTACATCTCCGTGGCAGCAGCTGAGCAAAAGCGGGAGGCGGGACTGGGTCGCGGCGAAAGAAGCTTCTTTGGGATTCGGGTTCCGGGTCTCCGATTCCGCCAGGATCAACTCCACCAGGCTGATCAACTCAGGAGCCTTGAGACACAGAACGAATTCTTCTCGCCGTTTCTGCGATGCCATTCGGAGTGGGAGGGAAAAAGATCAGACAGGATGAAAAACTCCACAGAAAGGGGACGATCCGCTCCTGTGCAAACGATGCTCACTCTCAGGAACCCACTGCACCCCTTAAGGTCTTGGTTGTGGTCACTTCAGGACCCACCCGTTAGGAGTTGTCTGGCTCTCTGGATTCACTGGTCGGAGATGGAATTAGCAGGGAATCATGGGTTTAAGGTTCCATTAGGCAGCTCAGTGGTTTAGGTTTTGGGCTGCAAGCCGGAAGGTGAGAGTTTGATTCTCCACTGGGCCTCCTTGAGAGAAGAGCCAGCCTGGGTAGCCTTGGGCAAGCGGCACCGTCCCAGGGCACCCCTGGAATAAGGGAAGGGGGAAACCTACCTGAAAAACCCATAAAGGATTGCCATCGGTCAGAATTGATTTGACGGCACATGATGATTATTATTACAAACATCATGCAAGGAAATAACGGGGAGCCATCTGAAATACGAACTGGCAGCTTTCCTCCGGTGGATCAACCGGTCAAGGGCATTGCTTTAAATCCACAGCAGGAGAGGAGCCCCTTACCTGCGGGATCCTCTGGTCTCTGCCTTGCCAGATCCGAGGGATATGAATGCAGGCCCACAGGAAATCCAAAGAAGCCGTTGGGTCAAATCTGTACCAAAAATCAGACACAAAAGAGGGAGGCTTTTGTGTAAAAATCGAAGGGGTCCCAGAGCCAAAGTCCTGCCTCTCCCCAGCCCAAGGAAAACCTCCAGGGCCACGTCGATCACTCTTCAAAGCACTGACTGGAAAGTCTCCTTTACCACAAAAGATGTAACGATGTGTCTGGATACATGAGGATTCAAGCATCCATTGTTATGAATTTGGGACTCTCTACTCCAGACCTGGACAAACGAAGCTTGTGGATTTGATTTCTCCTAATCTGCAGTTTTAAGGGGTTTTCTGTCCCTCCAATGATAAAAGAATGTCTTTTGCCAAATTCTGACCCCAAATCGAAGCTCATTTCTCTCCCGTCTCTCACTGCAGCGCTTGGCGAGACCACACCACACCATCAAGGGGTTCCCCTTGCAGAAACGCACAAGACGTGCTTTGTAAGGGAGGGATCTTGCCCCGGGGAGGCTCACCGCTGCTCTCGGCTTTTGGAAAGGAGGATCGTGATGCAGCGGTGCAAGGTGGTCCAGCTGGACTGGTGAGTGAGGAGAGCCAGGAGGTAAGGGCGGAAGGAGGGCGGCTCGGCCTCGGAGGGGGCTTTCTCCTGAAAATAAGAAGGGACGGGTGACAAGTGAGGAACGGGAGGAGACAGGAATGGGTCAATGCAAGGCGTTGACCAGACAAGACCGAAACACAAGACTCTTACTATTTACATGAGGCTTGCCAGAGGTTGGAAAAGTTTCTTTTTTTCCCCTACTGTGCTTTGGCCACCTCAACAGCCATTGAGAGACCCAGTTAATCTCACCCGGCCTCGCTGATCTGTGGGTGTCACTATGGTTCATACAGTGAACCCCCTCTATTCCTCTTAAGAGCATGAGGTCAAGCCACGGTGGGTTCACGAGGGCCAACCCACGGTGGGTTAAGCCAACCCACCTCCCGAGGACCCGAAGCGGGCAGGAAGGCACCAGCGGGGGCTCGGACGGAGAGGGGCTTCCCCCACAGGGAGACAGACGTCCCCCCGGCTTGGGTTGACGTCCCCTCCGTCCGGAGGGACCCTCACCTTGTTCCAGGAGAACAGGAGCCTCTGTTGGAGATCCGGGCAGCTGGTGGTCACTTCGGGGTCTAGCATTTCCAGCCAGTCAATGAAGAGGCCGGAGGACGGTCCCAGCCGGGCTGTTTCCGCACTGAAGAGGTGAAAAAACAAGGCCGGAGGGATCCGTCAAGAGAGAAGGCGCTCAAGCTCAGCCACCCAAAGCTCATCCACCCCTCCGGCCGGCCCCACCTGCAGCTCTCGGCTTCTTTCTTGACCGGGGCCGCCTCCTCTCTGGGCTGGAGCAGCAAAGAACTGACCATAGAAATGGGTCCAGTGGTGGAGAAGCGGGAGGACGTCTCCACGGTAACCGAGAAGAGGGCCACCAGGAGCTCCTCCAGGTAAGGGGAGTGCATTTCCGTCAGGCCTCGAAGGACTAGGGAGGAAAATACAGGACGTGAAAAAAAAAACCCTACAGACAGACCACAGGGGGAAAGAGAGACCCAGCAAAACTAAACCTTATTCTGAACCTCAGGGCCTGGATTAACGGTTGCATTCAACACACGGCCCAGCACAGGACCTGCAGGTGGGAAAGTAGCACCAGGAGGAGAAGAACAAGAGGGCTACGAGCAGCCCCTGCGACCGGAAGCCCTCACAGCTCAGCAAACCCTGGCTGTGCTTCCCTTTCACCTGCCAGAGGAGCTGTCCTCATCACACCCATTTTACAGGTGGGTAACTGAGGCTAACAGAGATGGGAGTTGATGGCTGGATAAGGCCTGCAAGGTCCATCTCCCAGGGCTCATGAGCAAATCCGAGGTGGATGAGCTCATTGGGTTCATTGGGTCGAACCCCCCGTCTCAGAGGCCAAAAAGTTCCTGGTTCAATCCCCCAGAGCAGGGGCCAGGGGTGAGAAATCTGGCCGGAGGCCACCCCGAGTCACACCTTCTTGGGCGTCTCCACACCTTGATTGAGAGGAAAATCCGATTCCTCCTCCCTGACTTTCCAGGAGGAGGTTTTCTGGGACGGGGAATCCAGAGGCTGCAGAAAGGGCTTCTGGTCGGTGGGTCTCAAGACGGGGAGCACGGGGAGGCCTGGCCTACCTTTGCTGACCAGTTCGGGCTCCACGTTGCAATTCTCTCCGGACTTCAAGGCGGCAATCAGGGCGCACACGGTGGAGCCGATCACGTCGGCCTCGCGGCGGAAGGCCAGCGCTTCGGCCAGGTGCAAAAACCCACCTCGGACTGCCATTGGGAGAAAAAGAAGGGGGGGAAAGGGAAACACAGAAAAACTGTGCTCTATAGGCAGAAACAAACCCCCAGTTCTTTGCACACCTGGACATCAAATCCCATTAACCCCAGCCTGCATGGCTATAAGTGAGGATCATGTGCAATAGCCTCTGGAGGAAAACAAGGGTCCCCCTTCTCTCTAACGTAACACCCCCCAAAAACACCTTTGCCCCAAAACCACTTCCAGTCTCAAAGACAACGCTGTGTCTCGCCCCTCCTCCTCAACCAGCCATCCTCCCGGTGCTGTCAACAGCCTCCCCCCCAACCCGCCCCCCGCTGCCCCCCCCCGGGCCTCACCATCCCCGATCCTATGCCGGGAGGTATACTGAATGGCGAAGACCTTGAGCTGACTCCGGAGGGGGCCTTCCTCCACAGCTGGATTCTCCAGCCACTGCAACATCTGCATGAGGACTTTGAAAAACAACGAGGAAAACGTGGAGTCCTGCGGGACGGCGCGCTGGAGGCATTGAAAGGAGGAAAGACGGGATCAGGAGGGATCGAACAAGCCAGACTGCGACCTACGGCCTGCCCAGCCATGGACTAATTCGTTGTCTTAAACCAAGGACGAAGCACTCAGGATCCAGCCTCTGTGCATCGCCCGTGCGTCCCTTGTAACGAACGCTTCCGTCGTTAGCCCATCCCAGGGAGACGTCCCCACCCACCCCTTCGCATGGAAAAATTCCTGTAGGTATCGACGGGTTTGATTCTGTGGCTGTCGTTGTTTTAAATGTTGCTGACGTCTACCTGAAAATGTTTCTTCCATTCTGAATTAACAAAAGACGTCCTTTTCTCTCTGTTCACTGTGTTAAAACTTAAATAAATCTCTCCATTAATTATACCCACAAGGGGCCTGGTGTCATTTATGCCCTCCTTCTCCCTTGAGTAAAAAGAAGCTCATTTCCATCCTTTCTTTTTATTTATTGTTTTCCCCCTACTGTAAGCCTAGCAAACCCAGCTGCCTGGTTGGAGAGCAGCTTCTAAGCCATGGGTCACCCAGGTGTTCTTGGACCACAACTCCCAGAAATCCCGGCCAGCACAGTTAAGGGTGAAGGGCTTTCTGGGAGTTGTAGTCCAAGAACACCCGGGGACCCAAAGTTGGAAACCACGGGTCTAAATGGACTGAGTGTTCCGTCAGCTGACCTAAAACGGCCAATCCTGGCCCACCAGTCCCTATAAAGTCCTGGCATCTGAACGTCCTCTGGATCGTTGTAAAAAAACGGAGGAGAGGGAGAGGGAGGCCCTTTACCTGATACTGGCAGAGCAAGCGCAGCAGTGGGCAGGACACCACGTGGTTCCGATGCATGGCCATCACCAGCGTCCCGCCGCGGGGAGCGTTCAGGAGCGCCGCCAACGCCTGCAGGAGCTTGGTGGCCATCCCGGCCAGCACGGGGGCCTTGCCCTGGCGGATCTGGGCCAGCTCCTTGCCCAGCGCCTGCTGCAAAGCCAAGGCGAGGGGGCGCGGGTTCGAGTTCTGCCAGCGGGGATCCGGAGTCAGTGGAAACAGCTGCCCGAAGCATGAAAAGGAGGCATCAGAGAGGATGAAGAGGCGGCGTGGGAAAAATGACTTCTCTGGGTTACAACCCCAGAGGTGTCTGCAACCATAATCATCTACGTTTTCTGGGATTTTGAGAGTTATCATCCAAAACAAAAAAGATATAAAGGGATGTGCAATCCCATAGACAACTAAGCTAAGTGGACAAGAGACCCATTCAAATCTCTGTATTTAAAATATAAAATAACACGAGAAAATGTTGCAAATTGTCCACAAATTCCAACGATTGATTTCTAAGCGCGAAACCTGGCTTTCAGCAAAACTGAGGACAGGAGCCAAGTGCGGGAGAGGATGGAGAAAGGAGCGAGGGCCGTAGAGACCGGTGATGCTGATCGCTCGGAACAGCTGGACACAGGATGGGAGACGGATTCGGGCACCGGATGCCCTTACCTGAAGGAGGAGAGCGGCCAAGTCGTCCTCTGGACTGAGAACCTGGATCTGGGCCAAAGCCCGAATCCTGCCCTTCCCCTGTGGAGTCTCGAGGCTGGTTTTAGCTCGTGGCGCGTCGTCACTGTCTGGAGAGAGAGTCAAAACAAGGTCTAAGGGCACTAAATCTGCTTCAATGGCTCATTCCATGTTCACACCCCACAACAGCCCTGCGAGGCGGACTAGACTGAGGGAAGAAAAAGACTGGCCATAATCCAATAGTGAGCCACATGCTGAGCGAGGATTTGAACTCGGGTCTCACGATTCCTAATTCTACTCTCCAATCACTGCACTGACTTTGAGTTGACTATTTCTTTTTTTATTAATGCTGTGGGATCTTGTGTTTTTTTTTTACTGCCGCCGCTTCACTCTTTTGATATCACCCAACGGAGTCAGTTTTATTAATTTTTCGTGTCCTGTAGTGGTTTTTCAAGTATACGGAAGTGTAAGCCACCCGAAGTTTGTGAACTGGAGGGGAAGGTGGAATGAACTATTCCAATAAACCAACAATGAAAACTCCCTGCCAACAGAAAGCTAGCGTGTCCTGGGGAAGGTTTCTAGTTCGGCACTTCCCCCTGAAGAGCTAGCTTTCCACATACGGTGTTCGTTTGCTTGATGTGGTGTGGCGCTAGAAAGCCTGACGGGAGAAAAAAAAAAGGCTGATCAGAATCGTCTCCTGAATAAGAAGGGGAGTGCCGGATGACTGTACCTCGGTGAGACGACAGGGAGGTGGTCAGAAGGGAATGGAAAGTCTGTCCGCCGGTCGCTCCCCTCTCGTGTTGCACCTCCACGAGGTGAGCCATGTAATCTGAAAGGGAAGGAGGAGGTAAGCAGGGCAGAAGTTCCTGCTCCTTGACAAGAGCCCAGCGGGCCCCCAAGGCCGCTTTTGAGAAGCAGGTGGCATTGGGGGGGGGCCGCCCACCTCCTGGGCCGAGCTCCCTTACTTTTGTCCATGATGTTCTGCTCCAACGTCTGAGGGTCGTGGGAGACGGCCTGGTCCAAGTACTGCAGAAGTTTGCTCATGCTGGAGACAGGGATGCCGAAGGACTGGACGAAGAGAAGCAGCTGCTGAGGCTCTAAGTCTTGCAACGCTGAAAGGAAACACCCCGAATGAGACACAAGCCGCTGACGGCTCCTTGCATGCCGCAACGCTGAACAACAACCCGCTTGGGTGGAGTTTCAGAACCCCCATGGAGTAGCGAGGGGAGCGTGAGGCTGGGAGTTTGGAGATTGGGGCTCGAGTCCTTCCGGTGCCATGAAACCCACTGGATCGAGGGGGGCCCAAGCTTGGGTCTCCAGGTGTTCCTGCCCTAAAACTCCCAGAAGCCTCCTCCACTAGCGGCGCCGGCAGCTGTAGGCTAAGAACATCTGGAGACCCAAGGCTGGGAAGCACGGCACGAGATGGGAGGGCAAGGGGCTGCCGGGGGGATTTGGGGGGGGGGGAACGGGGAACTGTCGTCTAAAAAGGATCAGTTCTGTAAAGGTCTCCCGTCCATCTCAGTCGCTGGGTATCCTGCACACAAGGGCACTTCTTTGGACATTTCTTCTTGTTCAGCCACGGGTGAGCCATGAGCCCGGTGACAGACCCGAAAGACTTTTGGTGGTCCCGATCCCGCACGGTTTCCCTTTTGCCTTCTTAGTTTCGGATTCTCCATGGGCTTCCATTGGGGTCAAAACGGAGAGAGGTGAGACACAGATGCCACGCAGTCACACCAACGCCAAGCCCTTCTCACCGGCGTCCACCAGCCGAGGGACCTCCGAGCGGATCATGCGCAGCTTCAGCCAGTCGGGGAGGAGCAGGGCCTCCTCGGAGGTGTCCACCAGGAAGGCGGTGGGCAGCGGTTTCTTCTTGGGAAACCAGATGTCCAGCAGGGTGTAAAAGTCGCCGTCTCCAGCTTAGAAGAAAACGTTTGGAAGATTACCCCGTTTGTCTTTTTCGCACTCACTTCACCCAAACCTAGCCTTTCCCAGCTGAGGGCCCTGGGGCACTCCACCTCCCATCATCCCCTGGAGAGGACGGCAGGCACAGTACAAAACACCTGGAAGTCGGAAACGGCAGCTCTGTGTCCTTCAGCACATGGTAAGGAACGCCCTAGACTGGAGCTCGGCCGTGGCCCTCTGAATACCGGAGGACTACAACTTCCATCAGTCTTTGCAAGGATGAGAGAGGTAGTCCCAGGACATCTTGAGGACCACAGTGGCCCCAGCCCACCTTCAAACAAAGATGGAACGAAAAGTCTCTCACCCGCAACAACTCACTCACAAACTGTTTGCTCTTGCCCAAGATGGATGAATCGAAACCCTGTTCCTGGCTGAGCTGTTAAAACTTTGTGAAAATAAAAGTTTTACTTTTATTTTCACAAAATAAAAGTATTTATTTACCCCATCTGTGAAGTTGGTTTGATTTCTTCAGCTTCTCGGGGGGGGGGGGGGGGAGAGAGAAGGCTCTGCAGACCACTCATATTCTACCCACGACTAATGGAAATGGTAGGGTCTGCTAAGGTTTTCCCTGCCTTTGCCTCCATGAGAACTAGAAACTTAGCTTTTGCAAACAGGAGAGCTAAAGAAGAGTCTCGGGATGCTGAATTCTGTGGGGTTTTCTTTCACGGAGTATATACAGTAGGGACCGCGGTATCTGCGGGGGATCGGTTCCAAGCCCCCACCCCCACCCCTGGATGCTGAAAACCGCCGATGTATCGAACACACAACACATGGCAGAGTCTCTGGCTACCCCTAGTGGCCTGTTCTGGTAAATACACAGATTTAGCATTTTCAGGAAGCAGAGGAGTGAATCAGCAGATACGGATTCTGTGGATAGGGGAGTCCGGCTGCACGACCCCTGCGATACAACCCTGATGTGGATTCGGTGAAAGCATCCACAAAACTGGAGTGCTGGAGATGAACTCTGGCTTCTAGGGCCTGCCTGTTTAGACTCTTTCTAAGAAACAACCTGCTTCACCCTCACCCGCGCAACTGGGGGCCTGAAACGCAGAGGGCCGCTTGCCTTGAGGTGGTCCGAGCGTCAGCAGGATCACCATCGCGTGGACCACCAGGATGTGCATGGTTGCCGTTTCGCCGCTGATCCAGCGCAAGAACACCTGGTCCTGGATTCCGACTAGGGAGAGGAAGAGAAAACAGGGATGACCCACAAGTGGGGGAAAGGCAGACCCTCTAAAGGGGAAAAAATACGACGGTTCTTCCCCGCCTTGGGTCCCCCGAGGTTCTCAGACAGCCAGTCCCAGAAATCCTGGCCAAGCGCAGCGGGTGGTGAAGGCTTCCGGGGGTTGCAGTCCAAAAACCTCGGGGGGGACCCCAGCTGGAGAACCACTGACAGGCAGGGCTTCCTCGGTGGCACTGAAGCGTGCTCAGAAAGGGAGCAGTGACGGTGTTTATTATATTGCCGCTGAACTGTTTCCAAGGGTTTCCCCCTGATTCTTTGAACACAGCACGCTCCGAAAGCCAGGGGCAGAGACGTGTGGCAGAAAACCCCCTTGGAACGAGACGGGGCGCCTACCCAGCTGTACACCTCTTCGCCCTCCTTGCTCTGGCGCATGCGCTTGATGTAGCGCGAGAAGACGGAGAGCAGGGACCCAGGATGGCGTCGGACTCGGAATTGCAGGAGAGCTTCGAGAAGAGGTGGGACATGATGGTGGAGCGCTCCACGATCAGCCGGGCCACGTCCTGAAAGGAAGGAGAGCCACCCGTCAGAGCGGCGGGAATGACGTACGGAGCCACAGAGAGAGGGAGAGAAATAGGAGAGATAAGACCGCACCCGGGGGGGCGGGGGGGGGGGGAGACCCAGGTCTCTGGCTGGTAGGAGCGACTCTGAAAGGAGAATCTGTTGGGAGGTTTTGCAACCTTGCATGCTGACTCTACTACGTATGCCTGGGAGACCTCTTTCTAAGCTGGAGTGACCGTCAGTCACTAACAATAGTTCCTTCCCTGCCTCTGAATTCAAAGAGAGCCCCGCGTCTCTGCTTGAGGGCTTCTCTTTCCCTCTCTTGAGTCTGCTGAAGTCTGTTGCTGAAAGCCGTCACGTCGGTCAGTTTGCCGTTTGACCTGTTCAATTGTAAGTAATGAAGCCTTTTATCCTTCCACTATTAATGTATCAGAGTGAGTCATTGAGTCTGTAAGTGCCAGTGGATAACAAAAAGGGGTGGATTAATCTGGGGAGGCTTGAGGCTATTCTGCTCGGTGGATCCCTGCACTTGGGCTGTGCAGCTAGAGGAATTTAACCAAAATTTCAAAACGCTGCAACCGAATCCACCTAGTATTTTATTATTTGTTCACTGCCAGTCTTTCCACCAAGTGAACTCAAGCAGGGAGTTTATGGCTCCCCCTTCCTTTATCATCACAAAGGTCCTGCAGGGTAGGGCCCTGGCTCATGGTTGTCCAGGTGCTTTCATGGTTCCATGGAGCCTAGAATCTGGATTTCCCCAAGTATAAATCCAATCCTAGCATACTCTAAAACTAGAATACCACGTTGGCTCTGGGATGGGGTTGCGGGGAGTGCTCGTTCCCAGGTTCTGGAGAGAACCGCTTGGAAAGGGGAGCAGAAGAAATCAAAAACCCCACATTGTAAAACTCGAGAGGATCCTAGTGTAGCCACAGAAGGTGGATCCATGGCGGGGGGGGGGGGGGGGGAAGGAAATGGGGAAGCAAAGGTGGAGGATGGAAGAGAAGCCCTCAGGAGCCTGAACAGAAGGCAGTCTATCCGCAAGTACTAAAGGGCTTGGGGCCGGCAGTGGGGAACGGATTCATTCTCTGCTGGGGGCTTTCTGGGGACATCTAACTGGTTGTCTCTTGGCAACAAAATCTGGACTAAATTTGCAGGCTCTCAAAGAGCCGTTTCTGTGACTTTCACATAAGACGTTTACGTTTTCGGACTGTTATCTTAAAGCATAGCGTTCCTCTCCCCAGTGCCGTCCGGCGTCTTTAAGAATCCCAGGTAGGAAAGCTCTCTTTTTAAGAAAACCAGATTACAGAGACACAGACACGCAACCCTACGGGCTACCTGTCAGATTTAAAGCCCCCAAGGAGGAAGAACGACGAATGTAATTAGAGAAAATCTCAGGATGCAGCAGAGACGGGTTTTGGAAGAAGCCCAGAGATCCCGAAGCGAGAATGGCCACGGAGGAAAATCTGAGATTTGAGATTTTACCAGAGCAAGATCATTGTGCTGGCCCTGATCCTCTATGGGTGCATGCTGAGAAAGATACACCAGGTAAGCGCTGATGGTCTGAGGATCCGTCTCCATATGGATGGCCTGGAACGAAGCAACACAGACGTAAATGGCAAACACAGCAGGTGGGTTCAAACCCAGACCCAGGAAGGCCTGGGATTTCTAAATGGTTTTATCTGTTAAAACCGGGTAGCCTTCCAAATGTGACAGGACCCAGATTCCCATTAAACCTGGCCCACATTTGCCAGTAGTCAGTGATGATGGACACTGTAGTCCAGCTACATCTGGAGGATCATGGGTTCCCCATTTCTCTTTCTTCCATCCAGCCTGCACCCACACTTAAAGGAGCCTCAGGGGCACCTAAACCTCATAGGTTTACGTTATCCTATGTTATTATCATCGCTGCATCCTGCCCAGACGGACCATCAGCCAGAGGGGTGGTATGGAAATCGAACGAACGAACATCGCATTAAACCAGTGTAACCATTTTCTAAAGCCACACGGCTGCAAGTAACGGAACGAAAACACCAAACTTAGAAACGACCAAGTTTCCAAGAGATCTTAGGAAAGAGCACACGAAAAGCACATAGGTTTTACTTTACACACACAGGAAAAAAGAGAGCAGCTTTTGGGGGGTGCAGCAGAGTGAAATTTAGCGCCCGTGTGCCACCATCAAGGAGGCCCTGTCCCAACCCCTCACCTTTCCGAGAGGGGAAAGATACAAAACAAGGGGGTTTCCGATGATCCTCTACCAAAAGGGCAGAGCTCACGAGACCCTGGCCTTGAGCATTTAGGTCTTTGAAGGTCAAAGCAAGGGCTTCTGAACCAAGTTTGGAAACAAGCCCATGAGACGGCACTTGTTCTCGGTGTCATAACCTTTAATGCCCGAGATCTCACCTGCTGCAAAGCGACAGCCGTGGTCGCCCGGACGCTGTCGAACAAGGGCAGTTTGGGCAAATCCCGCAGGAGCCACTGGTAGCCCTGCAGAAGCTCCGGATCGCCAGAATCTTCCTCCATGGGGTGGTCGTGTTCCTCCTTGTCTCTCAGACCCCCTTCCGAAAGGACTAAAGACAGGCCCTGAGAGATCAGAAAGGGGAACGCTGAGCCTTCTGTGTCCATATTTCGGTTACATGCCGTTGATTCTGACCGACAAGGGTCTCCCTGGGGGTTTTGAGCGCTCGGATCCTCAGGAGAGGTTCCCCACTCCCTCCTTCTTGGGGGTGCTCAGAAACCACCCAGGACCCCAGGAAGCACAGGGGGCCATGGGAACCCCAGGCCTGGGCCTCGGCAGCCACGTGCTCCAAGCCACTGAGTGACACGAGCGCTCCCTTTGTTATACCACGCATAGAAGTCCTTTAACACTTCTAGGACAGTTTTCCTTGGCAATATCAGTCAGTCTAAGAAGCCCTTTGGGGTTTTGGCGTCGAATAAATGGGAAGAGGAAAATTAACAGAGACAGCCATATCCATACAAATGCAGGAAGAGGCACTATCTTTAATCAGCCATTAAGAATAGAAAACAAAAAAAGCAAACAGCGAACTTTCGGTGATAAATCTTCTTCTCCAAGGCCACGCACCAAGTTCTAGGCTGCTATTAACGTCCCAAATTCACACGGCTGATGATGCTGAGGCCAGGTTCGCTCCGTAGATGGAGAGAGCTGCAGCATGCAAGCTGGTCTCAGGCTCTTCCTCGGCGACCAGTGTGGCATTTATGGCCCATCTCTTAAAGTAAGATCCATCTTAGTGCTCAGAAGGTGTCCCAATGCCGTGGAGCGCCTCAATGCTCAAGGGAGCAAGTTTTAACACTATGGCTTGGGGCAGGAGGTTTGAGGTCTGGTTGACCTCCACGGCGGGAGATCATGCCGCGGCGGTTCCAAAAGCTTGGTCTACCTCTGTGCACAGAAGGTAAACTGGGTCGGGACCCCCCAGGGGCCCGATCCACCTGCGGTGTACCGTGACTGTGCCAGGGCCCAGGTCAAGAGCATCCAAGGGCCACCCCAGCAGGCATAACATAACAAAACGGCACTGGGTGGGCCTGCGTTCTATGGGGCGTTACTCTACATTACCTCCTTGGCAGCTCTCTGGAAAGACCCCTGCGAGGTTCTCACAGTACCCAAGCCCCCGGATTCCCGTCGCCCGCTCTCTCACCTTCATGGCCAGGACGCGGGAGGCCACCTGGGGCGAACTGAGGCGCCGCAGGAAGTAGTCCAGCACTTCGCACGTGGTCTGCTCGTCGGCTTTGGGCCCCAGAAGGAGGTCCTGGAGGCGGCCCAGCAGCTGCCTTTGCTTCTGTTGCCTCTGCAGGAGAAAGAAACGGGCGTCTTTCCACAGCCCCAAGGACCTGAGAAACCTGGGTTCAAACCCTTGGCTCAGCCTTCAGGCTTGCTGAGAGGAGGACTCATCTATGCACTCCTGGGGGGGGGGGGAGAGAAAGTAGAAGACTCATGTGCAGTAACGACCCCTGTCTCCACGGGGAATCAGTCCCAAGCCCTCCCACAGATGCTGGAAAATATGGATGATAGCAAATGCAATACAAAGTGTGGTTTCTGGCTCCTTCTAGTGTCCAGTTCTGGTCATAACATTGTGGGAATATAGTTCTCCGGCGGACACGACACATAGCGTGGTCTCTGGCTCCCTCTAGTAGCCAGTTCTGTAACTTCACTGTTAGAAATATATAGATTTATGCAATTTTTCAGACCGTGGATAAGTGAAACAGCCGATACGGATCCTTACAGATAAGGGGTCCTACGGTTTATATTTTAGGCCACATACCCGAGTATAAAAAATCTCAGACTGGCTCGTAAAATGACAATTAGAAACATCCGCTCTCCCTCGGGAGATCAGGATGGCCCCTTCCCTGTTATCCTTCCGAAAAAAAGCTAAAGACCCATCCCTTCAGGGAGGCTTTTAACAATTACAACTGAATCCCTGAACCCCATTTCAGCAAATCATTTTAAACTTTTCCATGTTTTAATCTTTTAATTTGATTTTTAAATCATCTATTGTTTAATTTATCTTTTATTATTTAACTTATTGTGTTTTTTAAATTGTGTGAATTTTAATGTTGTGAGCTGCTTTGGGTCCCTCGTTGGGAGAAAAGCAGCCTATAAATAAAACTAATAATAATAATAATAATCTGACAAAAGGGAACTCGAGGACGGAAACGGCAACCATAAAACCAAGACCATCCAAGCCAAACCAGGCCCAAAAATTAAGACCAGTTTTGAAACGCACTGGAATATATTCAGACGTTTCTTTTCTAAAGTCCTCGTCCGGCCGGAGGCAAGCGCCGAGAAAGCCACCCAAACGGCCCTCTACGTCTTCACAACCACCACCACCCCCTCCGTGTGGATCAAGCCCCTTGCAAGGGCATTAAATGAGATGCTCCGGCTTCCCTACCAGCCGCTTCTTGGCCCGCTGCTCTTTGCTCTCTCCCTCTTCCTCTTCCTCGCCAGAGGCGGATTCGTCAGCGGCGTCATGCAGGAGGAATTCACAAAGGCACTGCACGGGGAGGACGTCCAGCGACCCCTCGCTGGATTGGACCAAGTCCGCCAGCCACGGCATGGACTGGGAGGAAGCCTAAGGAAGGAGGAGGAAGGGAACCGAGAAGCAAGGGGGGAAACAGGACAGACGGAGAGGAAAAGGACTTGCCCGCCCAAGCGACTCTCCCTCGGTGGATTCCCTTTTGTTCCCTTTTGGGGCTTTGTTTTCTGTTGGCTGAACTGCCAGAGGGGGAGGCCTCCCTGCTGGTACTACCCAAAAAGGTTGTGGTGGAGCAGATGACATGGAGAGAAGGAGGGATACAAAGGTGACCAGTAGAATGAATGAATGAATGAATGAATGAATGGGGATTTCATTTTTACTTTCAGATCCCAACTTTCCTCCAACAAGCGCAAGGTGGCATACCAAGCACCCCCCAATTTTCCAGCTGAACCACCCCCCCCCCACCGCATCAGCCCTGCAAGGTAGGTCCAGCTGAGCCTAAGCGACTAACCCTGACCTCACCCAGTGAGTTTCATGGCTCGATGGGGGGTTTGAAGCCAGGACTCTCTGGATTTCTACCCCAACACACGAACCACTACGCCCTACCACAACAGCCTCCTCTTAAGCATCATCATCATCATCCTCTTAGAATGGCAGAACTGGAAGGGACCCCTCTGGATCATGGAGTCCAGCCCTTGTCAAGGAGGCACCGAGGGGGAGTCGAACCCCCAACCTCTGGCTCTGCAACCCGATGCCACCGAGCGACCCAGCAGTTCCAGTCTTCAAACCCACGGGCCGTTCTGTGCAGCGTTTCTCGGGGGCCACCCACCTGTCTCTGAATGATGTTGAGAAGGAAATCTGGGTGCCGGCTACGGCACAGGAGGTGCCCTAAGCGGAGGGACTGGTTGAGGCCCTTCACCTGATCCAGGACAGGTTGGGGTGGACGGCGGGGTGGACCCCTGGCAAAGCAAGAGAAAGAAGACACGGTAAGAAGCCAAGTAGGCACCACCTCCTCCTTCTTTCTGAAGGAAGCTGAATACAGGAAACCATCCGTCTTGACTGTTTATGTCAACCCCACTTTGAAAGCTGCCCTCCCTCCAGATTCCTGCCCGGTCCCCAACGCGAGAACGCCAGGAGCAGCTCACTGGGGATCCAGGCTGGTCAGCTGAGACAGCAAGAGGCTGCTGCTCTCCGTGATGGTCTGCTTGGTGGAGGCGGCCGCCAGGTGGCCTTCGAACGCCAGGATCTCTTGCTTCTCCCGCTGGGAGATTTGGAGTTCGCGGTTGATCATCTCTGTCCGCGTCTCTTCATCCGTCAGGGTACAGGGAGGGTAAGAGTAATTGCTAAGGAGGGAGGAAGGGATGGTTTTGTTTTTCAAAAATGTGATTTTGTGATTTTAAATACAGTAGGACCCCTGTATCCACAGAGGATTGGTCCCAAGCCACCCCCGCGGATGCTGAAAAATGTGGATTATCATGAATGTTACACATAACATGGTGTCTGGCTCCCTCTAGTGACCAGTTCTAATAACTTCACCATTAGAAATATATATTTCTGGGAATTTTTCTTTTAATATATTCAGATTGTGGATAAGTGAATCAGCAGATACCAATCCTGTGGATACAGGGGTCATATTGTATTTACTTTCCCATTGTGGAATTCATGAGGCAAAACTCTTTACACAGGAAGCTAGAGGACATCGGGTTGTGGTCACTCTTAGTCACAGTTAGAGCAGGCCTTCTGAAATCAAGCCGAACGAAGTCAGCAGCTATCAGACTCATTCGCAAGGGTCAAATCTAAGCACATATTTCTCTCAATTTCTTGTAAAATGTTTAACATCTTTTTAAAAAAAACACTTTTACTGAATTTTGGAATATCAAGACAAGAGAAAGACAGAAGGGGAGGAAAAGAAGCCAAGACAGTGGTGGTTTTGGGATTGGTGTTGCAGAACATGGTGGTGCCAGGACTCGGCTGCTGAGCACGAGGGGGCTTTTTAAAAGCACACATCCGCACCATTAAACGTGGCACTTCAACCTGCAGCCGAAAAAGGCACCCTCGGCTTTACACGGAGACCAGGTCCCAGGTCCCTTGGGCAGGAGGAAAGCGTGTACTTACTTAGTCATGACCATTTCCATCAGCATCTTCAGCGTCGGATACTCCTCCCAGGCGGTGAGGCCTAAGAGACAAGGGAGGGTGAAACGGTCCCTAGAGAAGCAGTCGGAATTCCCGAATTCCAGAGGCATGTTCCTCTTCCCAGTCGAGGCTCTGTCGGATGTGTGCATGTGAGGTTACAACCTCCATTCTCCTTGCTATTTTTATTTTATTTTTTTAAGCGTTTAGAGTCCGCCCTGTATCACAGGAACTCATACAACTCTAAAAAAACAGCTTTACAAGACAAATGCATCCAGTTTTAAGTCCACTAGCAGCAGCCCCCAGCAAACAGGAAAAAAAACACCCACCGATATTTTCTGGATTGAAGGCAGCCACGACCAGCAGGAGGGGCCAAGCTTTCCAGTAGAGGGTCGAGATGGCAAGATTCGGAGGCTGATACCTGCGAGATAATAGAACCGAGAAGACCCCGTGGTCAGGGCTTACCAACAGAAAAAGCTGATAATAGTTTCCATTCTCGAAACTTTTAAAACTTTCCAGGTATATTTGGGCCCCCTCGGTTTTCACACACTCAGGATTTCATTAGCTAATGTTTTAGATTTAAAAGAAAGAGAGGCCGGCCTGAAAACTTTACCCTGCAGGAAGCTGAATGTTTTCCGGATGGTGGTAAGTGCACAGGTTCAAGACGGCATCAATCAGCTGGATCCGCTCCACTCTCAAGACTTCCAGATCTCAAAAGGGAAAGAAAAACAAGAGGGAAGAAGGTCATGGTCGGGGAGAAACGCAGACCAGAGAGAAAAGGTGTCCCAGCTGGGGAGCCGGAATCAGATCTGGTTCTCAAGACTAAGAGGAAACCGGCCTGGTTGATGCGGGATGGAAGGAGCCCCAAAGAGAAGATCACCCTGAAGCCCAGCAAGAAAAGAAGGGGTGCCTGGGAGGCCCAGCTGGTGCCCAGGCACCGCCACCCCACCCCA
Organism: Intellagama lesueurii; assembly: GCA_037013535.1. Lineage (NCBI taxonomy): Eukaryota > Metazoa > Chordata > Lepidosauria > Squamata > Agamidae > Intellagama > Intellagama lesueurii. Next base: position 20,183,843 of record JBAJHW010000012.1, on the reverse strand, counting down.
CCACCCCCGAGGAGCTTACCATCGGCCTGCACGGCGGCCGCCCGCTTCACCAGATGGTCAGCGAGCTCCATGGCGTCTGCGGGGCCGAGAGGGAGGTCCCGCGACAGGCCAATCACGAGGATGCGCATGAGAGTGTCTTCCAGGATCGGGACTTCAGAGCAGAGGCGAAGGAAGAAGCTGGAGAAGAGGAAGGAGAGACGAGAGGAAGAGAAAGGCAGAGAGAAGAGGCACGCTGCCGACTCCTCTGTGTGTATGTGAACCAGGATTCGAAACCGGGACTTTAGGCAACGAGGAGTCCTTCTGAACAGTAAGGACAAACCAACTGGTGGATCTAGTCTATCACTTTTCTGCACCCACCGTCCGCTTACCCCTGACTCCCCATGATCCCGTTCCCTGCTCTGGGTTCGAGTCCCGTCCCGTGCTTACTTGCGGTCGCTCTCGGGAGGCCAGTTGTCCCACTTGTAGTAAGTCTCCGGCTGCTCCGTGAACAGTACTTTGTGGAGGCTGGAATAAAAACATGAAAGACGGGGGGGACGGGACATATTGAGGTATATATATATATACCTCAAAAGACCACCATTTTGTAGACCGCGGCAGAAGAGGCAGCAGATAATGCAGAAAAGCGGAGTGCTGGGGAAAACATCTGGCCCTTCAAGATGTTGCTGGACAGCAGTTCCTGTTGGCAGCTGCCAGCTGAGCAAATTGGCTATCCCACAGCCATGTACGTTGCCACAGGTCTAGGGGGCCACATCTTCATTCCCCTTGGCACCACAGAGGGCAGCACCCACCCCCCCAGGCTTGCCCCTCCCTCCTTCAATTTTTTTTTTTTCAAAGTAAACCATTTTTTTAAACCCGAAATGGCCCATCAGAAAGCTAAAACTGGCAATTGGGGACCTAAATACTTCTTTAAAGGGTGCCCCCTTGGGAGAGACCGTTTGGGGCCATGCCTCCCACCCCCCTAATGAGGCTCGTCACAGCCTCTTTCAAAGCAAGGGAGCCACATGGGGCCCAACCTGCTCTACACGGATGGCAACCCTCCAAGATTTCAATCCAGTGGCTTTCTTCAGAGAGGCTAGACAGTGAAACGCTGACCCCATCAGGAGGCAAAAGAGGTGCTTTAAGAGTTAGCGCCTACTCTGCAGGGTAGAGAGGCAATTTCAATTTCAAGGTTGCACGCACACACGCGCACACACACACAGAGAAATACACACACCCCACACACCCCGGTATCACAGCTCTGCCCCCTTACTAGTGAACGTAGTCTTTGGGGGCCAGTTTGGTGATAGAGGGCACCACCGTGTGAAGCCACCAGACGGCGTCCCGCTGAATCGCTGCTATCTGGTTCTGGAAGGCACGCAGCACCTCCAAATCTGGGGGAAAGGAGAAGGCCAGAGAAGTGAGGAGTTGACACAGCCAGCTTCTAAGATTGCAAGTCCGCTTGTAGATCTGTGCCCATTCTTGTGTGTGCAATGTGTCAGGATTAGGACTAGGGAGAAAGGACCAGGTTCAAGATCCTGTGAATCCCATCTGTCAAGGAAAGCAAGGTTCTAGACCTTGAGGCAGGAAGACCTGTTTGGCAAGGAACTGCTGTAATGCAGGGGAAGACAATAAACAAATAACCACATTTCATTCATTTCCAAGGACTGGTCTTTTAAAACAGCACGGAGACACGTTCCAGGGAAAAGGATGTTGAGGTAATTAGAAGCCCATGAAATTGTGGCTCAAATCTTGGAAAAGCAGGATCCAACAACAGGAGGACTGGCCTCAGGAAAAAAACAAAACAAAAAAACAAAACAGGACATGACGTTTATGAATGCAGCTGGTACTATCCTCTGTAAACAGTTACAGACTCAAAAAAATGACTGTGTTTAACTGCAAAAAAAAAGACTGCCGTTTTTAAAGGTTCTAGAAAGAAACGTGACAGAGGAAATGGTCAGTGGCAAAACTGAAATGCTTTCTTGCCTATCCTTGACCAAACTGAACATTTCAGACTAAGCAAGAAAGGCCTGCGTATCACCTAGCCTGCAGACTGACTGCTGGCAGAAATCTACCCTCTGCTAAGCGTTGGTTGGGTTTTTCCCATTCCTCGATTGGTTTTCAGAACTTTAAACACACACACACAGCGACTTACTTTTCTTCTCTCCTTTATCCCACGCAATCCCAGCTTCCTTAACCTGGGCGGTGATACTGAGCATCATAGAGACAGCCAGCAAGTCGGTTATGTGGATGACAAACCGGTCCTGAGAAAGTAAAAAAGGATGCATGTGTGTGGTCATCAGCACCCTAGCAGAGTCCCAACGATGATGACCTGGCATTGACATAACGGGACACAAACATCAATCTAAATCTGTTCTATAAATTTACACTGTGTGGGAAGAGACGGCTCACCCTGGATCTCCACTTAGGAGATACAGAAGGTGGTTCATGGGTGTTTCTGGACAACAACTCCCAGGGGCCATCTGACTGGGGAGTTTGGGACCGGCAGTCCACAAACACACGCATCTCTAAGGAAGGGAGACGCGGAGATCAGAGCGCTGCAAACGCCCTTTGACGCAGTCCACGGGGGGTTCTACTGTACAGCTTTGTAGAGATTTAAAGATTCACCCGTCTTTCACGGGACGTACGTTTCCGTGGACCGCCACGGCTCCTTCAGGGGCATCAGGTGAAGTGGCTGCAATTCGAAGGTTCGCACCAAATAAAACCTTTCATGTACAACATATGACTCTTGACTGTTTCTGCTGCACTAAGAGATTAAGCAGGTCTGGTGGTTCTACAAGCCTCTAGAAACTCTCATGATGGCCATGCTGGTGAGTTTCGAGAGTTGTGATTTTTTTTCCCCCCCTCTAAAGCCCCGGGGGTAACGGAAGTGGCCGCCCTCCTGCTCACCTTGAATTCCATCTCAACGTATTGAGACTCCTTCCTTTCTTGCATGAGACCCAAGCAAAAAGCCTGGAAGTTGATCTCATGTTTGGTCTGCTTGATGATCTCCCGCAGCAACGCCCGCGACGCCCGAAGATAGTCATCTTTGTTCGTCAACAGGTCTTGGAACACCATGGCCAAGAACTGGGGAGAAGAAGTAGGGGGGGAGAACCCAAGGGTCGGCTTGGCAGGAGCCCACGGCATGGCCAGCAAGCAGACCGTCAAAACAAGCAGCAGGCAGACTTGGGTTTTTCAGAAGTGTTACAAATCCCAGCTGCCGTCCACAACCCCAAAGCAGCCGGGAGAATCCTGGCCGCGGCACTCCAAAAACCATAAACCTGCACCTCTCAAATTGGGACCCTGAAACATGGTGCAGGGGGGCCTGTTAAACCCGACAGGTGCAGAAGACAAGCAGGAAAAGTACATACAAAGATCAACCCCAGGGATCAAATGTAGTAAGATTCGATCAATATCAGCTACCCACCCAAATACCAACCAGGTTTGACCCTGCACAGCGTTCCAAAGAGCAGGTGTGTTGACTGAACCCACCATGCCCTAGTCAATGAACCAGCAGCGTCTCACCCACTCTCCGAGACGCCCAGCTGGCCTGTGAATATTCCCAAAGACGGGTCTCCCTCCCACTCACTTTCGGAGCCATCTCAGGGCTGTGCTGGAGGACGGTGTAGAGAATCTGCATGTTGTTTGGGTTCCTTGCATTGGAAAGTTCGTTGAAAACCACCGACTTGACCACGGTGCCCAGGTTGTCCCGGTGGGCATTCAGCAGCTCCCTGAAAGGGTTGAGTTAAAAAGAAAACGAGTAAATCGACACAGCCCGTGCCATCCGTGAGCAAAATCCAAAGTCTTTTATCAGACCTCTGAATACTGTTATCGGACCGGAACCACAGTTTGGCTTAATGGCAAAACATGTAATTAAAAAAATGCCAAGCTCTGAAAGGAGTTGTCGGTTCAGAGTCTCAACTGGTGTGCCAGCTGCTGCATGGATCAAGCTGGGAGTGGGGGAAAATATTCTCAAGCAGCAACCCCTGTGCCCCTTTTCCTGCCTCTCTCCAAATTCTGACACAAAAAATGATCTCCTTTATTCAGAGATAAGTCTCTGCTTCTCTCTCTCTCTCTGGGACTACAGTTCCAAAAAGGACCGAGGCAACCCCCAGGAGCTTACCTGGCATTCCACGGCAGATACCATCGATGGGATGGGAACCACACTGAACTCCACAAGAATCGTACATACGCACAGAATACTGAACTGCTGTTTCCCCATCCTCACTGGAAAAGTTACTTTTTGGGACTCCCAACACCCAGAATCCCCACCCCGGCTCGCGTGGCTATGGGAATGCTGGGAGTTGTAGTCTTTTTTCTTTTCTTTTTTAAAAAGGACTTCCATCCCTGCCAGCTCCTTTTCTGCCCCACGGACAGGATCCTCCGCCCGCCTCCGCCCTGCTCGAGACCGTGGGCCCTTCTGTCCGCCTCTGGCCCCACTGACCTGATGCAGAGCATGTAGTGGTTCAGGAGGACCTTGGGCTTGAGGCGGATTTTGATCAGGTTGGAGACCACCTCCACGTCCTCAGAGCCGTGGGTGTTGCAGTTCATGCAGACGGACATGAGCAGGTCCTGAGCCGGTCGAGTGAGCTGTGGGGAGAAGAGAGAGAGAGAGATACTGTATGTACTAGATGAAAAATCTCTTGTATTGAATGTACTTGTAAGCCATTTCACGGATGTCCCATCGCTGGCTTAGAAGGAGGCAGGACCTTGGAGAGAAACCGCACGCAGCATGCCGTATCTGTTACCCGTTGACCCACCGCGACCTCCAAGCTATCCTTTTTACTAACAACCCCGCTCCGCCATTGCAAACGCCTCCTATAGTTACAAACTCACGGTTCCAAGCGTGGCTTACCTTCTCAAGGGGGTAAGATGCTGAACTGGTTTAGAGGAGAGGCCACACGGCCCAGAACGTGGAATAGCTTTCCTACCTTAGGAGCTACGGGATGGTGGCTGTTCCCTCCCTGCTGCCGACTGCAATATAGGCTGACGAGGGTGTTAAATCCCTTCGGGACGGCCAGATCTGGGGAGTCCCTGAATCAATGAAGGGCTGGATGATCTGTAGGGCAAAGCCTCAAGGGGGACCACACTCAGTCAGACCCCCCGAGGAAGGCATCTGTGTCTTCCCTTCCTCTACACTGTATCCTACTGCATTCCCATCTACCATCTAGACCAGTGGTTCCGGGGGCCCCGCCTTGGGTCCCCAGATGTTCTTAGACTACAACTCCCAGAAATCCTGGCCAGCAGCAAAGTCTTCTGGGAGTTTTAGTCTAAGAACATCTGGGGATCTAAGGTTGGGAGGCAACGAAATCACATTTTGAAAGTGAGGTACTGCGTTAAATGCAATTTTAGCGGCATAATAACTAATGTCTTCCAGTAACTTTCAGGAGTTATTTTCAAAGAACGTTTTCGTCATTTAAACTAAGATTTTGATAGTTTTTTTTCCAAGTTTCATGCCATTCCCTTAACAACTGTGCTTTTTAAAACAATGAACAGATAGATAAGATCAACAAGCCGGGGGGGGGGGGGGAATTTAGCTTTTCCAATTGTGCTAATGTGCAACAACAAGTCACTATTCAGACACTGTAATTAATGAGCCATGGGAATAAATTACTTTTCAAGAATAACTTCCTATGCTTTGTTGTTCCCCAGCATCTGCTCTCTGGTCTTCTCTGTCTATGCATCATCATCACTGCCATCATCATCATCCTGGAATGGATCCTATGGATCATCCGAGTCCAGCCCCTGTCGAGGAGGCCCCATGGGGGAATCGAACTCCCAACCTCTGGCTCCACAACCAGAGGCCTTAACCCCTGAGCTATCCAGCAGTTCTCCACGTCGGGGACTGAACCAGCTTCGTGCCAAGATGCTCTAGGCTGAGCTATGGTTTTCACCGTCAAGCATGGATTCTAACCGAGCTCCTGTGAACCCCATAAAAAAAACTTCTTTAAAAGCCCCAAAACCATTACCTTGGGGTTTTGTAGCCACATCTCCAGCCTCTGCACGGCCATCTGCCGAATCTCCTTGTAGCCACACGTGGCCGTCAGGAGGCGGAGGAGGTTCCGAGAGACGTTGTCCATGGGCTGGCGCCTGTTGAGCTGGTCCCGGAGCATGTCCAGCACATATTCCTCCACGCTTTCGGCAAGATCATCATACCTGGGCCAAAACAGGAACCTTTTGATAAGCTGCAGCCGAGCAAGTGTGGCCTACAGATCACCTGAGACCTGGGCATTACGTGTGGTCTACCAATGCTCTCTTTCACGGCCCTGTCCAATAAATAAATAAATACAGGAGGACTCCTGTCTCCATGGGATCAGTATCCACCGTCAGAAAATATTTTAAAAAATTATATCCATGGTGTAATTACCAGAACTGGCCACTAGAGGAAAGCAGAGACAATGCTATAAATACGGTTCACGGCCCTGTTTTCCCGAAAATAAGACCTAACCTGAAAATAAGACCTAGTATGATTTTTCAGGATGCTCGTCATATAAGCCCTACCCCAAAAATAAGCCCCAGTTAAGTGAAACCCCGCCCTCCACCCTTGTGCAGCAACCAGAAGAAAATGACAGGATTGTATTTGCATAAATGTAGACTGCTGTACATGAAAAAAAAATAAAGCATCCCCTGAAAATAAGCCCTAATGCGTTTTTTGGAGCAAAAATTAATATAAGACCCTGTCTTCTTTTCGGGGAAACACGGTATTATCCGCAGGTTTCGGCATCCGTGGGGGATTTGGAACCGATTTCTTGTGAATAGCCCGGTCCTACTATATCGGCAAAAAATGAAATAAAAGAGAGATCAAAAATAAAGGGCAGGAAAGCCGTTTGCACCTGGGCATCAGTTGTCCCTCCTCCTCCGGGCTCATCTTGTCGTCAGCGATCAACAACTCGCTCTGGCTGTCCTCCTCGTCTGGGACCGAGGGATGTGGGCTGTTTCCTAAAAGCAGAACCGTAATCCATCATCATCCCGATCGCCCGAGGGTCAGCCCTCCCGCCCTCCTCAGGGCCCGCCTTACCAGCACTGAGGTCCCCTGGACCGCGTCCAACCTCCCCGTGGGACAAAATATTTTTGGGAGGCATTCTGGTGCTGAAGGCCGTCTGCACGTTCTCTACAAAGGTCTTGCAGTGGGGGCTGTCCACCCAGATGCGTTCCCCCAGGGAGTCCTCGATGTAAACCTAGGCAGGAAGGAAACCCCAAGGTAGCTGTGTCACAGCCTAGAAGAAAGCCTCGCTGGAAGTCATCACATCTCTAGACCACGAGGAAGCCTCTGACGGCCCACAGCGTCTCCCCCCACCTGAACCACGTCCCGGGGAAAGCCTTCCCCTCACCTTCACAAAGATCTCCGGCCAGTTCTCGTCCTCCTCGTACGCCGCCATGAGAAGGTTGCAGGCCAAGACGGAGGCCAGGCTGTTCCCTTTGGCTTTGAAGTTGATGGAGGCGTCTCGGCGGAGAAGGCTGCACAGTGCCTGCAGGATCACGAGAACATGGGTGTGAGAACGGCCAGGGGATCTAGCCCTATCCAGATGTTGCACAGAAGGGTGACCCAAACAAGAAAGAAATATATTTTAAAACCCAGCCCAATGGAAAAGTGAAGAAACACCCACGATGGAGGAGCTCCTAAAGAAACTGTTGGATATTGCAGAATTAGATGCACTTTCAGAAGCACTACGTGAACAACCAAGAGACTATGTGAAACAAAGTTGGAATTTAATATATGTTTGGGCTCAGGAAAAGACAAAAATTTAGGGGAAAATGTTTTATGTTCATTATCTTTTTCAAGGCTCACTGGAAACCTGGGGAATCTGGGACTCAAAGGAGGTTGGAATTTCTTGTCCTCTGAAGGGGGGAGGGGAGGGCTTATTTTGGGCTATTTTTTTATTCCTTTTCGTTTTTTGATATTTTATATTTTGTATTCTGTATTTCTGCTTAATAAAATAAATATCTATCAAAAAAAAAAAAAAAAAAAACCCAGCCCAAAGCTCGCTTCGCCTGGGATTATAAGAAGCTGCTTTGCTGTTGTTGTTACGTGCAGTCAAGTCTCCTTCGAACCACGGCGACCCTATGAATGAGCCATCTCCAAAATGTCCTGTCCTCAACAGCCCCGCTCAGCCTTTGCAGACTCAAACTTGTGGTATCCTTTAGGGAGTCGGTCCATCTCGTATTGGGTCTTCCTCTTTTCCTGCTGCCTTCCACCTTTCCCAGCATGACTGTCTTTTCCAGAGAATCCTGCCTTCCCACTATGTGCCCAAAGATGCTTCTTGCTTTATCAAACTCTTTCTAGCTTGAGATCCTTTGCTTTGGCTGACATCAGATCCCCAGACTCTTAGGCTCAGAAACCGTTCACATCCCCTCCAGCCTGGGTTTTTCTCGCTTGCGTGGCAGGTGGTTTCCCCTTCCATTCATTTAACAGGATTCAAGTTTCGGCGAGACAACAGGGTCTTTCCCCCCCATGAGTATTTTACAGTCAACCACATAATTATGCAGAAACTCAACATTTCTGGAATCTGTGCACCTACAGTGTGACGCTGGTGGAGATCTCTTGGGGAAGAGGGTTAGACAACGCAACAAAAATTGTTCTAAATGCCAGATAACCTTCAGTAGCAAACAGAAGCAAAACAACCCATGGTTTTTAACCCCCAAATATAAAACCAAGTTACCTGCAAAGCAACTGGCACACGTTCCTGTAAGAATCAACGTTACATTTCCATTTTTAAAAAAGCATCCTGCCCACGAGAATGAAAGATGTGCCTATCACAACAATACTTTTTTTCCTCCCACAAGGCCCCACATTTCTAATTTTGTTGTGTACGTGCAAATCCACACTTCACCTCAATCACTCCTTCCGTGGCAAAAATGTTTGGCTTGATTTTGGCCAAGTACATCAGACTCAAATACAGGGTGGTGTCAGGCTTGGCCCGGTTCATCTTCAGCTGCTTCACCGCCCCACACAACACCCCTTCGATGCGATCATCGTTGCCTTCCGCTTCAGCAGACTCGATCTCATCCAGGAGAACTGTCGGGGCCACTGTAATCAGAAGCAAACCCAGCATGCTTTTGGTCAGAGGCTGGAAAAAATGACCTATTTCAAACAAACTGCAGAATACCCAAGTGAGCATGGTGTCGGGTGGTTTACAATTTACTTAGACTACACATTGCTCTCCCCCTGTATTCAATTTACCAACCTTGGAAGGATCGAGGGCTGAGTCAACCTTGAGCTAGCTATCTGAGCCTGAACTCAGGCTGTGAGCAGAGACTTGACTGCAGTACTGCAGTTTAACCTCTGCGCTATTTTTTCAAGTTGAATTTAACTTTTAAAACTAAATGTTCCAGGATTTAATTTAAATTGCTTGTACATCTACCACTAGAACTGTTCTACCGTGTGTGGGTGTAGGGTGGCAACTTATAGTTTTCTAGGTGGTGACTGATTCTCAGCTCCAACGTCTCCTCATCATATGACTGGGCTGCAGTTCACCAATGTTTGGAAGGCTCACTGTAGCCTTATCCCCAAACCCTATACTGCCCCCCTGAAAGGAAACAAGTTACTGTGTTTTCGTGATGCAAGAAATATTGTGTGTGTGTGTGTGGCAGGAGGGGGGGGACCAGAATTACTACAACTTAGCCATTAGAACGAGAGTTCCAAAAAACAGTATCTTTGCCAAAATAAAAATATAAAGCTTGGATGGGGAAACTTTTTGGTCGGTCAGATGTTCTGGCCCACAACTACGCCAATAAGAACATCAGAAACTAACCTACAATCATCATCCTCTTAGAACGGCAGAGCTGGAAGGGACCCTCTGGATCATCCAGTCCAGCCCCTGTCAAGGAGGCAGAGTGGGGAACCGAACTCCCAACCTCTGGCTCTGCAGCCGGAGACCTAAACTACTGAGCTTTCCAGCACTCAGACCGTTGGTCCATCCAGCCCAGCTCTGATGGACATTAATGGCTCTCCAAGGTCGCAGGCAGAATCCTGGCCCAAACCCAGAGAGAGAGAGAGCCCACACATTTTTCCAGCAGTCTGCCACTCGGGTAGTCACCAAGCCAGATACGACACAGCTCCCAAAATCAGTAGGTTCAGGGTGGGATATCAGCTCCACGAAACGTGGCCAGTGGCCAAGGACAGTGGGCAACTCTGGGCTTAAAGAGCTGGAGGGCCAGAGGTTCCTTATTGCCGGCTTAGAGAGCACACTGGGAGGACCAAAGACACAATGTCCTAAATTAAACAAAGTCATAAACGTGAGACCGTTTAGTGCCAAGTAACTTAGATTTTGGATATCAGGAAAAGGCTCCCTCCTGCCAAACCCCCCCATCATTTTTTTTTTACCTTCAATGGGAATCACCGATGGCTCCTTTATAGAGGGGGAAATGGCTCGCTTCTCGGCCACCGCCGCCTCGGCCAAGCGCCCCAGAGCGCTGAGCGGGGGCGTCGAGGCGAGCTTGGGCCGTTTGGAGAGGCCGGTCAGCCCAGAACCGCTGGCCAAGGTGGCCGAGGCCTCCCGTTTCCGCTCGGAGGGCAGGCCGGCCGAGGCGGGCTTCAGCAGCGTGGCGGCCGCTTTCGACTCACTGGCCTGGCCTTTCGAACCCAAGGCAATGAAATCTCCTGGAAGTGGGTGGCCTGGGAGGTAGAAAAAACAGAACCAAAGATAAGTGAGCAGGAAAAGAAAAGAAAAAAGCATCAGCAAGAGAAACAACCGACCAACTTTTTATTCCTAGGGGAGAGCTGTGAAAACCTCCATTGCTCTTTTCCCCGTTGCAACACAATTCTTTCACCATTTTTCCTACTGTCTGAAAACACACTTTGTGCCCAACGTGTTCAATGGATGCTGCAATATTCTGGTGTACGTATCCGTGGGGGATCTGTTGCAGGGGCCCCGTGGATACTGAAAAACGCGGATTATAGCAAACGCTACACATAGCCTGGTCCCTGACTCCCTGTAGTGGCCCGTTCTTGTGATTTCACCTTGAGAAATACCTATTTCCGAATATTTTTAAAATATTTTCAGACCAGGGAGAAAGTGAATCCGTGGATACCGATCCCACGGATAGAAGAGTCCGACTGCATTTCCCAGTCTGGTTGGTGCAGAAACAAGACCGAACCTTTCTCTTTTAACTCAGAAAAGGACTGTGGCCGCCTGGCTTGGCTCAGCAGACCGTGTCCACTGGGTAGGGGATTCTGGGCTTTGTAGTGCAAAAGAGGAGGCAGCCCCCCCCCCCCAACTTTGCTTTGATGCTCCCTCCAAGCCTGCTTTGAATCTGCAGCTGCCAAAAGCAGGGAGGGAGGCGGTCCCTCCACGGGATTTTAAAAGGGGGGGGAGCGTGCACGCGCCTCCCCCCGCACGCGCACGCGCGCCCCCTTCCCCTCCCCCTCCCCTTACCGGAGGGTTTGACGACGGCGCTAGGGCGGCGGGCAGCCGCGGGCTTCGGGCGGTTCATCCTGCGCGGAGGGGGCGTGGCTTCTTGGCTTCAGTGGGCGGGGCTCCGAGCCCAACCGGGAAAAGGGAAGGAAGGAGGCCTCCTCGTCCCCGGAACCCTCAGCCCTTCGCACCGCATCCCACCCGCCGGTCCCTGTCTCTGGGTGAAAGGAAGCCTGACCGGAAACGGAAGACGCTCCCGGCTCTTTTTTTTTTTTTTTAATACCCGGAAGAACGGCTCTCCTCTGGCAGGCCTCTTGGCTCTTTGGTTGGTCAGCTTCCGCCCCCGTGAGGTTGGGAGGTGGAACTGCAACCAACGCGCAGCCGCCCGGGGGGGGGAGCCCAAGGAGGGCGGCAGCGACCCCTGCCGGTCAGGAACTGGAAGTGCAGCCTTTCAGGCACGTTGGGCTCATCCAGAGCTGTTGCTGGCTTGGCCAGGAAACATTCACCCTCCTCCACACATGGTTCTTCCTTGAACCCGGGGCTTAGAGAGGAGGGAGAGGCTGGAATGGAACTCTTTTCTCATACAGAAGTAACGGGGGGTGGGGGGAGGCTGGTTTTAGTAGTTCAGGTAGGAAACACAGAGAACCCCATGGCGTTCGCTCAGGACCATTGAAGAGAACGGCCGGCTGACCGTTCCCTGTTGACCGGGCAGGCTGAGGCTGGTGGGGACGGCCGTCCGACAAGACCCACATCTCATCTACCTGGGTTCAAGGGAGTCGACGGGCTTCCGTTGCATCCTATCCTTCTAACAAGCATCAATCGGTCAGGTAGAGAGAAAGATCAGTTAGTCTCAAACGTGGGTCCTCCGGACAGGTCCACTACAACTCCCAGAATCCCCCACCTCTTTGATGAGGCTTCCGGGAGATGGAGTCCAACCACCTCTGGAAGATCAAAGACCGAGAAGCCCTGGATTGGACGACGTTAGATCAAAACTCCACCGGAGGAACAGCCAAGGACCGACATCGCTGGCTCTTCCGGGGCACCGGGTCCTGATGGTCAGTAGCTATTCCACCAGGCCTTACATTTTTACGTAATCAGTGACTTAGTTTGCTTGTTCCTATCTTCTCTCAGTATCTGCTTTCCTTTTGTATGTATCCCGCTATAAAATTTGCACAGAGTAAGTTTTGAGCAAGAATAACCTCTTTCCTGATGTTGGGAAAGTGTGAAGGCAAGAGGAGAAGGGGACGACAGAGGACGAGATGGCTGGACAGTGTCATCGAAGCGACCAACATGACTTTGACCCAACTCCGGGAGGCAGTGGAAGACAGGAGGGCCTGGCGTGCTCTGGTCCATGGGGTCACGAAGAGTCGGACACGACTTAACGACTAAGCAACAACAACAACAACGACATTTCCTAATCGCTGTACAGCAGCCAGACAGTTATTGGGTACTTGATTAATAAAAAGAAAATATGAAAGCTGCTGAAGATGCGTTTCCTCCCAGAAATGTCACATCACATGAGTTTCAGCCGTCATTATTGTTTGATTTATTATTTATTTGACACGGAAACATAAGGAAAAGAATGATGGAAACATATAGATATATATAAACACCCAAAGAACCACCATTATTCCCACTTTCTCCCAATCAGCGTTTCCCACGGCACGAACAAGCTTCAAAAACATGTGGCAGCATCAGATTTTGGCTACCTCTATGAGCTTCTACGCTGAGGTAGGAAATCTTTCATCCTCCAAATATCTTGGATTTGAGTTTCTAGAAGCTGTGATCAACATGGCTACTAGTAAAGGATTGTGGGTGTTGTAGTCCAAGACTGCTGGAGGGTCAAAGATCTCCCTCCCACCTTCTGCTTCAACCTGCAGTGCTATGGGTATTTTCCTAGAAGTATTTAATTCTGAGAAAAGCTCAGACTGATTTGAAGGCTCCATCCTCAATCCAATTTCGAGTTCCAGCCAAAATAGACCCATTTACATAAGTGTTGGCTTACCATTCCCTAGGTCTCACAACTGGATTTAGGTCTTATAGGCCAATCATAGGCTACAGTCTCACTTTGGGATCTACATGGATGTGAAACCTGTGCTAATGGGAGAGCCGAATGGTAGTTGTCTATTCATTAACCCGTAAAAGCAAATTTGAATCACTTGGCTAAAATTAAGGATGCTTTTCTTTTTTGCTTCAAGTCTGATGTTGGTTTATCACTGGGAGAGCAGGTCAATGAAAAGAAAGAAAATAAAAGGGCGGCCCCTCACTTAAGCAATGTCATTGTGTTTTGTCATTATGAAATCCTAAGATCACCTCCTCAAAGAGGTCAAAAAGGTCTTTAGATAAGCCAATGCAAATTTAATGAGTCAAAAAAGCAGGCAACCAACCAACCAACCAACCAACCAACCAGTCAACCAACCAATCAGTCAACCAACCAACCACGCTTTCATCCTTTGGCAGCCCAAATTGAAATACTCTTCCAAACAATCTAAGGCACCTTCGAGAAGACCCAGAGAATGTAGACGCCTGAGATGCAACACGTGCCCCATCTTCAAGGCTATTGACAGCTGGTTGAGATATTTCCAAGAGCACCCAAAGCCAGCGTGCCTCAAAATGTCAGTGTCTGAGGTGTACAAGCAGGAGGAGGCAGCCGTCCTCATGTCCTGCTTGTGAACATCCCAGAGACCTCTGACTTGTTCGTCCTGGGAACGGAAGGCCAGACTCGAGAGGCCTTTGGCCAGATCCACCATGGCAACAGAGGCGGCAACAGGCATCCCATGCGCCAGGCTAGTTCCAGCCAATTCTGCATCCCATACCAATGAGGTATGACCAACATGGGTAAAGGGGACTATCAATGTACCAAGAGAAGTAACACCAAAGGTGGATTTCCTTCCCAAGAAAAGGGATCTTGCTCAGGACGGCCAGACAGGAAGAAGCAAGAGGCATCCTCTCCCCACTTTTTCCAGTCTGACCAGCAATAAGCATCCCAGTCAGATGCTCATTCCTTTTTTTTTTTTTTTTTTTTGTTTAAAAAAGAAGTGCAAGTTAAAGGCAAAGAGGTATTTAAATTCGTCTTCTTAGCAGCTGAATTGGTCTGGATATCTCAGCTGCGAAGCTCAGAATGGTAACTATTCTCAGTATTAATTTCCCACTAATTTTGATCTTTTCTATTTTATTCCTTCATCATTCTGTATATTCCATTATGAGGAAGTCAATGGTGAAAAGTAACCAATAGATTGTTTCCGATCATTTATTTATTTAAAATATTTTAAATATGTGGTGGAATCGTTTTACCCAGACCTAGAGCAAACCCACTGAAAACAGGGGGGACCTGAGTTAATCATGACCATCACTACTGCCCTTGAAATCAATAGGTCTACTCCAGTAGCAACTTGCATCCCTCTGCTAGGCTAACTCTGGATCCAATCACAGTCACAAACACAGCTTCTTCTCTAGTGTGCTGTTGTTGAGCTACTAATTTTGTTTCAGACTCATCTGACCAGTGTTAATTGATTCAAATGATGATAATAATCTTACAACTGCAGAGCTGCAAAGGGACCCTATGGCTTATAGAATCCAGCCCCTGCTAAGGAGGCACAGCGAGGAATTGAACTCCCAACCTCTGGCTCTGCAGCCAGATCCCTAAACCACGGAGCTAACCAGCAGGTAGTTTTCCTATGCACTGCTCTGTTCCGATAGCCATTGGCTATTGACAGTCACGTGTGGGCGGATTTGAGGCGCAGTCACATAGAAGCAGCAGATAAGAGCACAATCTTACACACGTGAACTCAAAAGTAAATACCAACAAGTTCAAAGATCCATTTTAAACCAGTGAAATCCTACCCATTCAGATCAATTTTGCAAGGGGTCTAAGAAGTATGACGGGAAGCAGCCTTGCAGAGCGGGGGGAACATCAAGATAGTTGAAACTGTTGCTCACAGAGCTATAGAGACGGGGAAGGTGGGGGGGCTCTCTATTTTCAAAAATATATAGTGCAATTAGTCCCCCGCCCCCATGTACTGCCGTACACTAATGACATTCACACTGAAGGTGAGTTGAGGGCCATTCCAAGTGCGACCCAAGGGGGTGCCGCCCATGAGGTGGAGTTACGAGCTGAGGGTTTCCCTCCAAGATCTCTCACTGGTACAAGCAGCTGCAACGCCCACCTTACCCCCATCTATGAATCGGACAGGATCCTGAGTCAAACTTCTAAGGTACTTCCTTGGGACGGCCAAATGCCAGGGATTTCCGCCCTGGGGGAGTTTGTGTGTCAAAAGTTGTGGAGCAGTCAAGCCTCTTGGCTGATGACTCGAGGAGGTGGGTCATCAGTTCTTGTGAAGCCAAGCTGGGTGGTTCAGTTGTAGGTGGAAGTGACGGTCAAGCAAGACGGATCCATCCTTAAGCGACTGTTCCTTTAACTAACCAGGACTGTTATTTGGCAAATATTCTGCTCTTCGGGATCTTAAGACAGCAGTCTCTCCCTAAACTTGCAAACTAAGCTTCCATGAAAGGTGGAAAGGCCAGGACCTGAACAAGGGAGGTTTTGCATGCAAGCACAGGACCCCTCCTCATGCAGCAACAGAGGAAGCCCCAGAAGAAGGAGCAGCTCATAGCAACGCAGGACTCCTGCCCCAAAATGCAAGTCTTACATGTTCGGGAGCTCCGATCCAGGGAACGCAGCCGACGCTCTCCCTTCTGAATGAAACCACAACACACAAGGAGGAGCATGAGATGCCTAGCGGCGTGCAAGGGATGCTAGAGCAAAAAGGCGAGGTGGAAGATTCTTGGTAGGACGAGGCTTTAAAGAGGCCGGCGGGGCAGAAGCAAGAATCGCACACCCTCGCCGAAAGAGATGACGAGGCCGAGGTGGAGCCAGAAAGACCCACCGGGCACGGAGGCCTCCCTTGGGAGGTTCCATGCAGACAGCAGCCTGGGCTGCTCACCACGGTACAGCTGGGGAGGAAACGACTCTGCCATCTCACAGCCACCGTACGTAGAATCCCTGGCTGAGATTTAGCTGAAGATCACCCACGGTGAGAACCTGGCGGAAAGAATGGGAAAGAGAACATCAGCAATTCCGGAATGGCTGTTTTAAAATTTCTGATCACCCTTGTTTTTCTTCCGACAGGAATCAAAATCAACGTTACATGGAAACCTACAACTCTAACCATACATTCAAGGTTTGTTTGTTTTTTCTTAAAAAAAATATCAATTAAGAATTAAGTGAAGAGCAGCAGAAAACAACCCACGCAGGGATTTTCAAGCAGCAAAAAGCACAGCAAAACCAGCCTATTTTTTGACCCAAAGGCAGATAGGTGTGAACTTAGGCCTGCCCTTTGGTGTCTGTCCCATGCAAGCTCCGCGTTGCCACCTGGTTACCTGGTTGGTCAAATAGGTGAAAGGCCATTCCTTCCCATTGACCACGACGGTCTTTGGCTCTTCCCGGACTCCGTAGACAGTCAGAGTATCCACGGAGATGTAGGTGGCTTCCACGTTGGAATGAAGGACGGTGGAGGTAAAGGTGCTCTGAAGGAAAACGACAAAGGGGAGGGGAAGCCATGATTCCTGGTCAGGTGAAACAACCACAATAAAGTGCCCTCAAGCCAGTTCTGACTTATAGCAAGCTTCATACAGTTTTCTAGGTCTAAAGCATTCAGAAGTGGTTTCTCAGTCCCCCCCCCCCCCGCCCCTTTGGGTGGCGCTCTGAGTCCGTGCAGCTTTGCCCAAGGCTGTACAGGCAGCAGTGCATGTAACCCCATCAGCTATGTATGCTATGGGTGATCCTGGCTTGCCCCGCTCCCAGGAGGCACAGTCAGGATTGAACTCTGAGCCCCTCGGTTCCTCAGCCAGGCACTCCTGCTGAAGGAGCTACACTAGCTTTCTAGCCATCCAAGCTCCCAGAAGACATCCACGTTGACTGGACCCCTGTGCCAAATCAAACAATCCATTATCGTAATCTTAGAACGGCAGAGCTGGAAGGGACCCTCTAGATCATCTAATCCAGCCCCTGTCAAGGAGGCGCAGGGGGGAATTCGAACTCCCAACCTCTAGCCCCACAGTCAAGAGACCTCAACCCCTGAGCTGTCCAGACATTCTGGATTATTCTGTCCACAGCAGGCTGTTTCTGTTTGACCTTCCTTTTGAAGATGCTTTACAGGGGTGGTTCTCAAAATAGTCAACCATCATCTCTTCTTTGCCTGCCCAAGATGGCGCCCACGGACATCGCAGAACGAGAAAAGCAAAAGATGCTTCAGCCAAGCTGTTAGCTAGCATCTGCCCACCCGTCTTCATTTCCACCGGAAGCCCTGTCCTCCCACGACACGGAGTAAGGCGGGGAAAGCGCCTCTCCCTACCTGTGTGACGTTGAACACTAAGTACGCATAGTCGCCCTTGGCAAAGGTGTCCAAGCTTTCCCCATCGTCCCAGTAAAGATCCCCCCAGGCGTTGGAGTTCTGCGACAAGGCCGCGATCAGGCCCAAAGGGTTCTTGCGGCTCTCCGAAGTGCTGCATCCAGGTTTCTGAGGGACAAACCGACAAGGGCGTGCATGCCAGGTTCAACCAGAGAAGTCCCACTCTCACGAAGGAACAGAAAGAGCAGGAGGAGAAGGGCGAACATCACTAAAGTTGAATAAGACCCGCCATGGAATAAAACTGGGCGGTGTTGACAGAATCTGTCCATGGAGACTTGGGTGGAATTGTCATTCCACTATGAACCCACGCGGTACCCGTAAGGGCGGGAAAAAAAAATTGGCAGCCACCTCCATTGCCCTGTTCTCCTTGAAAACGCTCCCCATAGAAAGTGTAAGGAAGTTGTTGGGTTCAGTTGTGAAGCATCACACGTGGCCCACCTGAGGCCCTCCAGACTTTTTTTTGGCCTTCGATACCCACCAGCGTGAGACAGGATAAGCAACAGTTAGGGACGATGGGAGACACGGTTTAAGAACGCCTAGAGGCCCGCAAGTATAATTTTTTAAAAAATGAAACAATATAATAGCCACCCCAAAGCCTGTGTCTTTTTGACAAGAGCTACAATTTATATGGGAACTTTGGCTGAGCCGGACGTTTCCATCACTCTGATCTCCTTGGGACGTACAAGGCTACAGACCAGACCTACTGTCTCCCCTGCTTCTCTGCCGGTGGGAGTGTGTGACGACGTTTCAGAGCTCGTCTGCCAAAGGGCCAAGGAGAGGACGAAGGCTCTCCGGCCTCTCACCTGGGTGGGCAGGATGGTCCCCTCCCGCACGTGCAGGTTGATGTGGTCCAGAGGTGCTGCCATTTTCAGGTTCTCCCCGCTGCTGTTCACCGAAGAGCCCTGCGGAGGGGGGGGGGGGGGAGTCAAAAGCAGGGCAGTCAGGTGGGAGCAAAGATGTTAAGGAAAGACGAAGGGCTATAGGGACATATCATAGCAGAAGGAAAGCAGCAGGCGACCGCGACCACGGAGGGCAGGGGGTCCTCCTTCTCCGTGGGCCTATTCGGGAGGGGAGCGAAAGAAGGGCAGGTGGGGAAAAAAAAATCAGATTACAGCCGACAGATCTTACCGTATAGTAGTCGTACCACACGCCTCGGGGGAAGTAGCCGATCACCGAATCCATGCCAGGGTCCAGCACTGGCGTTACCAGCAGCCCTCGTCCCCAGAGAAACTGTCTGTCGATGGCGTAGGTGGCCACGTCCTTTGAACCTACAAGGGGCAAGGAGCCACAGGGACGCCCTGTAGCTTTGGCGCAAGTGGACCCAGAGTTTCCTGAACAGAGGCGACCCAAACCTCCACTCCAGCGACAGCTTGCACGGGAGGGAGGGAGGGAGAATGACCCTGGGGACTGGGTTAAGCACTGCACAAGGAGTAAGGGACTACGGAAGGCTCTTCAGCCCCCTCCCCTCTTGACAGGCACAAAGAACCACACCAGCTTACTCAAAAAACAGAGGCCGGGCTACGGTGTCCCCTTGCAGGTGGGCCCGATGGAAGAGGGAATAGAGGAAAGGCAGCAGGGCGTAGCGGACTTCCAGGGCCTCCTTCATGGCCGCCCGTGCCACCGGGCTGAACGCGGTGGGATCCTGAGCCTGGCGAGGGGAGAGAAGCAGCCTGAGTGAAGGCAAACAGAACAAATTAGACCAGCCTTTCCTAAAATCTTGTCCCCCAGGCATGGTTGGGTGACAGCTCCTGTTATCCCTCGAGGACTGTTGGGGGATTCCTAGAGATTCCAGTTATTCCTAGAGGTCTTGGGCGTTTCAGTCTGCGAAAAATCCCGGGACCCAAAGGATGAGTCCTGAGCAAAAGAGGTGCGGAGGTTCCTCAAATTGCATCCCGCATCATAGGAAACTGAACCGGGATCTGCTTTTCTCTTTGTGAGAAGGGAGCCATTGAAACAAAGAAGGAAAGACAATCCAGGTGTGACCTTTTGCATCGGCGATGACCTCTTTGGAGAGAGAGCAGGAGAAGTCAGATAAATCTGATGGTTCAGTGAACCCACTCCAATGGGAAGCTATTCACCACATTTCTATTCGAGTCACTGCTTCCTAGTTTGGAAGCATATCCAAATCAGAGACTCAGACAGAGAGACAGAAGCGGTACTCTTTTTAGGCAAACAAGCAGGTCTTACTCTTAATGAGCATGTAGGCTGTAAGTGAAGCGTGTCTCCAATTCTGGATTTAACATTAATGCTAGCAGACTCATATCGAGAAAAACAGTCGCCCCCCAAAGCGATGGGTTGCACTGCCTATCGTTCTAGATAGTAAGAGAGAAGCTCTCAAGAGGTTTCCTGGAAAACTTTACGAACGGAGGCAGGGAGCGCGTCCTTCACCCCCGATCCCTGCTCTACCTTCTCGCCCTGGGTGTTGTGGTTTCGTGAGAAGGGATAGAAGGCTCCCAGTTGCGTCCAGCGAAGGCACAGCTCTTCCGAGGTGGAACCGGAGAAGCCGCAGATGTCTGCTCCCACCAAGGGAATTCCAAAGAGGCTGAAGCTCAGAATGCCTGAGGAGGTTGGGAGAGGGCAGGAAAAGGGGGATGAGAGAGGGCCAGGCACCCACCGACATTCAGGTGCAGGGGGCTTCCAGACGGGATTCACCCCAACACGTCACAGCACCCACCTGGGATAGACCAGAACATGTCCTTCCACTCACTTCTGTTGTCCCCAAGCCAATGTCCCGAATACTTGCCCTGGCTTGGAAAAGTGGAGCGAGAGATGACAAAGGGCCGCTTCCCCTGGATTTGGACCAGAGCGCTGAAAGGGAGAAAAAAAGTTATAATAGGACACACACATCTGTGGGGTGTCAAGCCTCTCGCAGATGACAAAAAAAGTGGATCGCAAACCTGATGCATAGTGTGGCTTCTGGCTCCTTCTAGTGGCCAGTGCTGGTAAATACATGACGGAAATACATCTTTCTGGGTTTTTTTCTTTTAATCTTTTTAAATATTTTCAGGACACAGATAAGTGAAACCGTGGATACCGATCCCGCAGATATGGGGGTCCTAGTGTAGACACGGTGTAAAAATTATAGGGATT
This sequence comes from Intellagama lesueurii, assembly GCA_037013535.1. NCBI lineage: Eukaryota > Metazoa > Chordata > Lepidosauria > Squamata > Agamidae > Intellagama > Intellagama lesueurii. The sequence continues at coordinate 20,163,013 of JBAJHW010000012.1, read as the reverse complement.
TACTTGCCACACCAGTGTCTCTTTATCACATGGCATGAAAAGGGACCTTGATTCCCAACCTGGGCCTCGAAACGGCTTCTGCCTGTCAGCTTCCCCTCCCTGTCCCACAAAAGCAATTTTATCCACAGGCACGAGGGAAGGGAGAGGGTTACCTCGCAGTCGCTTTGGCTTCCATCAGCCCGTAGAGGTTGTGGAGGTTGTAGTGGGCCGACGTGTTTTGTCTGGCGGAGGTGCAGATGGTCTTGGCTGAAAGGGAGCCCCCCAGGACGGCTGTGGCGAGAGAAAGGTTGGTCAGAAGAAGAAAAGGAGACGTTGGCGGTCGGAATTTTTGTCTGTAACATCTGCACAAGGGCAAATGTTTCTACACACACACACAAAAATCGACCACAGTTTTGAGGTTTGATGGGATCCCACGGGCCCCCCTAATCCAGCTCTCCAGAAATGCTAAGGATCCACAGCTCAGTGACCCACGACAGACGAGCCGCCAGCCTCTGTTGAAAAACCTCCAACGAAGGAGAGTCCACCGCCGTCTGAGGCAGTCCATTCCTCTGTCAAACAGACCTTACTGCCACGAGAGTCTTCCTAATACTCAGCCCAAAATGCCTTCCCTCATCACTTGGATTAACTGGCTCAAGTCCAAACACAGCAGCAGAAAACAAGATTTCTTTGTCTTCTGAGTGGCAACCATTCAAATACTTAAAGACTGTCTACCTGACATTTCCACTTAAAGGATCTCAAGTAAGTAGGGGCAGAAACGCAGGACGACATTCAAGCAGAAATCAACCTTTCCCCTGTTGAATATACACCCGTACCCTGAGATTTTCCCCTGGAAAGCTTGAGAAGAAAGACAGGAAACTGAAGCTTTTGGTTAAAGCTTATGTTTTCACAACTCCATCTCCCCAGAGTTTGGAAAACATCCTCAAGGTTTCAGATTGTCCCTCCCGTAATGCCATGGAGAATCCTCTTCTGATGACATCACTAGCGAACGTCTTGCTTGGCCCAGCCACCCCGATGCCCACCTCCTCCAGGTTTCGCTGTTTGTTACCCAGGCTGCCCCGACACTACGAGGAAGTACAATAACTACCCTTCTTGTTGGCTGGGTAGGTGTAGGCCAGCCGGGGACAATGGTACTGATTTGATGGACTGCCGGCTCAAGTCAGGAGTGATGTGACACCTCCCAACAGTGGCAGCCTTAAAGTAACACTGTTGAACTTGTTCAAAACCCAACGGGACCCAAAATCACCTTCCCTCCTTACCAGGAACGTAGGGTGGGTTATCCAGTTCTCCTTGAGAACAGCCTTCTGATGAGCCGTCCATAAAGTTGGATGGTTCGTTCATGTCCTACAGCAACAAGATCAACGGGTGGGTTTAAGAAGGCCCAGTTCAGACAGCGGAAATGGAAAGCAAAGTTTTCCTCCAGCACAGATCAGATCCAAGATTCTGCCTAAAACAAACAGGATTGCTCTAAGCGTGTTTTAGGTGCCCAGAATTTTTGCAGCAACATCACTATCACTTATTTGTTCTTATTTTATCAGGAACAACATCTAAATGCTGAGTTCTTCCTCAAAACCACATTCCGTCAAGTGCCTTTAGCACAACCCTTAATCTCCATGCTGTGCTATATCTAAGATGAGGTATAAAGAGCATCCTTCCTTTTTCCCATCACTGCTATGGCAAATTTTACACTGTGAAGCTCCTTGGGATGGGAATAGGTCCTCTTAAACCAGGTGCCAGCATTCAGTGATGGGGCTGTAGTTAGATCCATTTGGAAGAGTGCTGGGTCCAGTAAGGTCACTCTATGTTAATGCTAAATGTTCTGTTTCCTATTTTAAAGCATCTAGAATCTAGAATCTAGGGCGTGCATGATTCTAGATCATGCACGCCCATGTTTTGTAACACCAAGAAAGCGAAGCACAGACTTACGATCCAAACACCATCAAAGGGGACGAGAGAGTAGAAGCGACTCAGGTTTTCCAGCCACCACTGGTGGGTATCTGGGTTAGAAAAATCAGGGTAGGCGGTGAGACCAGGCCAAACCTAGTAGGGGAGAATTAAAAAAAAAAGAAAAGACAAGAACACAGACATCTAATGCATAAAATTCTGACCAGGTTGCAAATCTGACCAATAAAAATCAACATTATGGGACTTTGTAGTTCAATGCAGCTGGAGGGCAAGAGGGTTGGGAAAAGCCGACGAAAGGCGAGTTAAAAAGAAGCTGTAATATACAGAGTTGTGTTTGACACAGAGAGGTTAAAGGGACAAACAGATGGCTTTATTTGGGTCCTTGTGTCCCCTTTGGAGCAATCAAAAAGAGGCAACGTATCCCTATTGATGCTCTCACCTTCCCTATCAAAGGCTTCCCTTCCGTGTTGTTGATGAAGATGCACGCTTTAAGCCTTCGTCGTAAGGCCAGTAAGAGCCCGGAGAGGAAGTGCTGCTGATCCCAGGATCCTGCGGGGCGGGGGGGGGGGGGGGAGGAACAAAGCAGAGGAGGTCACCTGGTGTTCTGGAGACGCAGGCCAGGCTGGGAGAAACCAGGCTCATGAGACCACCAACCCTCTGAGCTAGCTGGTTAAAGGAATTCGTAAATAAGTTCGGCTACAGTTCCAGCCAATATCAATTTTTGCTGTTTTACAGCTGGAGGGGAGGACAGCATCCCAGCATTTCAGTGCTGGGTATGGAAAAGGAGGAATTCCTTTCTCCGAAAGCCCCCGTGTATTCTACACTGAATACAACAGAGAAACGGAGCACTCTGTTCCAGCTCCTTTGGTTAGCCTGCTCCCCTGTAGGTCACGCCACGGCTGGCCGGCCTGCAATGGTTTGCCACCTGCAGCTACCATGTAGGCACCTCAATGCAAGGCAAGCTTAAAAACCGATCAACCAAAGAAACCTGCAAATGGCAGCTTACCACAATCATCACGTAGGACTGCCCGTGTTTGTGAAGATCTCCCACCAGTTGAGGGAGAGCGCCGAACTTCTGCGGGTCTGTGGTGAAGTCCCGATAGCTATCCATGTAGTCAATGTCGTTCCACTGAGCATCCTGCAAGAGCCGTGGGAAAAGGGGATGTTGAAGGAGGGGGACGGAGTCGTTCCAGCGTCAGGCTAGATCAGGGGAGACCCAGGTGTGAAACCTGACCTAGCCCTGAAAGTCACTGGGTCGTCTCGAGCTCATCAGAAGTGAAAAAGAAACAAACGCCTGGGGAAAGATGACACTTGGTGTGTGTGTGATGTTAACACATGAGTATAAAAGCGCACATATCCCAAAGAAAAAGGCTTTGTCAGAATGTAAAATTGTTGTTATGTGCCGTCGTCTCCAACTTATGGCAACTTCCAAAATGTCCTGTCCTGAATAGCCCAGCTCAGCTCTTGCAAACTAAGCCTGTGGGTTCCTTTAGGGAGTCAATCCATCTCATGCTTGCTCTTCCTCTTGTCCTGCTGCCTTCCACCTTTCCCAGAATGATTGTCTTTTCCAGAGAATCCTGCCTTCTCACGGTGTGCCCAAAAGTAGGGCAGCCTCAGCTTCAACATTTTTGCCTCCAGAGATCTAGTTCAGGCTTGATTTGCTCTAGGACCTGCTTGTTTCTCTTTCTGGCAATCCAGGGTGTCCACAAATGTATTATTTTATTTATTTTAAAAATAGCATTTTTACCCTGCCTTTCTTCTCAAAGAGTACCCAAAATGGGTCACAGCATCAAAAGACAATATTTAAAGCTAAAGAGAATAAGTATATAAATATTTAAAAGGCTCGAACAAATATCACATTAAAAAACAGTAAACAAAAGCAAAACCAAAAATACATTCAAAGCAGTAATGCACCAAAATCCATTTTAAAAACCCACTCAGCACCACATTTCAAGCGAATCCATTTCCCCCCCCCCCCCTTTCAGCTTTCTTCACGGTCCAGCTTTTGCACCCATACATGGTGATCGAAATACAGGAGTGTGGATGTTGTTGGTCTGACTGCCTTCCACAACCGGAACCTGCATTCCCCCACTAGGCTACACCCTTCCTGCAAATCAGCACCCTTCCATTGCATCATCTTCATCATCGTAGAACGTAAGAGCTGGAGCGGACCCTCTGGGTCGTGAAGTCTCCGGCCCCCATCCAGGAAGCCCGGTGGCGGAATCCAACTCCCAACCTCTGGCTCCGCAGCCAGAGAACTCAACCACCAAGCCAGTCTGATCACAGATCCGCTTGCGTCCATGTGCCTCTTTTTACCTGGGGGATCTGAAAGTTCCTCATGGCTTTCACAGTCTCCCAGGTCTCGTTGCTCGTTCCATAACCCCAGCGGCAGAGGTGGAAGCCCAGACCCCAATAAGGGGGCATGGCTGGGAAGCCTGAAACCAAAGCAGAGAGCACGTAAAGGCATGGGCCTCACAACTCAAGAGCTGCCACCCCCCACCCACCCCACGCCTGCAGCTGTCACACATGCGCGTTCCTCCGGCACTTGGGCACCTGTAGCCCTTGTACAGAAACGCACGTGCCGGAGCTTCCCTTGGGGAAAATAAAAACAAATAAAGACAACATGAAAGACTGCGATGAGGCCAGCTTTGTCTGATCAATTTCTCCAGGACTGGTAGTGTCAGAAAAGCAGAAGTACTTGAGGCAGCTAAAACAAAATAAAAAAAGAGACTGTAGTGGATATGGCCCCACAGATCTCCTCCTTAAGTGGCAGGGAGATGTTCTGGGGAGACGTTAAGAGGGGCAATTTCCCCTGACTCTAGAATGCCTTCCCCTCAGACTTGTAGAGATGGCCATTTTGTTCCAGCATCAGGTTAAAACCTAGCTATTCGCCCTCGCCTCTGTTGCCTGGTGATTTCTGCTCTCTCAAATCACAGAGTTTATTTTGCTTGTTGAATGGTTTCAAAACGTTTACACTTCTTAGATGATTCTACAAGTCTGGCATGGATCGCGCCCTACCGTGAGATCTTTAGATACAGGGTAGGTGATCGGTATTTCAGTAAATACAGACTTGGCCCAGAAAAAAAGGCATAAATTCATGAAAAGACTCCTGGCTGGGCGGCAGGACGGTCCTGCCAGCTGGAGGAAACAGGCTTCTCCGCTCCGGCGCGACGGTGTCAGGAACTCACAAGCTCTGTGCCCAGTGGGAGAGTTCCCAGGGCATCAAGGATGGAGTACCTCCCATGGCACCGAAGAAGGGGTTAGGAACAGCCCCCATGGTGCTTTCCTCCGCCCTCCCACACTTCCTATTTTGGCAGGGGGACCTACTTGGGCGGTGACAACATTCCTCTGCTTTTGCTTTCATCTCCCTGGCTGCTGCTGCGGCGGCTGCTGCTGCTCAGTTTTTCTGGCACGTGGCTGGTTTGAGATGGGAACTCTTTCTGGGCTGGGGGCAGGGAACCTTCAGGCACTCACCAACTACCTGCTGGTACTGCTGGACCACCAGGTTGGGGTCCGGTCCCAGAAAGATGTAGAAATCCAGGACTCCGCCGATGGTCCTCCAGGTGAGGGCGGGAGCAGGCTGAAGCGACACCTCTGGGCAGGGGACGGAAGACAGAGAAAGAGACGTCGAACGCAACCACTCTCAGAGCAACCTTGAGCAATTTCTTGTAAAGACAGGACTCTCCATGCTTGCACTCCAAAAACCTGAGGATGTTTCAAAACCTGTGTCCCTTTCAACAGGTTTTTTTTTCCTGTATGGCCTCCAGCGGAGTGTATACGTACGTGGTGAAAGGGTGGATATTACAAATTCACTTTAACCATACCTAAACTTCTCTAGAGGTGTTGTATTCCAGCTTAACCATCCCCAACTCCCGCTTGGGCCATGGCTGGCTAGCTGTAACCCAGAGGAAATCCCATTTTAAAAGGCCAGAAACTCCAGGCAAGTTGCCTGCAAGCCAGACAACCTGCTGCCTCCCTTCCTACACCAAGAGACCTGGCTTTCCATCGGTGAGAACCCCAGCTTTACCATCCAATTCATCAGCCAGCTGAGATCTGGCAGGATTTCCCAGGAGATGAGGGTTGAGCAATTGGGGTGCGACCGGCTGCCTGTTCGGGGAGTTTTGCAAGTCCTCGGCTTTGCACCGGTTTTCTTTGGGCGCCATAAGAACAGTTGGTGCCCCGGGGAAAAAAGCAAGACATCGAAGTGGGTCAGGTGACTTGCCCTCCTCCCAGCTCCCACTGGCCTGCATTCCTTTGAAGCACAGATTCTTAAGGGTCCTTGGAAGGCCTAAGGAAACCCCGGCTTCTCTCTCCGTCGGTGACCTCGGTGACCATTATAGGCCTGTCATCCCAGCTGATGCTGGCCACGCGTTCTTTTCTCTCTCTTCTCCTCCATCAGCTGTTCTACTGTCTCCATGTACCCCAAAGGTGGAGGGCCTCCCACAGAAGGTCAGAAAAAGGTGGCCGGCTGGGAGATGTGGGGCAGCTGGTCCCAGAGACAAAAAAGCCAACAGCTGTAAGATGCAGTTAAACCGCCCGCCGGTTGCTAAAGAACCCACCGCTAGCCAGGAAACAGATGTCTTTGCTCCACCAAAAGCTGTACAACCACATTCTTCCCCACATTGCCCGTACCCATCTTGACCCCAGGTTCCTGAAGTGCCAGCCTGGATCAGCTCCAAGATCCACACAATGATCGGAAAAGGAGGAGAACCGGGGCATTGGGGGGCAGGAGGGACAAGATGGAGGCGAAGCTGCTTCCTTCATTTTTTCAGGCAAGATATTATATGATTTAACAAAGAACCTCTCAACTTGTATTTAAGAGTTCTCTGCGGCTCAGGATGCAGAGAATACATCTATGGCAAGAGGATACGAAAACGAGCAAGCCATCGAATGGACAGAAAGTTTTAACATTTTGGCATTGCTCTTCCTCGGTAGCAAAGTTAAAGATTTCAAATAATGGTTGGGAGGCAAGGTGACGATTTTAAGAACTCTCAGAGTGGGGTGACCTTGCAATACGAGCCAATGCATGGCAGAGTGGTTAGGGTTTAGGGCTGCACGTTGGGAGTCCCAAATGAGACATTAAACTCACAAAGGGATCCTGGGCCAGTCCCCCTCCCTTTCAGAATCTGAGAATTTACTCGGAGCCCAAACCGTGCTGCTGAAGAAGGCTCGGGCAAAGCACTTGGTCCTTCGTTTATTTTCGTGCATCCTTGTGACGGTGGGACCTGACCCATTGGAAGAAGGTCTGGCTAAATATAGTCAGATTTCCAGATGTAGCATCTTTTCCCACATTGATCCAAGACGTCTGGAGGACACAGAGCTCGGAAAGGGCTAATCCACATTCGTTCCCCCCCCCACAGAAGAGAACGCCTTCAGCCTGATAGTCAACCCCCTTCTCCAAAGATACAAAGGAGATACACACCCATTGCGTTGCTATTCAAGAGGAAAACCCCGTGGGCAGCTCCACCTTTCTCCATGACAAGATAAAACGGGTGAACGCCATAGAGATTGCAGGACTCCTGAAAGAAAGGGGGAAGGGGACAAAAGAAGCAGCCTCGCCTTCAGTTACGGCTTCCAAATCCCACCAATGTGAACAAACTGCTCTCACAACGAAGGAGCTGCTCCGCAGAGGTTGACCTGCGGCTGCAGAGGCCACCCAGGCAACCCACTTCATAGCCATTAGACAGCCTTCGGTGGAAGGGTCTAAAGCCCGTTTTCAAGCTCAGAAGCCAGTGGCCATTGCCTCATCTCATGCAGGTGACCAAGTTCAGTGAGCTGATTATGGGTTCAAATTACACTGAGCTGAGCCGTGTATTACATTTGTTCTTGGACATGACTCCGGAATAGCTAAAGCACGAGAAAGAGGAGCCGAGCTTTGCCAGAGGTTAGATGCCCGTCTCTCGTGGACGCTTGGGCTGTGGATGTCCAACACAGATGGCAGGCTGGGTGAGAGGACCTTCGGGGGACCCTTCCTACTCCTTCCATTTTATGAGGCAAAGTACTTCCCCCCCCCCTTCTCTAGGTCCCATGTTTATGCAGGAGCAATAGTTCCCGTGTACGTCAGTGGCTGCAAGTCTAGAACCACAAGACTGCATGGGGATCATCGCAGCTTGTGAGAGAGAGGAAGAAAGCAGTGACAACTGGGCAGGGATTGGGGGAAGACACAACAGGGGAAGATGAGCCCTCCCTCTTTAGCACAGGGGTCCTCCCACACTGGTGATCTTAATGTGTTTTAAACCAATCTTCCCCCGGTCTAGCCCCTTCCCGAGTCCCCCCGGGTTGTGGAAGACTGGCTTTAGCCACGGCAGGTTCTGTTCACAATTTTATCTTTGGTCTTCGACTGTCTAAAGAAGAAGAAAGAAGAACAGATCTGTAGGGACAGCAAACACCACCCAGTGGGCCAACGTGGTGACAACTCGCACACTGCGCACAAAAGGTACCGTGGGAGGGACATCTCGAGCCCAGAAAGTCAAGGTGTTCCACTCCAGACTGCGTAGAAAGTTGCTCTGGTGTTCTCCCAGGCCATAAAGGTAGGCAGAGGGAAGGAGGGTGGAAATCTGGAGAAACTGGTCGGCATAGAAGAGAGGAGCCACTGTGGTGTTCAGCCTAGAGAAGGAGAAAAAGGGGACAAAAATGGGCAAAGGACAGGAAGAAGGTGGCTCATTGATTTAGTGCATAAATAACAGGATTTCTAGTCCTCATGGATGAGGGAGAGGATAGCTTTCAAACATGAAGGTGAATAATAATAATAACAACATATCTGGAGGAGAAAAAAGAACCCACAGGTGAGGAAAGAGGTCAGTAAAGTCTTCTAGAAGAGAAATTACATCTGCTTTATTCGCCAGAATAATAATCGCCTTCTGAATTTCAGCTGGGGAGGGGGGCATGGAGCCTCTGCCAAGTTTTTGCAGGCACCGTAAGCCTAGCCTATATAAAACCTGCACAGCCCAGGATGTGGTAACCAGAGGATGCCTCATTGCAGCCCTCAGTTGGAGATAAAGAGGCAATCTTCAAAAAGACTCAGCAAAACAGGGAAATGAAAACCTGAAGTATTTATCAATGGTCCATTTCTTCTCTATGCCAGACCGGGCATCTTACGAGTCCACAGATGTTACTGGATTACAGTTCCCATGATCCTTCACCACTGGCTATCTTGGTTGGGCTGCTGGGAGCCAACATCTCAGAAATGTGATAGGACGGCTAGTTGGCCACCCCTGCTCTCTCTACTTATTTTCTGTCTTTGTATCTTGTCTTTCCTCTAGCAAGGTGATGTACGTGGTTTCTCTCCTTCTCACTTTTTTCCTTACAAGACCCCTGCGAGGTGGGTCAGACGGGGCAGGTTGGACTGGGCCTAAGGCCACCCAGGGTGTTTTATGCCCAAGTGGGGGATTTAAGCCCAACTCTGCTGAGTTTTTGTCCTACGTTATTAAGCCCTGCAGCCCACTGGTTCAAACTGGGGTTGATATTGTTCTTTCAGGTCTCCCGCCCTCTGCTTCCCTAGATGCTTAAGGGCCAAGTAGGGGTGGGAAGCTCCCCATCAGGGCTGACTGTCCTGCACAGGCAGCCGGGGTTCCCCTTTGAGAACCCCCTCCCCCCCAAAAAAAGACATGGAGGCCAACAGAGCCAAGACGAGAATGCCGGCATAATGCAACAGTCAAACCCATGACTTGTTTCTGCACTGAATGGATGCCACCTTCGTGAGAAGAGCAAACGGCAGGAGAGGAGCTGCCCTGAAGCAGTAGCTGGCAAGGCAAAGGGGGCAGACGTTCGCAAACTCTCTCCTCTGGACAGGACCTTCCTAATTTTTCCTGCACAAAACTAAGGCTTGCATAGATTTGAACTGAATAAATATGCTCCATAACTACATTCTAACTACATCTCAAACAAAGCATTTTTGTTTTGTTTTGTTGCTGAAGCAGCCTGACGAGTTAAGGCGAAATATGAAAATAAGGACGACCTAGATTTCAGATTTCTCCCAATGTCAGTTTTTTGCCTGAAAAAAGAGGTGTGGACCGCTCCCCTCGCAGCTTCAGCATTTCGGGGAAATGTTACATCTCCGACCACGGGCTGCGTGGTCATTTAGGGTTGCTGCTTCCCTTCAAAGGAAGGACTCCTTGTGCCTCCTTCACGCGGCTCCTTCGTTTAGAACAACCTTCCCCACATGGATCATCTTGGGGACTACAACCTCCGTCATCCCTGAACACTGAACAAAAGGTCAATGGGTGCTGTAGTCTAAAGCACCTGGAGAGGGCCAGCTGGATGATGTCGCTTTAGGAGCTACCCACCCACCAGGCCTCTGTGGCAGTGTTTGAAACAGGCTTCTGGCATGAGAGGCCCTCCCTCCCAGGGTAGCCTCCGAGGGAAAGCCTGGAGGCATCTCATCAGGCCTACGATTCTTTCCATGGGAGAGACCAAATCGGCCAAGCCGGTTCTTACAGGACGGTCCCCGAAGCTTTCCGCGTCACTATCAACCCAAAGGCTCCTTGGAGAACTCAACCGCGTAGACAGGATTCTCTGCTTTCTTCTTCACTGTAGGTACATCCAGGGGCACCTCGTACCGAGGACTGGACGCATCCGTGATCTGTAAAAAGCAGGGGAAATCACAGAATCATGAGTTAGAAGGGGCCTCTAAGGCCATCGAGTCCAACCCCCTGCTCAAGACAGGAATCCAAATCCAAGCAGATCTGAAAGAGGGCGGTCCAATTTTCTCTTGAGTGCCTCCAGCGCTTCCCAAGGTCATGGGTTCCATTGTCGTACTGCTCTAACAGTTAAGAGGTTTTTCCTGATATTCAGCCTAAATTTGGCTTCCTGTAGCTTGAGCCCATTATTACGTACCCTTGCACGTAATAATAAAGAAACACACACATACACAAACAAACACACACAGGTAAAAATTTTAGGGCAGAGACTGTGGGCAAAGGGTTTTTAACTAGGGCAGCAAACTAAGACACCCTTGGGCTTACGCATACCACCAAATAAGCCATGTTTGTGGTGCATCAGAAAAGATTTCAAAATACACCATCAGGCAAACCCTTTATGAAGATGAACCAAATAGGCACAACATTGTGAGCAAGCTTTTGAGATCTCCACCCCACTCCACCAGACAAGGTGTGGCAGAAAGCCAACAGGCTGACTTGGTAAAGTTGAACAGGCAGACTCTGCTGGCTTCAGCTTACATGCCAAGCTGTTGGGACGAGCAAACACAGAATTACTCATTGGCTATCTAACTAGCAGATTTTATATTTTCAGACATGGGGGAATTAGCTGTTGGAAACCTGTGCGACACCACGTAGAACCCAAACCATTTAGGTCTATGCTTCTTCTTCCCGTTCATCTTAAGACTTTGGCTAGGCAGATGATGTGACAATTATCAAACACTTTTCCAATCTCTAGCTTTTTCTTTCTCTAGCTTTCTGTGACGTTCTGCCTCAAGAATCGACCCGAAGATCTTGAACGCTCGCTTACAATCCTATGTATACAGTAGGATTGCCATATCTGCAGGATCAGGACCCGCGGTTTCACTTATTCACTGCCTGAAAATATTAAATAAAAAACCTCAGAAATACATAACTAGATCCCAGTGTGGTATAGTGGATAGAGTAACAGACTGGGGCTCTGGACAAGAGGGTTCGAATCCCCGCTCAGCCATGGAAAGTCACTGGGGGAGTGGAACTGGTAAAACCACTCCTTATATATCTCACTTACCTTGAAAGTCCTATTGGGGTCGCTGTAAGTCAGTTCCAACTTACATATAGTACATTATATATATATATATAGAGAGAGAGAGAGAGATGAGAGAGAGAGAGAGAGAGAGAGAGAGAGAGAGAGAGAGAGAGAGAGAGTTCGCTATATCCACGATTTCCAGCATGTGCATTTGTTCTCATAAAGCCTGTGCTTGTGGGTACTTATAGGCCAAATGAGGCCTACCAGCCCAGACAGTGACTCACCTTGACATGCAACCGAGCATCTGTCTCAAACTCCACGCTGAGCTGCAGCTTCTCAATGTCTTTGGGGTAATAGGTCTTTGTTTTCCTGGTCAGAAAGCCCACCATCCCCAGTTCTGTCTCGTTCACACTGCCCAAGGTGTAGCTCGGGAAGTCAGGTGGGTAAAAGCACCAAGGTACACCGCTGGTGCCACCAGAGCCCTGCTCGCTGTCGACAAAGCAGCAGCCCCGGCCTTCACACAGTTCTCGTGTCACAACCACATTTCTTTCTGGGTAACAGTCAAAGCGAAGGTCTTCCGGAATAGAGATGCATTTCGTCAGGGGGTGAGTTTCATGCTGACTCCACCAAATTTGCCGCCCGAGCACCCAAACAGTCACTCCACTAAGGAGACCAGCTACCATCAGGAGACCTCCACCCAACCACCAAGCAGACAGCTTCTGATGGCACAATGGCTTCTCATCAGCGGCGTCCTCCGCAGCTTCGGTAATCTGGGGGACGTTTGTTGTCAGCTTCTGATACGATTTCATTTTCTGGATTCTGGATATCGAAGAAAAAAGAAATAATTTCCCTTGTAACAGTAGCTGTAAGATTCACAACTACGGGAAAGGAAGAAATAATCTCATTCACGTCATAGTGACTTTCAGATTAGACTACTCCAATGCTCTGCACATAGGGCAGCCTTTGGAGACTGCTTAAAAATGTCCACTGGCCAAAACAACTGAAAGGCTGGGGCTGACTGTGCGAAGCAAATATTGCCCGTGTTTGGAAAATTCACTTGCTGACGGTTCATTTTTCTGTTGGGGTTGACTTATATTTTTGGTGGATTCTGTGGCCCCTGGAAGACCCTGGGGGCAGAAAACTGGCCCCTAGACCTGCCAGAGTCGCCCAACCTTGCTTTCGGCTTTAAAACTCTCTACAGCCTAGAAGAACTGCCTATACCGTGAACCAGCACAGAGACAGAGATCATTCCAAACTCTTTTCTCTAGGTGTGCCACCAACCAAATTTTCTTCTGCACAAAGAACTTACACAAATAAAGGTAGGGAAGGCTGGTATTCCTCTGTGTGTGATTATCCTGATGCAAAGAAAATGGATCATGCTGTGCTGTCAAATATGATTCAGAGTTATGGTGACCCTCCTCCAGCTTTCTATGTATAAAGTAGTCAGGAATGGCTTACTATCCCTTCCTTCTGGTGATGCTCTGGATCAACGTGCAGCTTTTCCAAAGCGACATAGGTAGCAGGACATGCAACCCCATCACAGCTACATATCCTCCAGGTGATCTCAGTGGGCCCTGTCTTGGAAGCCCCAGTAAGGATTTACATCTAAAGGGCATTTTTAGTGGTATATTGAGAAAACTGAACAGTTAAGACAGATGACATGAAAATATTGATTCGTTTGAAATATGGTGCTGGAGGAGAGCTTTGTGGGTAGCCTGGACTGCCAGAGAGACAAACAAGTGGATCCTAGATCAAATCAAGCCTGAACTATCTCTGGAGGCAGAAATATTGAAACTGAAGCTGTCCAACTTTGGGCACATCATGAGAAAGCAGGAAAAGACAATAATGCTGGGAAAAGTAGGAGGCAGCAGGAAAAGAGGAATAAGAGATGGACTGACTCCCTAAAGGAAGCACAGGCTTGAACCTACAAGAGCTGAGCAAGGCAGTGGAGGACAGGAGATTTTGGAGATCAGTCATTCATAGGGTCGCCATAAGTTGGAAGCAACTTGACAGCACACAACAACAACCATTTGAGAAAAACATCTCATGGCTTATATTATTTTCTTATCACATAATGCTTTTTTTTTAAGTAATGAAAAAATATCAAAAGCATATCAAGAAATGCAACCAGCTACTTTGCCAAAAAGCAAATGAAGAATGAGTTGCTTTCTCAGTATTAGAATGACCAATGGGAGCAATCTTTTCTTTTTTTAAAAGGTAATCCAGGTTCTGGTAAAAGCATATTAACTTCCACCACGAGCTAAAAGGTGAAATAGCCAATCTGAGTGTGTGAGGTGAGGAATAAGGCAAGTGTGAAGACCAAACCACATTTTGGGTGTTAAATCTAAACCCAGAACTCTTTTTTTCATTCCTTTTAAAAATGCAGCACTCGTTAGCGACATTTGTAGATTGTTCCTATAGCGAGCAAACACGTCTGAAACAACTTCACGTACTCTTCAAGGAAGCTCTCTGAACATGCCGAAATGCTACGTATTACAACCTGATCCTGTTCATGTTTACTCAGAAACCAGTCTCGCTGGCTTCAGCACCTATTACTCACAAGAATTTCCAGTCTTCCTGTTACTTCTTGCTCCTAACGCTAAAAAGAAAAGGGGTGTGTGTGAAACAATACCATGCTAAGAAAGGTATATTTAACTGGTAAAAGATGCTGATGCATTACAGGCACAGGCTCCTTCTTGAGAACCTATGATAGGTTGAGGCCAAAATTTGCACCCTCAGCTCCACTAAATTTGCCAGGGCTTACAGTAGAAAAACGGCTACAGGCAAACTGCCATTATCAACATAACCAGCTCGAGGCTAGTGCTTGCTTCAGCTCACTGTCAAAACTATTGAACTGTTTCACTTTCTTCTTTTATGAGTTTTGCTATCTTACAATAAACACCCACAAAGCCTTTTATTACACTTTACCTCCTCATGGAGAAATGGAACACAAAATGTAAAGAGTTTGCCCACTCTGGTATAAACCTGGACTGTCAAACAAGGCAGATGAGCAGAGGTGGTCTTGTTCTTAGCTGGGTTCACCTCCATCTTCCACACTTCTTAAGTGTTGGGCGTTGTGGAAGGTGGAGGTGAATCCATCCGTGTAAGTGAATCAATTATCCGTACGTTGTCGCATAAAATATGGTCCTTTTAATGACATAAGCTGCCCTGGGTCTTTTTAAGGAGAAAGATGGGGTAAATAAAGTCATCAGGATATATATACACAGCTCTGAGTTTGGAAACTGAAAAGTAACATGCTCTTCAAAAAAAACGACGGAACCCTCTGATCAGCTTCCTTTACAGCAAACAAACAAAAGGTTTGGACATCCAACAGTGGGACATCACTACACTTGACACTTAAAAAAATACTACTTTTCCATTTCTTGAGAAAAAGGTTACATTTAAGTGCCTTTGTTAAGTAAAATAATCAAAATAAAAGTATTTTTAAAAAAACAACAGCCACTATTGTGCAATGTAGAATAAGTGCTCAAGAAACCATTGTCACTTTGTCCATTATTTGTATCCTCACCTGGTCATATATATACGACAGCCCTCTAATCTCACTGTTACCTTTGAGGAAGTGGACTTGACCCACGAAAGCTCACATTAAAATTTAGCAGTTAATATGTCAGAGGCCGCAACACTTTTGTCTGGCTTTTTGGGAAGAGGGGGGTCTCTTTGGGCCAACCACATTCTCTCACCCCGTCCTATTTCACAAGGCGGTTGGGAGGAGAAAGTACAGAGGAAGGGATGCCTGTCTTAGCCTCTAGACAGGCATCTCATCATCCTCATCATCACAACAGTAATAGCTTTTCATTGAGCAGCAGTAGGCACATGAACCGCTTGCTCTTCATTCTCTTTTAGTAATTCACACCCTTATAACTCTAATACATTAATAATCATGTGCCGTCAAGTCAATTCTGAGTGATGGCGACCCTTTTCAGGGTTTCCCTGGTAGACGATACTCAGAAGTGTCTTACCCTTCCCTTCTGGGGGCATCCCTGGGATAATTGGGCAGCTTACCCCTAAGGCCACCCAGGCTGGCTCTTCTCCTGGGAGGCCCTGTGGGGGAATCGAACTCCCAACTTCTGGCTCTGCAGACAGAGACCTAAACCACTGAGCCCTCCAGCCCAGCTCGGTAACTATAAAAAATAACGAAAAAGCCGCTGGTTATCCCTTGAGCGACTATGTCAAAGATAACGTCCTCGCTTCTGTTTACTGAACAAACGAATAATCCGTAACTCATTATTTGTCATTCGTTCCTTCCTAGCTGGAACTAGAGATGTAAAATTTCCAGAAATTTTGAAGCCAAAATTGAGAAACAGCTTTGGGAAAAACAGGGGGGGAAAACCCTGTTTTTTTTTCACCATTTTTTCCAGGGTTTTTCCCAGGCCTTCCCATTTCTAGCTAGAGATGCAAAATTTCCAGAAATTTTGAAGCCAGGGCTTTGGGAAAGAAGAATTAAAAAAACGTAAAAACTGAGGGAAAGACAAGGGTTTTTTTTCCAGGATTTTTCCCACAAGTCGTTTTATATGGCTTCAATACTTCCAGAAATGTTACATCTCTAGCGGTCACCCACACCTCTCCTCCTCCTCCTCCTCCTCCTCCCCCTCTCGCCCGCTCCGCAGCAGCAACAGCGGCTTCCCGCGCTTGCTTTTCCCCATGAATGAACCTACTCCAGTGGGCGGGGCTACGCCCTGCCAGGGCGGGGCAGACACGAAACCGAGCCAGAGGGAGGCGGGAAAGACAGAGCGGAGCTCCAGTTCGACGGGAGGGGGCGTGGTTTTCCTCCGACGCCAGTTCAGGTGGCCAACGCCCACTCGGGAAACGGCCTGAGCCCTGATTGGCCCGGCCGGCCAGAGCGCGAGAGCGAGAAAAGGGGAGGAGCCTGCCGCGCGCTTGTTGCTGTTAGGGGTTGATTCCCCCTCCTCCCTCTCCACACCCGGGGGGGGGGGGAGGAGGAGGGAGGGAGGGAGGGAGGGAGGGGGCGGGGGAGCGAACTTGACTTTCCCTCAGAGTCAGTCAGTCACTCACTCGCGGCACGCCTGGGCGGAGGGCGAGGACGAGGCCGCTGAGGGAAACTGAGGGAGACGGAGTGGGGGGGGGGGGGGCAAAAGAAGAGCCCCCTTTGACGGGCGGGCGGGCGAGAGAGCGCATGCGCGCCCCTCCCCCGCTCGTGTGACCGTTGGGGCCCTTTTGTTCCCTCAGAAACGCTCCCACGCCTCATCGGTTCCCCCCTCCCTCCTCTCTCTCTCTCTTCCCCCCCCACCCTCACAGGTTGTTTCGGGGGCGCGCGCGCGCGCGCTCCCGCCGGAAGCCCAGGTAAGAAAGAAAGGCGGCGGCGGCACCGAAACACCGCCTCAGGTCTTGGTTTTGTACAATGTAGGCGGCGGGAGAGGAGGAGGAGGAGGAAGAAGAGGGGAATCGCGGGGGGGGGAACCTCTGAGGGCGGGGGATTGGGCCTCGCGACCCGCGCATGCGCAGGCCGGGGAGAGGAACCGGGGGGGTGTTTCCCAGGGAGAGAGATGGGCAGCGTGCCGCGAATGGGAAAGAAGGGGGCGGGGCTTGGCGGGGCGGGGCCGCGAGGGAGGAGAAGGAGGAGGAATGTGCTGAGTCATGGCGGCGGGCTGGACACGTGGTGGCTGTGGCGGGAGAAGGCGGGAAGGAAGGGACGAGGGGCCCTCGGCTTGGGCCTGAAAAAGGTGCTTCCCTGCCATGGCGGGGCTGGACTGGGTCGCGCCCCACTGGCTCCCAGTTTGCTCCTGGTCCCAGTTGAGTCAGGTGGCTTTGACCTCCAAAATAAATGCAGTGCGAGAAGGTTGGGAATCTCTGCCCTTCCAAAGGGTTAAAAAGTTAATATGCCAATAAGTGATTTCCGAGTTTTAGCGTTAGGGGTGTAGGAAGGTCCAAGGCTACCCAAGTGGGCAAATTTATAGTGGTTGTTATGGAAGGAAGTTTGTGATTTTCTTACTTCCTGGTTTGATGGACAGCTTTTGATGGAACATGTTTGATCTTGGAATATTAGGGAAGAACTTTGAGCAGGACATCAGTTGTTAATGGGGAAGAGGGGGCAGATCTGTGAATCATCATGTCTTATGCTGAGCAAGACCTGCCTGAGCAAGAGAGAATCAGGCATTGCCACTCTCTCCTGTTTGAGTGGTTTGCTTAGACAGCCAGCTAGAACTGTTTGGGAGATGGTGGTGTGTTTTATCTACTAAGTGACTTTACCTGTACTTGTTCAATAAAGACAGACTTCGTTTTTCAAAAGGATATTAATGTGCTCCTACATTTTAAAAAAGAAGAAAACTGCTCCCGAAATACATTTTTCCGGGTTTATAGGAAAAAGTTGTGGTTGAAGCTATATCATCAGAAGTAAAGGCAGTCATATCACAGATCAACCCCTAACCTCACTCAAAACATGGACATGTGGTTGCATTGTTTCTGTACCTTAACTTCTACCCCAGCTAAACAGTGCTTGGGGTATCGTGTTTTTAGTCTGCTTTGCGGTAAGCCACCTTGAGTTCCCCTCTCTTCTTGAAAGATACTGTTCATGCCCAGAAACAATGACTTTCTGTTTGAGGAACTGCAGCCGCGTGGGTAATTTATAGCCACACTGAGCGAGTAGAAACATTCTTACGCTGCTGTTATGAACAATAAAAACTACAAAGCATAATTTCACTAGGCACCCCACTCACTATATAGCACATCACTAATGGTGTGGAACTGAAATGAAACACAAGTTTAAATAGTGTCAATGCCTGCAAACAGCAGATTTTAAACTCAGTCCTATGTACAGTTAAATAGTCTTCAAGACTCTAGTCCAGTTGATCCAAATTGTGGGGTGGGGGAGAAATCTTGTTGTGTTTAACTGATTTCAGATTAAGGAAAAGGAGGTTTTTCTTGGGAATTAAAGAGAGGTACTCTCCTTTGTGGAGTGGAGTTAAGGTACAAGAAAGATGCAACATGCTTTGAATAAGGATCTGTGACATCAATTTTGTTGCTTTTGGAGACTATAACTTCATAAGTTTTTCTTTAAAACAAAAGTCCTTTTCGGGAACCTGCTGGTATTTTAGCTCCCGCCTTTTGCCTTGGCCACCTGTAGGAAACACTCAAAGAACTATGAATTGAATTTAGCTCTCAAGTTGAAAGGGATTCAGGATTTTTAAAGTAAAACTGTTTGTGGTTATTTTCAGTTGAAATGCTGTCAAAGCTTTAAATCTGTTTTTACTTTTAAACTGAATTGAATTTTGTGCTAAAAGGGGGTTGGATGGTGGTAAAGGAGAAGTTGAGAGGCATGAGGATTTCTTGAATCAAAAAGAAGTTGTAAAGCAGAAAAGTTTGGAATCTGCTGAACTAGAGTGCATGATAAGAAGATGCTGCTTTTGGGACACTGTTCAAAGCTTGCTTTCTTTATTCATACCAGAGCATTGCACAATTCAGAATCATGGACACACATGAAATATAGGCAAAATCAAAAACCGGTTAAAATGTCAAGACAGTCAGACTATTTTTGACCAGAAGCGATCCAAAGCTAGGAAAGTGGATTTGAGGAATTGCACCCACATGAGTATTTTGCAACCTTGCCGAATGAGTCAGCAAGATAGCTCCTTGTAGGTATCCTTGATAAGTCATTGTGCCCTTCAAACATTTGATAGTAACATGCACATGCAACCCTGCCAGCTGAGTTCAAAAAGTTCAGCATAATCTACTTGCCATGCATACTAGCAGCATGCAGAGTAGGCTTCAGTCATAGCTGGAAAACAGACATCAGGTACCTGGAGGGCAGTTGTTTGAACAAGGTATCATGGTGCTAGAGTCTATTGCAAAAGATTTAATCTGTGAACTCTTGTTAACTTGGCAATACCTTCACGTGACAGGACAGTGTTGAAACCCCAAACCAGGACATCCTGCTTTATCATCTGTGCTCATAGGATCATTAGATTATTACATAGCCACCCATGAGAATTTCACAAATTACAGAAAGTAGCCTTTCCGAACCTCGTGCCCTCATGCTGTGTTGAACTGCAATTTCCATCAGTCACAGGTAGCATGGGTGTAACTTCATCTGGGACCGATGTGTCCCAGAAATGTATTAAGTCCTTGAACCTATGGTTGGTTCTGATGCCCTGGAATAAGTGCAAGGTGTTCATAAAAGTTTGGCTGTTGTGTTTTGGGCTGACTGACTCCTCCTGACTTGGTGATCTACAAACTGTGTCAAGGCACACTAATGGAAAAAGAGTTGAAGCATACTTTGAAAAATCAAGCCACTCCTAATTGATAAATTTTATTATTATTATTTTAAAATGATATAATCTAAAGTGAGAACAAAATATGGAAGTCTGCAAAAGCCTCCAGATACGGAAAACATGGGCTTTTGAACTAAATGATGGGACGTTGCTGTGGATTTGGAATGTGGTTTTGTTTACTTTTGCAAGTTGACCATATTTTTCACTGGGAACTGTCCAGAGCACAAGAGAGATGGGAGTTTCTTGCATGAAGCAAAAAGTGTTGTTTTTCCAGTTATAACTTGCTATGAGAAAGAGCTTTTTTTTTTAAAGACAGGAGGAAACAGGAAACTGGGGATGAAGTGCCTAAATCCCATATTTTTTTAGTTAGATCAGAGATCAGTACATTTGGGACTACAGTTCATATCATCCTTGACCATTGGACTGTGTTGGTCAGGAATGGCAACTGTTTAGTCCAACAATGTCTAGGGACCCATTGTTGGGACCCCCTGTCTAACTGAAGTCTACTATTGAGAAAAAAATTCATAAGAAGATAGGAGTCAAATTGAAGGTGCCTCTTAAAGTCAAGAATGCACTCTCTTTTTTTGGGGGGGGGGACAGTGTTATTGGGGAGTGACATAATACTTTTCAGGCACTTACTGGATGGGCACGGGGATTTTAATGGTCTTTCCACTGCACTCTTTCTATCTAAGTTGCCATAGTGCCTTAGCTGCATATGGAAGCTCCAAACAGTCATTGTGGCTGACAGTGATTGACTAACTGCTTCTCCAGAACTGACTGATATAATCTGTGTGAACCACTAAACTCTCTCAAAAAGTGACAGTATGCACGTTGTCAAAAGAACAGCAGACATGCTTAGTGATTTTGAGACCATGAGTGAGAGAAACTCCTTCCTCCTAGTTTGCAGAAAACAAATCATTTCAGTTTTGATTTCAAGCAATCTAATTGCTTTCCTACTTCCCATTTTCCATAAAACCCTGATGTTCTCCTTTCAGAACTAAGTAAGGGAACTCAGAGGAAGAGAGGGTGAATTTGATAGGCCGACACGAATGCAGCCCCCCCCCCCAAGAACAAAAACCTTTTTTTCGATTTCCTTGCTACCATATCATTTAAAAATGGGGCTTGGGGGAAAATAAAAAAGCAGAGAATAGAGCATTTTGAGCTCTCAGGTCGAAAGTTGTGCATCCAGTTTGTGACTTTCTGAGACCCTCTAGGTTTGACTCTGCCACCCTGCTCAGACCACTAGCCCAGCCAGCCTGCTGTGTTTTAAAATTTAATTCATTTACCTTGCTGCTTCCACGTACTGGTGAACGCTGCAGTTTACTGGCCTGCTGGCTGTGTTTTCTTCCTTCCGTATAAAGACGTAATGCGGAGAAACCTTCCCCTTTGCAGTCACTTCCTAAACATGACAGACACTTGTGTTACCCAATAGGAGCAGGCAGCATTAGTAAGGCTGTCGGCGCAGAACAATTAACCCTGTTTTGTACCTACAGAGGGATAGGAGTGAGAAAGCAGGAAAAGGTTCCTGGACTTTGCCACAGATGGAAGCTTTTGAAACAGATTGCATTAGCCACAGGCAATTGCTGAGTCAAAAACTGGGCTTTGTAAAATGGTTTAGCTGCTTAGATTAATTAAATTAAGAAAGGCGGTTAAAGTAGTAGTTCATGAGTCCAACGAAGCCAGCAATTGTCTTCCTTGTTTCTTCAGCTTACATAGCTGTATTTCCCAATGATCAAGACGAGGGGGGCACTTAGAAGAAGTAACCATCCCCTCTCTTTTACCTAGATCAAATGCTGGGGAAATATATTATTAATAATCTAGTATGTGGCCAAATCTCATTCTGGTAATACATCTGCAGATGGACTCTTTCCATCTTTATGAGATGAGAAATAATAGTGGTCCTTATGTTGCGCCATTTGAAATTGTTCCTTTAGGCAAAGCTCTGAGCCTGTTGGGGGCTAACTGTGGTACCCTGCACAGATTGAGCTTTGGCTGAGCAAAAACCGCTGTCTCTGCATAGCAAAAGTCTGTGAGTTGTCTTGTTGTTGATTTGGGTATATAAGTGCCAGGTTTCACATCTGGAGAAACCCATGCAAAGAGGTTAATAGGGGCATTTTAATTATTTTAGAACAGCCATAACCCAGTCAGAAGGACCCCAGATTAATTCCGGGAAATGCTGCTTTAAACTGGCTGGATAGCTCAGTGGTTTAGGTATCTGTCTGTGTAGACAGAAGTTGGCAGTTCAATTCCCCGCTGTGCTTTCTGCGAGTACAGCCAGTCTGTGTGGCCTTGGGCAATCTGCACAGACCCAGGATGCCTCCAGAAGAAGGGAAGGGTAAATCACTTCAGAGCAATCCCTACCCAGAAAGCCCTGGAAAGGGTCACCATAAGTTGAAATCGACTTGATGACACACACAAAGCTCTGCTTTGAAAATATTTATATAGCACAGATACTAAGAAATATTATTGTCGCAGATCTGTTGATGGTTACAGTAGAAGGAGAGATGAAATAATGGCCTTGTGGGATCTTGGACAGCATGGTAAATTCACTTGGGTTGCAGTGTCATTGCCCCATAAGTGGGTAAAGTGCTAACCATTTCCTGTTTCCAGAAAAGGCCTTTTAAGGCAGCCATTCTCAACAGGAGTGGGGGCATATGGCCCCCTGGGTGTCCTGGCCCATTTGAAGGGGGACGCAGACTGGAAACAATTCTTCACACACTACCTTATAAGTTCATTATGCAACTTGCACAATCTTGATTTGGCCTATATTTCTTTCATATTGTGTCCGTGGCTGTGGCCAAAAAAATGCTGAGGATGACTGTTTTAAAGTTGAAAACAGCTCCTAGGGGGTTGAAATTCGGTATACAGAGCAGATCATGTCCCCGAGAGGTATGATGGCTGCTATAACTGTGCTGGGGGCACAGTGTGATGGCAGCTGGGGAAGTTATCCTCTTGCCTGCTTCTGCCAAATTATAACTTGGATGTGCCTTAGGCTCACAAGGTACATGTTTCCAAGCTTGGATCATATGATACGTTTAAAGTTTTTAACTGCAAGGAAGCGGGAAAGAGGGCAGCCTCCAGAGCTGCCAGTGTGGTGTGTCCCCAGTATCAATGGCATAGCTAGAGGAAGTGCATGTACATGTATTCGGTAACTCCTCATGGCTGTAGCCTGATGAAACAGTCAGCCAGGGCCAATAAACAACAGTGGTCCAGCTCTTTAATGCTTGTATTTAAAGAGGAGTTTAAAAGAGCATGCACACGCTCTTTCTGACCTTTACTTTAAAAAGAAAGAAAACAGGCATGTGGGCTGTTGATGTTCTGGTAGTTGTGGTTCACAGAAGTCACTTTTCCAAGCTCTGGTGCTTCCCCAAATTAAAATTCAAGTATTGCTCTGCCCACTGTGTATGTCAGATTTGACAGCAAGTAGAAAACTTCTGCTAGGTCTTAGGCTTTTCCCTTCTCTGGCCCCCAGCCAGGTATCAGATTTCTGTCTTCAAGAGACGATAGCAATAGTTTGAACCTTGAGAATTAGATTATACGTTGATGAGATAAAGAGGTTTTAATATTTAAATGTAGGCAATTCTGCAAGCTGAGATACTTCATACTCTTTAGGCAGCTGGTGGGCAGGAGGAAGAAGTTTTATATCCTTATTCATAGACAAGGGAATGTGTCTTGGCAAACTTGAGTGTGTTTCCCAAGCACACTGAGGCAATAATTGCAGCAGAGTCACAGATGAGAACGGTTGGTCTTCATAGCTTTAGCAGTTATGGTCAGACCACACATGTGGGTTGACATGTTGATAAAACGTTGGCCTCCTTTGTGAGAGAGAGCAGGAGGGCCAAGGAGATTTATAGGCGCTTATTCCTGGGCCAGTTTTTTTGGGCTGGAAAAAGCATCTACAGCAAAGGTGGGCAAAATGCAGTGCTCCAGATGGAGGAATGGAGCTGCCAGCTGTCCTAGCCAGCAGAGCCCGTGGGAAGGAATGTGCAGTCCAGCAATACCTGGAGGGCCCCACTTTGCTGTCTCCTGTTACAAAGCAGTGGTGCATGCTTATATGTTTAAGGTATAAGATAGACCAACCTTCCATCAGCACAGCCTCCCCATGTTTATCAGTGTTGACTGTAAAACTGCTCGATGCCTTTTGCCGTTTTTGTGTTATACAGATATGGCAAAAAGCATGTGAAGTGTTCGATCCTGGCATAATTTAACCAAAGTGTTGCCTGAATGACATGAACTCAACCCCCCCCCCCCCCCCCGAACTGGCACATTTCTCCTCTTTTCCTGTGAGCCTTAAAATAAAACAGGATTGAGCACTTAAATATACCTTCCTGTTACGTTCAAACATAGTTAAGTACTGAATCCTGGCTTGTTTTCCAGAATAAAGGAGTGAACAGAATATGTGCATTCACAGAGCACTTTGGAATCTCTCTCTTTATTACTTTCCATGCTTTGGAGAGGGAGCACTGTGATGTTCCACATTAGGGATGCATATGCCCTTGTGAAGGTGGAGCAATGGAAAAACTCTGGCATGTTCCGTTCCGCTGCTCTTTCTATCACTGTATTCGCCAGGTCTTTATCATACCCATTCTTTAAAAATGGAAATAATGTTACCTCTGTTTTCTCCTTTCTGGATGTAACCACCACCACCACCCAGGTTACAGATAACATGGCCAGATTCTGTGCAGCTGCTGGAGTTTGTTGTAGTTCTCTGCTATTTCACTAATATTCTGGGTCATTTTTGTTGATTATTGACATTTTCAAGGTATTGTATACTATGTATTATCTTTGTTCTATTTCATTTGTTTTTGTGCTGGTAACTCTCTCGAATTGGCCTTCTCAGCCACACTAGACGCTGTTCCAAGTCCTCCATACAGAGCACGTTACCATAGTCTCTCGAGACTGAAGGATGCCTAACTAAAACATTCAATGGTAATGCAGCTTTACTTACTTACTAAGGCAAGATTTGTGACATCTGGCTATGCCTGAGCAGAGAGGAATGGGCAGTTTGAAGAGGGACAGCCTAGCCATTCAGAGGAGATAGCTGTGAGGTTTGGTGTTAGGAAGGGAACTTGCAGGACTCCAAGGGGGTTCTATGGATGAGTCTCTCTGCTCCTGCATGCTCTATCTCAGAAACGGGGAAAGTGCAGCCCTCTAGATGGTGGACTGCAGGTCCCGTCAGCCCTCGAGCCAACATAACCAGTGCTGGGAAATGCTGGTGGCTACAGGCCTAAGAATACCTGCAGGACTGTATTTCGCCTTCCTCCACTTGGGTAGCACTATAGGAAGTGCTATCATCTAAAAGGAATGAGCCCCTATAGCTGGGGGGTAGGGGCAGGGTGCATGGTAAATACATAAAAAGTGAAGATAAACTGTGTCCCTTCAGAAGCAGGAGGCATAAAATGAAGTAGGTGACTAGAAGGAAGTTGCAGGAGCTTTTCAAAAATTGCAGTTAGGGGGCAGAAGGGAGAGAAACATGCTGTCTCTTTCTTGATCTCTCTCTTCCCACCCTCCAACCTTCCCATTCGGTGCTTGAGTCTGCTCAGTCAGCCTTTTTTCATCCAGTGGTGGGTGGGGGAGTCTTAGTGCTTTGAAGATTTCCTTCTCCCAGATCAAAAGCCCTTTTGTGTCTGTTGGTGGGTGGGGGCCCGGGTTTGGCCTCCGTACTCCCTGTTTGGTTTTTCTGTCTGTTTGTCTTTTTTTGTTGTTGTTGTTGTTGACCTTCCCTTTTCTGAGACCGCTCTGCCAAGAACAGGGAGATTCGAGTGCGCCCTTCTCCTTGTAGGGATTGGGTTGACGAGGGAGGGGCAAGGAATGGGGAAGAAAGAGGAAGCAGATTCTGGTTCTGTGGGAATGTGAGCTTTCTCCCACTTTGTAAACAGCCGGTGACTCATTGCATAGCTATGGCACCGAAGGGATGCCTGGTCGGAGGCCTGCCGTGCGCGAGTGCGTGGACGCACACCCAGACCAAGGACAAGGAGGGGAGCTGCCACCTGCTTCCTCCGTGCCGCCACATTCCATCCCGCTTCCTTGACTTTTTTTAACCGCGAAAAGCGTCCCAGAGAGACAGACAGAAAGCCAGGGGCTCTGCTGCTGTACGGAAGAGCTGCTGGAGCACGACAACGTCAAAACATGAGGGCAGGAGAGGAGAGCTGTAAAGCACTGAGCGAGGGCCTCGGAACAGCTCTGCAAGTCCAAGGTAAAGCTGTGGCGACGGCCGCGGCCACCGTCGGGCTCCTTTCCAGCCTGCTTAAGCTCTTTCTGAAGCTCTCCATGTCCCTGCCCCACCTTATCTTATTTCCCGTCATGTGGCTTGCTCTTGTGACTTGAGAGGCTCTCTGGCTGCCTCTGCCCAGAGCTGCCCCCAAGCCTCTTGCCTGCTTAAAGTGCTCCGCCCTGTTGGTCCCGGGGCCAGGAATGTCTTCTGTCTTTTCTCATCCCACAGACCGACCGTAGCTATGCCCCCCTCTGGCTTCACCCCTTGGCTTGCATTCCAAAATAAAATGGATTCTGGATACGCAGGATAACATTTGGTCCCATGTATCTCTTGCCATCTAGCTCTACACATGCGAGGTTTTAAGGCACTGTTAAGACCCATCAATATGCTATAGAAATAAACACTTAATTCCACCACCCTCCCATCTCCATGCAAATGAAATGTATAGATCAGGCTCTTGCTGTGTGTTAACCCTTAGCCACTCCTTGGCATGGATGAGCCTTTCCCCCTTTCCTTCTTTATTGCCCTTTACACCTTGGCTTTCTGAGTGCTGGATCCTCTTCACTGGGCACCACTTTCCCCGGTTCTCTTTCTCTGCTCCCGCTCTTGCAGAAGCTAGCCCGTACAGTCAAGTGGAGCCCTGCCGTATACGTACTTGACCAGTAGTGTAGTGAAAGTACTTGTGCCGTCTGCAGCTGGGGTGGAGGGAGCCCTCCAAATGGTCTACAAGCTCTAAACCTTAAGCCCAAAGGAAAAGAGCTGTGTTCTCATGAGGTTATCAAGGCATATTGAAGAGTGTCCTTAATTTTTAAAAAGCCAAGTGTCATCCAGGCTCTTCAAGGAAACCCTGCTGTTTAGGTCTAAGCATGCAAGGATAGGCGGTGGCTGTTTCACAGAGAGGGAAAGGCGCTCTGTACACATTCAGAGGTACCCTTCTTATCTGACATGATTCCGTGCCTGTGTCTTTAAGGAAGAGGTGTGGCTACTGTGGGAGTGGCTTGAGGAATAGAGGCAGGTTCTAAGGTTGGCTAGTGGTCCTAAGAGCCCCCCCAGCCCCCCCTTTACAAAACAATCAGCAGCACTGCCTTCTCACTTCCAGGTTTGTGATGCTCATCATCACATGATGCCACTGAACTGCATTGATCCTCGTAAGTCAAGTGAAGAGCAGCTGAAGGCTGAGCTAGCACATTTGCACACACCCGCAACAGACTTCCCATTCAGACAGTCTCTTCCCCTGCCCCACCCTTTGGTCCCCTTCTTTTTCTTCCTCAAGGGTGACTTGAAATGAATGAGTTTGTTGACTCTCCCTCCCTCCTTCCTTCCCCCCTCCCTCCAAATGTCTTTGCACAGCGATGACCCCAAGTCATGATTTGCTTTTGGGCTTCTCTTGTTTCCATGGTTACCGTCTCAAGGTTGGCTACTTTCCCAAGGTCACCATGGCAACTATCGAAAGGGAATCATGCTTGGCATGCTTTGGCTGGGTATCTTGGCCCCCTCCCTTTCTCCCCCTTCTTTTATGAATGATTAGCATGTGTGACATGGTGTAGATGTGGATAAAGACAAGTATTCCTTCTCCTTCTTGGGTGGGGTAAGTTGGAGGGGGGGCAGAGAAAAGGAGAAACCTGGGCCAAAGCAATCCTGCTGTTTCCTATTCCCTGAGCCCATGCTGTTTGCGTGCAACAGCCCTTAACATGTGAGCCTTGGGTAGCTGAGGTGGCCCAGGCTGACAGGGAAGAAAGCTGCTGTGATGTCACCAGCTGCATTGCCCTCTTCTTCAGTGGTAGGTACGTTATGCTTTGAGAGCCGCTCCAACAGTGTGTCATCCGTGCTGCGTGCGATGCAGGTGGCGTCTCTGCGCTGAAGTCTAGACAGGCAGACTGTCTCTTGCACTGGTCGAAGGTGTGTAGTTTTTTTTAAGTGTACCTGAGGTCTGAGCAAAGGGCTGAGCTGTCCTCCAAAGGGAGAGAGAGGTTAGGCAGGCAAGGGCTTGCGGGGGTGAGGGTGGGAGGAATTGCAGTTGTGTGAGATCTCCACCCGGCCAGGAGGACCAGATCCCCTTCCGCCATTCTCCAGGTGAAAGAGCTCAACCAAGTGACAAAGTATTGCATTTCCCCCTCTCATGCAACCTGTTCATCCTCTCCACCGGCCCCAACTTTTACCTTGCATGGTGTTTGTCTGCCTTTTATAAGGTGAATTCCTGCTGTTGAGGTATGTGTGGTTTACAGGTGGGTTTGGGAATGGTATACTTCCATTTTTCCAGACAGATCATTTGAACCTTTGATAGCAGACGGCAACAAAGAATAAAGGTTTTCATCACTTGGGGATGGTTTTTTATGCGACCCTTGTACAAGATGGTAGCGCAGAATTAAAAGTTAGGTGGTGGTTTGTTGTTCAAAAAATGTATATGCCAGTTCTCTGCTGTTTGAATGAATTTGTGCAACTATCTGAGATAACCCCTGCGTGCTTCTTAAAAACTGCAAAAAACAAAACAAAAAAATAAAGCACCCACTAGCTTTGTCTGTTGAGCATAACAAAGGAAGGTCACACTTTATGGAGTATTCCGGACAAAAGAAACACAGACTAGATCCCGCCTCTTAAATCAGGTCTTCGGTGCGGTTCAGTGGGTGGGTGAAAAATCAAATATTGTTGTTGTTGCTGTTGTTCTTGTTGAATTCAGGAGGCGCAAGATTGGTAGGATTATTAGTAAAATCTAACTTTGTAGTCTCAGTTTTTTGTAGAACTGTGGGTGCAGTGGTTATGGTAATGATGAGCTCCCCCCGCCAAGCAATGTTGGATTTTTATAGAATATCCTGTACAGAGATATTTTAGCTTTGACCACTGCCCTCCTTCCATCTGGTTTATTATAGAGTAGAGGATTGGTCCAATCACGCTTTGGTTTCTCTTTTGTGTTCTCGTTTGTTATTGTGTGGTGCTTTCTTTGCCCAGCCACTGTAAGCAGCTCAGTAGTGGACACATGATTTGCAGGTATAAGAACTCAACTTTAGTCCATGGCATGTCTGCTTAAAGCAAAATCTGACAGCAGGGATGAGGAAAAGCCAGCGGCATGAACCTGGAGTGCCACTGGCCATAAGAGTGGATGATATGGGGCTGGTTAGACCGGAGGTCTGAGTGAATATGAGGCGGCTTTTGTGTGTGTTCATTTGCATGTGCAGTCAGAGTTCTCTTTACCTCACTGAGCACTAGCAGCTTGCCCCGATCCTTTCCAAGGCATTTTTGGATTTTTCAGGAGCTCTCAGAGGCCGTGATTTGCAGACCGCTGTCATCAGATCAGCGTGCCAGTCCTGCCCAGTATGAACAAACAGAGAATGAAAGGGCAGAAAGGGGAAAGGTGTTGTGTAGCATCTCTGGGTTGTTTGTGTGCCAGTTCTTAGTTTCACTAAACCCTTGCTCTCTTAAAACACATTTGAAGATACTCCCTCAGCCAATGTATCAGTGGTAGCTGAATGGATCATGAGGGAAATGGTCTGTGCCTGTAAAAGCTGAGATGAGGTAGAAATAATTGACCCGTGAGCTGCAGGCTTCACCTGCTGCCACACTGGTTGGGGGAGGTAAGAGTTTGTCAATCGCATCTTGACCTCATCTGGTTAGGGAAGCCAGTTCTAATGTATGTGGGAACATTTGCTTGCTTGTAGACAGAATGGTTGGCAAACTGGGTCGTGGGATCCCAGAAATGAGAATAAATTTAGAATTATTGGAACGGGGGCGGAGGGGGGGGCTGGTGAAAAATACTGACTGTTACATTAATTAAACTTTACACAGAACGGAGTGACTGTGCTGTGTGGTATATGGATGAGGAAAGTGTCTTATTTTTAATGTCTTTGGTGGACCTGTTTCCTTTCTTTAACCCTCTGTAGGATATCTAACCTGTTGCCTCTCTCTCTCTCTCTCATTTTTTTCTTTCTTGCCTCTTCAGTTGCAGTTTCTGAGCAGTTTTGTCCAGGAGACGGTGCCCAGGTTATGACGACTAATCCAAAGCCGAACAAAGCATTAAAGGTAAGATGGTGAAGCGGAGGTGGCTTTTTAAAAACGGCAACCGAACCTGGCAATAGCATGTTGCAGTATAAAGTATTCCTATTCAGGAGGCCAGTGCTTCTATTTGTTTCTGTGTCTTCCCTCCCCCTCCATTGCACTCTCTCCCTCCCTCCCCCATCCCCTCAACAGTCAATTAGCATTCTGTTAACTACCAAGTAGGATTGGTCATTATGGGCCTTTTCCTCCACCAGTTTAAGAGATTTAAGAGATCTCAGGGATTTCCAAACTTGCTGATACCCTTTTTTCATCCCCCCTCTTTTTTTCTTTCTTTCTTTCTTTCTTTCTTCTTCTTCTTCTTCTTCTTCTTTTTTGATGGGTAGGTAAAGGCATTTACAGCCTATACATTGGAAACAAAGGGATAGATTAGGTACATTCAAGAAGGCCATGCCATGAGAGTTGAAATGGAACCTCCATTTGCTTTCCGGATTCTGAAGGATGGCCATTACCTTCCTGCCCTAGCAGATGTGTCTGCCTAGCTGCTTTTGAGGCCGGAATGCTTGGGTCAGACTGGCTGATAAATAAATGCATTAATAAGTAATAAATAAATAAAGGCATAAACGTAAAAGCCAAAAAATGAATGCATAAATGAACTACTAGCCTGCTGAACAGGTCGATAGTCCAGTATGTTCATACTGGATGCAGAGAAGCCTTCCTTTTTGATAGTCAGCACAGAGACATAGGTCTAAATCCAACTGCTAGTCCTGGCTTAAAGTAAACCCATTTAATTAATTGCCCAACAACAATTAATTGTTGTAAGTCAAGATTCCATTCTCATTCTATTCACTCGTGTTTCATTGTCAAATTCCATGCATTTGCCTGCATAAAATTTCTCTTCACCTGTACCTATGAGGCTGATGCTAAAAATACAAGAGTAGATGAAACAGACCTGAGGCTGATTCAGCAACAGTTTTTAGTGCTCTCTTTTAAAATAGCTTTCCTGATGGTATGTTAACTAAACTTTTATTTTCCCTTGCCCTCTGAAAGATAGCATTTGTGTGGAGGGACTGAAGTGATACACTTTATTATTTCTTGAGGAGGGAATTTGGCTTATTTACCTTGGAGAGTAGAACTGTGTGTTCTGTCTAGACTGAAGTTTCGTAAACATTCACAATGCAGTCACAGCTAAGAGCCCACAGTGTGGTGGTGGAAGACATCCATGGCATGACTAAGGTCCTTAAATCCCCAGCATCTCCAGTTAAAAGGATTTCTGGAGTCCTGAAGAAAACTTCTGCCTGATGTCCATGAAACTGCTGGCAGTGGAAGCAACCAGTTGATGTTACGTGGACTCATGTTCTGGTTCCATGTAAGGCTAATTCATAAGCTCAGGTCCTATAATGCATTTCCTTGAGGCACTGATATGGTCATGAACTTTGCTTTATAATCATTTCTCTTTCCATTCCTTGGGGAAGAGTGACATGAGAAGCCGCTTCTGAGCAACATCCTGAGCTTGATGTAATTTTGTAGAGGAAGGAAAAGTCCTTTCCAGTTCATCAGTATGCTTGCTACTTCTATTGAAAACATATAAGTTAACTTGTTGAACAATAACATGCACTGCTTTAAAGGAACATAAGGAATCACGATGGGCTAAATCCTGTTGTTACACACAGATAGAATAGATCTATTGAATTAATGGAACTTAAGTCAAATTTAATGTAAGTGTTATTGGTTCTGTGGGTCTACGCTATCTTGGAGAAACCCAACGAAAGCATAGGGTTTTAACCCTTTTAACTTTTAATAATTTTAGGTAAAGCTGATGAATGGGAATGATACACTGACTAGTTCAAAGGGAGGAGCCACATACCCCATGGAGACGTGGGGCTGGACGAGCCATGGAATGTTGAACTAATTGAAGTTTTCCAGACAGCCTTCAAGGGCTGCCCCGTATTAGGCACGTTATGGTTGTACAGTCCGAAAGTTACCAAGGTTTGACTAGCAAAGAAATAGATTAGCAAATGTACCTGACAGTTGGCATCCCTCCTCCCCATTACCTCTGTGGCATTGTGTCTGCAGGTCAAGGAGGAGTCAGGAGAGAATGCCCCCGTGCTAAGCGACGATGAACTCGTGTCGATGTCTGTGCGGGAGCTGAACCAGCACTTGAGGGGGCTTACCAAGGAGGAGGTCATCCGCCTGAAGCAGCGGCGGCGCACACTCAAGAATCGGGGCTACGCTGCCAGCTGTCGGATCAAGCGCGTGACACAGAAAGAGGAGTTGGAGAGGCAGCGGGTGGAGC
The DNA here is from genome assembly GCA_037013535.1 of Intellagama lesueurii. Lineage (NCBI taxonomy): Eukaryota > Metazoa > Chordata > Lepidosauria > Squamata > Agamidae > Intellagama > Intellagama lesueurii. Next base: position 20,130,705 of record JBAJHW010000012.1, on the reverse strand, counting down.
TGCAGCAAGAGGTGGAAAAACTGGCCCGAGAAAACAGCAGCATGAAGCTTGAGCTGGACGCCCTGCGCTCAAAGTATGAGGCACTGCAGACCTTTGCCCGCACAGTTGCACGGGGACCCATCACCCCAACCAAAGTCGCCACCACCAGCGTCATCACCATCGTGAAATCAGCAGAAATCTCTTCCAGTTCAGTGCCATTTTCAGCAGCATCCTAGTGTCCAGAGTGGGGAGAACTAGCAAGCCTCTGGTTTTTTTGAAGGGAGGGTGGGATCCTGCCTGCCGTTTTGGAGCCTGCGTTTCTGCAAAACCAGCAGCCCACCTTGTTCAGAACACAAAGCAAACTCTCCAAAGGGAAAATCCGAATTGGCTGCTCACCTTGAGTTTGTGTGGCACTCTTATGGATGAAATTGGAATGCCATACCTAGTAGGATGAGTTGCAAGACGGCTCTTGCACAGCTCCACCCCAGAGCCTCGTTCTATCCCAGGCAGCTCTCTGACTGAGGGAAAAATCTCTTGAACGTTCTTGAATGAAACTGGACCACCCAGAAGAGGATGACCTGGCAGGATCATTGGGCATTGCAAATGGATTAAGAAGAATTGTATCTTCTTCCCTGCAAAAAATGAAAACCATAAGTCCAGCACAATCCTCTTTGTCTCTACCACATGGTGGGTGATAAAAGAGTTTGGCTGGTGTTGTGAATTCATCAGAATGTCATAAGATAAAAGGCCTTGTCTCTCCAGTCATGGAAAGCCTTCAGAGATGACTTTGCGCCTTAGTTACAAGGTGCCGTGATGATTTTTCTCCCCAGATGTCCCCTTTGCTGCGTACTCTAGCAAAGTGGAACAGCTACAATGCAAAAAAAAGAGAAAAATCCCTCTTAGCTGCTTCCCCGTTGTGTGCCAGTGAATTGTTTTTTTAAAAAAACAACAATAACAACAACTATAGTTTTGTTGCTTCCAGCAGTGCACTCTCTCATGTAACAACCTTTAAAATCCAGGTTCCATAATGCTGCAGGGAAGAGAAAAGGGGGAACAATGTAGGAGAGTGTGGGAAGCGGCCAGTAGGAGACAGCTTGTGAAAAAGACAGGAATACTGGAACAGGAATAAATATGAGAGGAGTCAGGGATCTGATAAGATGTTTTCTAGCAGGGCATCTGAAACGCCTGTAAAAGGCTGACATGTTGAAGACAGGAAAGTTGCAGGCCAGGCACAGAAACAAATTGGGTTTCAATGCTTAACAGGCGTAGCCTTACCTGTATCCTTAACATCAAGGGATGACAGAGTTGAATGAGGCAGTGTTGTCCAACGGATTGGCTTGCTGACTGTTAGCTCTCAACATTTGTGAGGGGAAATTTGTTCCTGAAACCTCTCTCAGTAAACCAGGAGATGTGAATTGTTCAAAGGGTTCTGGAAGGTTTAGAAGTCTACTCTTGAGTGAAGCTCAAGTTGGGTCGAAAATGTGTTTCATTGTTCGGAGAAATGAGATGAATCTGAGCTGTCAGCTCAACAGCGAGGGGAAAAGGCATAGTCGGAGACCAGGAAGGGATGGAATGGGCTGGGATTCTGGGTACAAAGGATGGGAAGAGATGGACGGGATTGATGTGTATCTTGAGTTGGCCTGGGCCAAGTAGTGTTCTTTTTTTTGGGGGGGGGGAGAAGAAACCAGTGTTGTGATCTTGTTGAGGGCAGGAAAAAGCGATGGCCAAAGCTAGTTTGTAAGTGAGGGCACTAGGAAGAGGGGGTGGATGGGAAAGGCAGCAAGGTGGGAGAAAAAAAGCAAGGGTTCAGATTATCTAGAACAAGAGGGTTCTGTGTAGTTTGATTTAAGGTTGTGTGTGTGTGTGTGTAAGACAAACAAGCTTGCTTTTAAAACATTTGTTCATTAACAGTGTATTTTCCAAGAGATCATTTTTGAGGCTCACAGATGAGACTTAGAAGCCCCATCTGAAACTCCTTCAGGTGGCAGGCACGGGATGTCCAAATGCTCCCCTGTCTGAGATTTGGGCATGCATTGAGGAGGATATGGCTAACATTTCCCAAATACTGGTGTCTGTAAGAGGAATAGCTCCGGTTGGGTCTTGTCCCTTCCTTGACTTGCGTATATGCTTTACAGGGGCAGAAGAGGAGCAGTGGTGATTATCATTCTTGGTGAGAAGTTGAAGTTGTGCTCCTTCCATGGAAGCAGGGACACTGGGGACTTAGCATCAGTTTTAGCTAGTGGCACTTATTACTTGCGACAGCATCTTTACTGCCTTTAGTACACCTGCACCTCTTGTTACAGAAATACATTTGTGTGCCTCCCAGACATTTAAGTGGTGGCTAATGACTATTGTCAGTGCCAGATCATGTGTACACTCCCAACAGCGTTGGTGGTGGCTGCGGTGTCGAAAACAAAACCCAGCAGTCATCCCTCTGAGATGTAGAATTATCCCCAGATTCATAGGCTCTGACAGCTTATTGCTGAGCCATGTCATGAGATTCCTAGGGTTATCTCATTTCCCTCCAGGCCTCATGTAACTCCCCAAAAAGCGACTTAACGTCCTGTGTTTACCCACGCTGCTTTTGACTCCCTCAGCAAAAGTTGAGGAAGAAAGGAAGAAGAAGAAAAAAAGATGCTGTATGTTATTAAAATTTCGTCTAAGGTGTACTTTGGAAAACCCCTGGGATCTCTGCAAGTCTGTTGTTCTTAAGGCACAGAAATGGGCTAAGATTGTTTTTGTCCTTCAGGGGTTTGGAAAAACCATAGTAGTGGGCAGTGCAGGCTTAAAGATGCCTAAAGGTTTTGTGTAAGTATCATCATCCTTACACGGGTCCCCCAGAACTTGTTCTCATGCAGGACCTCTGCTTCTCCATCGCAGTCCAGGGTCATCTCACAGCTAGAACTTTGAAAACCCTGAGAGGGTGGGTTTTGCACTGATGTCATCATAGAGATAAGGAAGGGCTTGGACAGCCTTCCCCAGCCAGGTAGTCCTTCATTCAGCGTAGCCAGTAGAGATGTGGAGAACCTCTGGTTGAGGAAGTCTCAGTGAGAGATACACAGTCCTGTGTTTCTAGCACCTGGCTGAAAGCAGATGTATTAAGGAAGAGGTGCAGCTTTGGTAGAAGGAACTGCTGTCTGTCTGTTGACATAGCTGGGCACTTCTTCTGTAAATGGCATGATTCAGTTAGGGGCTGGTTGGCAGATTCACGCTGGTATGCGATTCAGAGTTTGCTTATCTCTGTGTGTGATGGGCAGCCCTTTCTGACAACACAAGAAAAGAAATGCATCATTTGTACTTTGCAGCTGAGCAGTTTTATTACCTTCATTTGTAACAAATGGACCAGAACTTGCTGGTTTAAACACAAAACAAAACTGGTAGGAGATAGTCTTGACACCTGTAATTCCATAAAAATCCTGTTGGTGACTGTTGAAGGTGTGGTTTCCCACTTTGGATCATACACACAGTTTGTTTTACCTGAGCTGATTTTACATGGTGTAACTGCCAGGTAATTCCTGGAATAGCCATGTTGGGCCACTTCTTTCTTCCTGTGACCACCTTCCTCCTCACTGTTGCTGCTATGATGCTTCTTTGCGGTTCCCAGTGGCTCTCAATTCCTTCAGGTTGCTGTCCGTGGATGGATGGCCTTCTGAAGGAAGTACAGGAGCTGGGGCGAGCCCAAATTGCTTAGCAATTAGATGGGCTAGATCACATGACAAACCCCAGGAGGGAAGGTTGAGAAGAAAAAGTTGGGTCTGCCCCACCATTTTGAGCAGCACATCTTGTAGATGAGATAAGGGACACAATAATCTCTAAGGGGAAACTGTGACCTCTTGTTCTGGTTAATTGCGGAACCAAGCAAAACGACAGCCCCCGCTCCCCAGATGCAACTGTGTACCTTTGCCATTTGATCTGATCAAGAGTCCTAAGGCATAATTAAAGCTGTTGATACCATAGTCATGGTAGGTAATCCATATTGGATATGAATTTAAGGACCACGTGGAAATATTTGAGAGACTCACATATAGCTACAGATATATAAATATATATATATATATATATAAAATAAATGCGTAAATATATACATTTTATCCTACAAATTTTTTTGGTAAAAGCTATTGAGAGGTGTGTGTGTATGTATGTGTGTGTGTGATGTTGTCAGTTTTTTTTTATTTAAAAATGCTTGTGTCCAGCAGGAAATGGGAAGGAAGGGCAGGAGCTGTTTTAGTTTTCTCTGACAACCCAGTGGAGTCAAAAAGACTTGCAGTTGTTGAAAGGAGTATGAAAGCTTTGGGCGTGTTTTTATACCGGTGCAGAAACCAGTGGTATCCAGTTGAAGGGTCCTCCTCCCAAAGGCAGAAAAGAGGTGGGTGGGACTGTGCCCCTCCTCCAGAGAACTGGGGGGGGGGGGGGTTGCACAAGACCTGAGTGGACGGAGCCAGAAAGCAATCCAAAAGAGCATGGTGAAGAAAGCTTATTTATCTAGCCGTTGGTTTTGCATACCTTCATCCTTCTGGTTTCGGGGCACTTCCCACCTGACATGAATTCTACAGGATTACTAATTTACTACATCTTATATGCTAATGTACTACAGGCAAGGTGAATTTCAGAAAACATATATAAACATAGAAGAGCATTAACATGTACTTCCCACAAGTAGTACGATCTGGACTTTGGCATCATCAGCTGACCATCTCAATCAGCCTAATGCACAGGACGGCTCTTGCTTGAAATCTAAAGCCAGTGGGATCATTGAAACCTTTGGTGAAGGGTGTGCATGTGTGGAAGGAGCTGAATACAACGGATCGGTGGGACAGCCAGCTGGTGGGGCTCAATTAATAAGGAAAAGATGATGGGAATTTAAATTAATGGGGTGTCTCCCACAATCATTTAAGCTTTGTAACTGGTTTAAAATTTATAAGAAAATAAGATTTTCTGTAACACGGAGTTTCCTCCCTTGGCCCTCCATGTTTCAGTGTACTGGAGCGTGTGTGTGTTCATTAGTGGCAGAGCCGAACGCTTCTCTCCCCCATAACAAAGATATCGCTATATACAGACGTCTGCTGGGTTCTTCTCTCTAAGTCACTTGTCCATTCTACCTTCTCTGTGGTTTATTCAATTTGATTTCATTTCAATATTTATTTTGTGCTGCTTTTTTATTATGAAATAAATTATTGATATATCAAGTAATGTGAGTGCCTGTTTTGTAAGGCGTATACACTGTTGTGTGGGCGCGTGTCCAATCTAATGGCGTTTTTCCCTTTGACAAAAAACAAAACACAATGTTAATTTATTGCTGTATATTTTAAGCTGCAATGACTTCATTTTTGTACCTTTCCAATAAAGCGTTTTCTGGTTTCAGATTCAAGTGGGTCTGTGATCAGTATGTTTGGAGTTCAGCTTCTCACAATGTTTTCCCATGCAGTATTTTGCCTAGAGTTTGGTTAGTATGCTATTTTGAGCTTCTGAAAGAGGTTATATGTGAAGACACATTTGCTGGGAACCAGCAAACATTAAGGACAAGCAACTGAAAATAATCTGTATCTTGCTTACAAGCTTCCTAAGAATGTACAGGTGACTTTTTTCCTGATACGGAATGCTGGATTATTTTGGTTATTTTCATTTATTCCCTGCTTTTGTGCCAGCCTAGGTGTAGAAGGTCAATTTAAAGCTTCTCACAATTCGATGGACACAATGCAAGACGTGACAATAAGGAAATACAGGTAGCTACAGCTGGAGATTGCATTGTGCAGAGCAGATAACACGGTCTCAGCCAAGCTGCTAGAAGTGGCACTGGCCTTTGCTCTCAAATTCAGTCGGCCAAATTGGTCTTGATTGAGACTGGAGGAACTGGGGCCTTCCAGGTGTTGACAAACATCAACGGCCATCTGGCCTGTTCGATGTGGCCAATGGTTAGGCAACATCTGGAGGGATCCTGTTCCTGTTTTTGTGGGGTTTGGCTTCTGATTTTTTTTTTAAACTTCTCTGTTACTGCAGGGGGACACTGATAGCCTCAGTCTCCCTTCCAAAATTAATTAAAATCAAATAAGCAGGTTTTATTATTTTAAAAAATTAAGGCCAAAAACAGTTGTTCTTCCCAACTAGAGTTAAGACTCATTCATTCACTCAGTGCAAATCTGGTAAGTCCATACAACTTTCTTCCGATATACCCTGTTTCCCCGAAAATAAGACCTAACCTGAAAATAAGACCTAGTATGATTTTTCAGGATGCTCGTAATATAAGCCCTACCCCAAAAATAAGCCCCAGTTGAGTGAAACCCCGCCCTCCACCCTTGTGCAGCAACCAGAAGAAGATGACATGACTGTATTTGAATAAACGTAGATTGTTGTACATGAAAAAAATAAAACATCCCCTGAAAATAAGCCCTAATGCGTTTTTTGGAGCAAAAATTAATATAAGACCCTGTCTTATTTTCGGGGAAACACGGTAGGATGTAGAACTTGAGTCCTATTATCTGTGTGGCTTGACAACTCAGGGGTTTATGTCTCTGGCTGTGATGCCAGAGGTTGGGAGTTTGATTCCCCACGGTGCCTCTTGTGAGACGAGCCAGCCTGTGTTGCCTTGGGCAAACCGCAGAAGAAAGGAAGGGTAAACCTCTACCTAGAAAACCCTGAAAAGGGTCGCCCTACATCAGAATTGACTTGGTGGCACATTATTATTATTATTTTTAGAATGACAGCTGAAGAGTTAGTTGGAAGTCCCCCTCTCTTTTTTAGTTACTTAGTGATTCAATGGTACAAAATGGCATTTTTTTAAAAAAGAAAATTTTATTAGAAAAAGTCTTAAGAAATAATTTAATGTTTTGAAATTTACAAGTTTACATTTACGCTCCCAGCAACCACTTCATAGTAAAAGGGGGAAAAAATGTGCTGTTCCAGAGCAGATGCCTTGAGGAGATACAAGCATACGAATAATCATTGGGGAAAAGAGGTTCTGGGCTAAATTTCCAGTGAAAAGCCAGAACGCTCTCGTGTGTTTTACACATATCCAAACGTCTTACCTCCTTCAACACGCTTGGCGGCCTGCCCCATAGTCCACTCATCCCCGCCAAAGGGATTCCTAGGACTTGCCAAAAACGAATGGAAAAACTTGGGTCGTCCAGAGGTTTTGGAGTTGATTTTCCCAAAACCTCAGCCAGGAGAGCCAAAGGTAAGAAGTTGGAGGAATTGTCCGTTTGAAAAATCTGGAGGGTTAAAAGCTCCATCCTCCCAAACCAAAGGTGAGGGGGCAAAGCCTATTGCAGTACAATTCCCATCGTTCTTTACCATTGCCAAGGCACTAGCAGTGTCTAGGCAATGATATTTGAATTAACGCAGCATTCCAACCCAAAGCGCTTCACATATATTATTCCGTTGCAATCTTTACACCAAGGCAGGGAACTAAGAGCTCTCCAGATATTGTAGGAGGTGTAAAACAATATGGCCTATGACATGGAGTGCGTGTGCGTGTGTTTTCCCCACCCTCCCTTCGCTTTTAGGGGACCACTGAGTTAGACTATACCGGGGTGAGTAAAGTGCAGTCTGGGACCCCAAGGAAAAAAATGTAGTCTCCACTATGATCAATTGTGCCTCTAGAGGCACCCTAGATGGGGCTGGGGGTTTCTGGGAATTATGCTCCAGAAAGCAACATTTCAAAGCTTTGGAGAGGAGGGGAAGCCGTTGCAGTCTTTACCTCGTGTGTCTCCCCTGTTCCAGAATTCTTACCTATTCTGTTTGAACAGAGTGGGCGAGATCCAGAAAGGGACCATTCAATTCCACTGAAAGCCACAAGATCGCCCTTTGTTCCAGTGGCTTTCGATGGGACTGAAACGCAACACGTGCTGAATTGGGGGCATTAAGAACGATAAAGCAGAACACTCTTGTGCTCACTTACGCTTTCTGTGCTCCTGCGCCAAACGTCCCTGCCAGGAGGTGTCCGAAGCAGATCTGTGGTACCTCCTAAACGTTTCAGAACAAGCCGTGCCTGGCCTTTGCAGCTCATCCCGAAGACAGGAGGAGGTGGCTTCCAGAAGAGCAGGTGTGGCTTTAAAAGCAGAGTTGGGCAAGGCCATTCACACGTCTGAAACACCAGCCTTCAAAAGCACCGGCTCCACCTCCAGGCTAGCTGGCCTAGGAAGCCGCCGACATCTCAGCTTCCCGGGTCTTTTGGACATGGTCCGGTTCTGTTCGATGCTGTGAGCTGAGAAGGAGGCTAAGGAGGTATCTTTGAAAATGGCCTTTCCTTCTCCTTGAGAGTCATCTTAGAGTTCATCGTCCGAGACAATCAGCACTCTTTTCTCGATGTTTTTGCTCTTCCGGCCATGCTGGCCATCCGGCTTGGGTTCCATGGACCCGTTCTGTCCAGTCTCCCCCGCTTCCCGCATGGACTGCTGCGTATATTGCTGGTAGGTAGGGGAGAAGTTGTGTATGGCATCTTGGACAATATCCTGCGGGCTCATCGTCTCCTTCAGTCCGCTGGAGATGCTCTGCATTGGAGCCAGGGTGGCTGGAAGGGAGAGGAAGAGGATCAGGTGATGCACAAAATCTATTCCCTGCAGAAAAGAATTCAGCTGGTCCTTTATTCCCTGTGCCCTCAACACCCTGACTGTGACGTAACCAGCAGGCATCTGTTCACACAGCCAGGTTAACTGCTCAATAACCAGCCATCAAGTTACTACTTGGACAATTAAATATTTAGAGCAATGGTTTCCAGTCTTGGATCCCCAGAGGTTCTTAGACTACAGCTCCCAGAAGCTGTGGTGGCCAGGATTTCTGGGAGTTCTCGTCCAAAGAACATCTGGGGACCCATAGTTGGGAAGCACTGATCTAGAGGTGTCAGTGCGAAAAATCCAGAACGGTCACCTGGAATTTCTGCCTCCCATCGATCCCCACCTTTAGCTGTCCTGTATACACGAAGGAATCCGTTACCTGTTGCACTTTCCTTTTTTTCTCGGTACACCTGGCAGGTGAAAGCATACCGCAGGGCAATAGAGGCAAAGAGCATTTCGATGCAGATGATGAAGTTTTGATAGCCAGCGGCAACTGTCCCGGCTCCCACTGCCTTCCCGTCAATGATCTGGACTTCTGGGATCACCCCACATTGCTCCAGGATAGCCAGCAACATCCCTGCAGAAAAAGAGTGGCTGCTGAGCATGGCCGATAGGTCCAAATGTTTATGAACGGCACTGTTTTTGCCCACAAGGTGGTGCTCCAAGTGTTCCCAGAAGGCATCTCGCATCACTCTCGCCAGCAGCACCAAGAGTGAGGAACACTGGGAGTTGTAGTCCAATATGCAGGTGCACATTTCTCCCAACCTTGCAATAGGGTTTGAGCTACCAAGTTTCAAGGCACTTACGGATTCACTCACTCAAAATAAGTGGGCTGCAACAAAAGGAACCCTAAAGCAGTGGATTCCCAACGTGGGGTCCCCAGATGTTCTGGGACTAAAACTCCCAGAAGCCTTCGCCACTCGCTGTGCTGGCCAGGATTTTTGGGAGTTGTAGTCCAAGAACATCTGGGGACCCAAGGCTTGGGAACCACGGTTCTAAGGGACTGCATTCCATATTGTTCTTCCATGCACACACCCTCCCCAAAACTGCATTTTTCTCCATGATCACGGAGGCTTTCCATCTTTTCCTGACTGCTTTTGGGGTCCCCCTTCATTGGGTTTTCCTTTAAACAGTTCCTATAGTTCCACAAACCATGGGTTTCCCCCAAGCCCACCGACACCAACCCCGTGTGCTCTAAAAACAGCACAACTGACAGTCTGCCTAGCAGAGGAAATGACAATGGTAAATTCGTCCCGTTTCCCGACATTTATCCAAGGGGCTCAGGAGGACAAGGTTCTTTCATCATCACAACAGCCTTGTAAGGGATGTTGGGATGACCAATGATGTCCCACCACTCTGTGGGCGATCCGCAAACCTCTCAGCTCAGTTGGGAGTTGCCCCTTGACCTTCTAGGGTGGACTCTATAACCACTACACCACCTTGCTCTTCGGCTCGGATGGAAGGCCACAGGAGAGGCTCTCAGCTCTGGAAACAGGAACAGAGAAACCCACCTTGCCAGAACGAGAGGAAAATCACTGCCTTGATGGTGAGGAACTTGAGCACTGGCTCAAAGGGGCGCAAGAGCTCCGTGGTGGCGAAGTAGAAAAGGAAGAGGGAGTAGAGGGCCAAGCTGACCGAGACGTTGTAGATGATGGTGATGTAGAGGTAGCCGCTGTGGACACTGGAAAGCAAACAGTTCAGAGGAAACAGAATTCATAGTGAAAGAGCTGCTGCTCTGAAAGCAATCTGGAGAAAGCAGCAGCTTTCACTGTCAAAGAGAGACCCTCACTCAGAGGTGGAACACACACTTTTTACGCCAAAGGCTTGTGAGTTCAATTCCCGACATCTGCCGTAAGAAAGAGGAGGGAGCTGCTAATGGGAAAAGCCCCTTCTTGCCCTGAGTTCATGACAGTCACCCTCAGTGAACACAGATCATTTCTGGCCAGCCTGATCCAAGGCCAGGATCATATACAGCCACCCAAGCTTTAAACAGCACCTTATCTCTGATCACTCCTCTGAGATAAGGGCACAGAATCAGATCAGGGAATGGAATGTGGAGTCTCGAGGAGCAGAGCTAGACCGGCAGGCTGACGCTTCCTCTTCCCACCGCAGAGGGCCCTGGGGGACTGTATTGTCCTGTTCCTTGCCTTCCCCTCCCCCCATCCCTTCCTTCTCCTTCTACTCAAAAGCCTTCTCACTTGAAGTCACCATCGTTGTATTTCCCAAAAGCCTGCAGGATGATGGTGATGATGGCCATGAGAGGTTTCACAATGCAGAACTGCAGCGTCGCCTGGAGGGAGAGCGTGCATGAAAAACAAGACAAACACAAAAATGTAGATGAAAAGTAGCTGCAAATGTGATTTTTTTTTAAAGAGACAGCCAAGACAGGATGAAGACTTGACAGATGCATGGTTTCCAGATGTGAGTGTTGGACAGCGCCCCTGGTTCAGATGGGACGACATTCATCAGAATAAAAGGAATCTTATCCTTTCAGATATGGTCAGGGATATATAAACTAATTAAATAATAAACAAGCAAACTGAGGATGGGAGGAACCTTGAACGCTTATGCCACAACACATTGATCCAAATGTTATAATATAATCCAAATATATAATATTATAATATTATGTATTATTTTTCATATCTTGCTATGGAACTGGCATAACTGCCTCTGTGGCAGGAATTCAAGTATGTGATGAGAAATGGCCAGCTGCAGTTCTCCTTCCGTCTCATTCACCACTTGTAAAAGTTACTTTTTTTTGGACTACGATTCCCAGGATTTTCCAATCAGCATAAGATCCTGGGAGCTCAGCCCAAGAAGTAACTTTCTGAAGCTCTGCTTTAATGCTCACTCTCTTTCTCTCTCGAACACACATCCACACCAACACCCATGCAGAGTGATACTCTCATATTACTCACTTGCTTACAAAACCTGAGGAAGCCAATTGAGTATGACAGCCCTTGTAGGCAGCATGTGCCATAGAAGCAGCTGGACCTGGAATAAATCAAGACAACCATCATCCATCAGTGCCGGCTCCCGGATCCAGAGATCCTCGGGTGTGCAAGCAAAGGAGTGCTATTGAACTGAGTGGTGTAGCACAGATCGCTTCTCCCCACTTACACGATCGGCTTTCCCCGGATCTCTGCCATGATGGTGCTCTCTCCACCGAGGTACTCAAAGCAAAGGCTCAAGAAGCTATAGATCACAAAAGCTGTGGAAAAGAAACACAGACACGCAGAGCAATGATTGTAAGAGGAGTTCACCCAAAGAGAGAAGGTTCTGAACCTTCCAGGTTCCACAAACCCTGTGGAAGGGTGAGGATCTGGCCTGGATGGAGATCCATGACTTCTCCAGCCACCACATTAGCAGGCCCGAAGTGGGGAGCACATCGGATGAGCAGGAGAAGGGAGACAGGGCGGGAAACTGATCAGGATTAGAGCACCTTCCTGGTTTAGTTTGCACGGCAATCATGCGTCCTTCTCAGCTCAGCCAAATGGAAGATCGGCTGTCAAGCCTATGCCATCCCTACCTTTCCGGCAGGTCAGCTGCCTTCTACTTTTCCATATAAATGTCTGCATTTTCCCGTGGACTTTGACAAGTTGGCTCACCGATGCAAACAAGCTGCTACTTTATTAGAAATTAATGTTGATCATCTACTCTTTTCCTCCAATGAGTTCTAAGGGGGCGTCTAAGACTCACTTTCTCCTCCTCACTTCATCCGTACAACGGCCCTGTGAGGTAACTCAGGGAGAGACAGCGTGACTCGCCCCATACCACAAACCTGAACCCAAGTCGCCCACCTTCAAAGTCTCCGTCCGATGCTCTACCTGCTATACCATCACACGGGCTCTCGGACGTTCGTTCTTTTGACCAAACATGAAATGGTGGAGGAGGTTGAGGGGGAGGCCCCAACAGCTGGACAGAGATCCCGGCTTCCAGCTTTATGTTTGTATGGAAGATTGGGCAGGGGATTGGCAACTATGTGATAAAGGCGACAGAGTCCCTTTTGCTAATCCAGAGCAAAAACAGACTTCCTTGCCTGCAGCTACAAGGGAGCCAATTTCAGGAGAGGCAGAAGCCAAAAACCTATTTGGAATAGCCACAAACGCCGGCCAAAAAACATATATGGCTTTATTAGTTCACCCATCCCTTTAAGGGGGTGCTTAAGAACAATTGCAAATGGCTTCAAAGGCTGGAAAGGAGAGGAAAGGGAAATCTTGGTGACGACACAGACGCTAGCCAATCACTGCTCTTTGCAAGATAAATTCCATCTAGAGAAAGAGCTGAAGACCACAGCGCTGCATGGAAGACTGCCTGTCTGTAGTGCATGTAGTAAGATTCCTTCCCAACTAAAGTTTTCAGCAGATCGGTCTTCTCCTTCGAAACCCAACACAAAAATATTTTTTGGGGAAAATAAAAGTCCAGTGTCTCCAACTGAAAACCTAGCTGTTCAGACCAACATGTATTGTTTTCAGAATTGGGAAATTTCCTTTCAGGGACTCCTACCGTCATGATCATTTGTGAGGATTGTGGGAGTTGTAGTCCAAAAAGTGACTCTTCCAGGCTCTGATTTTTAAAATTAAATTAAATTAAATAGATTTTAATTTAATTTAATTTAATTTAATTTAATTTGCCATTTGAACTGGGGTACTTTATCAGTAGACTTGTCCTTGCTGCATCCCCTCCATTCCCCAGGATGAGCCATAAAACCCAACTCACCTTCATAGCAGTCACGGACGGAGTCAAAGTAAACGTAATACTGGTGGCTGCCAATCAGCAACAGGCTCAGCCATGAATCAAAGGCATAAATAGGCACAATGAACAGGATGCGGATGATGTAGCGCTGCTCGTTGGGAATGGTGTAGTTTTTAAGGTGCAAGTAGATCTAAGGGGCAGGCAGAGAGTTGCAGATAGAGATAAAGCGATCTATAACCTATTATTATTATTATTATCCGCAGTAGTAACATTTGGATCCCACCTTTTCTCCAGTGAGCTCAAGGTGGCACGGGCCTCTCCTCCTTCCTGTTTTATCCTAGTAGTAGTCCTGCGAGGTAGGTCAGGCTGAGGAGAGTGACTGGCCCAAGTTTGATAGCTCAGTGAGAACAAGAACGTGGTTTTATAAAGCCCCAAGTTAATAGTGTAACCACCACACTACACAGGAGAGAAATACAGAAAGCAAGCAGCTGCTGGGGACAGCAGACACTGAGCATGTGCATGTGCACACACACACACACACACAAAGTAAAAGAGGGAGAAACGGCAGTGCTGGATGCAGGACCAGTGGGGTTTAGGAAAGTGACTCCTCTTCTTGAACAGTAATATTATGGCTGTGACTATACAGTGAGAGAAATGTCATGCTGCACTGGGGAATTTGGGTTTCCCTGGGTCTGTTCAAATTAACTGGTCACACAGGGGGAAGAGGAGGAAATTGGCTAACCAGCCTTGTTTGCAGCTTGTTAATGTAGTTCTTCTGTAGCCCTGCAGGAGATGCAGCAATTTAATAAGCTGTAAACAAGAGCAGATTGGCAATTTCCTCCTCTCATTTCATCCTCTTGTTTTCTCTCTCTGTTTTTCTCCCATTTTTGTCGAGGTGTCCTAGCACAACAGTGCTGGCACTAAGCTGTTTTTTTTTCAAAAAAAGAAGGTAAAAAGAAATGGCATAATCTGCCCAGAGGGGGATGATGGAGAGCGAAAGATCTTACTTTTCTGTATCAGTTCAAGCAATCATACTGCCTGAACCAATGCAAAGGGATCTAATATTTATTTATTATTTAAAACACTTATATGCCCCTTTTCTCCCAAAGGATTTTAAAAAGGGTGGGTTTTTTTTTTTGCTTTTTGGTGTTTTGTTTTTTTTAATGTACAAGCCCCAGCAATAATGGAAGCAAAAGCAACTTATTTGGAAGGTGTTGGATCTGGGCTGATTTTCCTTCATTTTTGAATCATGGGGTCAATAAAAAAATTGCACATCAGCCCATACTAATCCTGTAGTATTTCTCACATTTTTAACCCATGCGGTCACACCACTAGAGAATGCATTGAGAGGAAAAGGCAACAAAAGAATTACGAAAGGACAAAGTCCACTCTGATGAAACCCTTGCCAACGAGGAGAGATAACGGACGATGGTACCAACCTAGGCAGTATCAAAGTCTGAGATGAAATGCGGGACACCTGGCCATCCTTTGCCACCCCAAGGGTGCTTACTCAGGAGCAATCCCTGTTGAACTTTATTTTGATCGGATTAATAAGAAACTAGTCTCTACATAATATAAAAAGACAGAAACCTTTCTTGTTGCTCCACCCTTCCAGAAGCCTCTCCTAACCCACTGCTCCTCCAGATGTGTTAGAGGACAACACCCATTGACCACGCTAGCTGGGGATGATGGACATTGCAGTCCCACCGAGCTGGAAGCTGCCAGGATAAGGAAGGCTGGCTTCTGGGATTCGCCCCCCACTTACCTGATGGCAAGTAAGGAAAAGCGCAGCCCAGACAAAGAGGCCCGAGACACCCTTGGCGGTGGCGGTGGTCAAAAAGAAGTACTGGTTTTCTTGAGAGTGGTTCTGATCCGCTCGTAGGTGGGAGCTGTCGCCCACCATGGAGTGGCTGGAGTCTGCTGCCGAGGAGACAAAACCCGACGACAAGCTGGTGGGAGCCATGCTGGCTACCAGCAGCTCTTCGTCCGGAGGAGACGACTGGTTGGCGAAGGCGGTGGCGTTCATCTGCTGGAAAGGAGACACACACACACACAGAGAGAACAAAGGTAAACGTTTCAAGGGAAGAGCGCAGCAACCACGTGTCATAAGGAGAGATAAAGACTGGCCTTTGAAACCGGGAAACGAGGCAGGGAGTAATAAAAGCACAGTGCTCGAGCATGAAATACCCTCTTTATTCCAGGCTCCACTCCACCCTTTTCTCACCAAGGATGGGACAGGATCCATGTCTCCACCACCACCCCTGTCTTATGTTTACAACCACCGTGTGAGGCTCGGCTGAGGAAGAGAGACTGAGCCGAGGGAACGTCACAGCCAAGAGGGCTGTCGGACCCACCTCTGCATCTCCTCGCCCCATCCCAACCACTGGACCACACTGTAGTTCCAAGCGAAAGGGAGAATCAGGCTCAGGGCGGAAAAGTCACCTGCCCGGGAATCACCGTTGTGTCGTTGTTGTTAAACAGGCCTAGCAGGGGAAGTTTCTAGTCCTCATGACTGTAAAAGGCCATTTAGTGTGCAGGACCCCAGAGAGCCTGTGCCTGTGCTTTCAGGACTTCCCCCCTCCTATACAAGGGGTATGATTCCTTTATTTATCAAACACGACATTGTATACGAAAACAACCAATGCCTTCTTGGTTTCTGTGCTCATCCCGTTTGGCTGAATCCGAAATAAAAAAGACAATGGAATAAAAGTTTCAAGACGGTTCGCCCCCCCAAAAGCAGCAAGGGGCAGGCATAGCCAGCACATTCAAGACTCATTCCCAGCATCAACTTAATAATATTCTTGTATTTTTAGGGTGAGCATGAGGCCAGCAAGCTCCAAGCAACCAGCTTTCCATCTTTAGAAGTTCATTCCTTACACTTATCCACTCTTCTATTCTGGGATTTGAAAAAAGACACACACTAGGTATTTCCATCTGTTGCAAGAGATTAATTTATCCTAGAGCAATCTTTTCCCAAGCCACGTTTCTCCAGATGCGTTAACAGCAATAATAGTAATAATCTCAGAACTGCAGAGCTGGAAGGGGCCCTATGGAGCATCGCGTCCGGCCCCTTGTCAAGAAGGCCAAGTGAGGGGATCAAACTCCCAACCTCTGGCTCTAAAACCAGATGCTTAAACCACTCCCATCATACACAACTCCAGCTGTGTTATGGGCAATGTCGTCCGATATATCTAGAAGATGCTAGACTGGAAACGTCTTCTCCTAAAGCAAAAGGTAACAAATATCCGCAGGTCTGACCAGTGACTCCAGCCAAGTTTTACTTAGTCCCGCTAAGTTTTAATCAAGGCG
This sequence comes from Intellagama lesueurii, assembly GCA_037013535.1. NCBI lineage: Eukaryota > Metazoa > Chordata > Lepidosauria > Squamata > Agamidae > Intellagama > Intellagama lesueurii. Next base: position 20,114,170 of record JBAJHW010000012.1, on the reverse strand, counting down.
AGATGGATTTCCCTCACATCTTTGCGGGTGGCAAGGACAAAACTGCAAATCAATCCCTACGCATATTGCATACGAGTCAGACTGTTCTTGAGAGAGACAAAAGGACGTGACCTCAATTGATGTGTTTTACCGAGAAGACCCAACTCCGTTTTTCGAACCTGTCTTTGGTTTTAGACAGGTTGGAATACCCAAATAAGAAGTGCAGCCGAATCTACTGCAAGATTAAGCCTGCAGTCTTACGCTAACACACTTATTACAGAAGGTGAACTTGGAAAAGTTCCTTTTGTGGTGTGTGTGTGTGTGTGTGTGTGTAATTCCCAGAACCTTCTAACCCGCATGCTCACTCTGGCTAGGAATTCTGGAACCTGTAGTCCCAGAAAGAAACCTTTCCAACTCTGCCCAGAAGTAAATCCCATTGAACCTGCTGGCACTTAGCTGCCAAGAGACATACACATAGCAGTGTGCTGTAGAACCTATGTTTATTTTTGCTGCCACCAGAAACATGCAAAAATCCATTAATCTAACCGATCAATTGGTTTAAGGTGGCAGCTCTAATAGCAATCAGAACAGCCGACCAGTTTGGAGAATACAGTCAATTTATTAGTTCACTGAGTGGCCGAACCTGCAATAGTTCATTGACTCAGTTAACACTGGCATTTGGCTATTTTTGCTAATTCTAAACAATCGGTTTAGGTTCTTCTGAGATAACCGGAGAACAATTAACGTATCACAAGCAAAGGCGATCATTTCTCCTCAAAATAAAAAAACCAACTGTAATCATTTCCCTCCTCTAATCCAATTAACCAAACTAAGCATGCTACCCATTTTCTGTCCCGTCCATTAGAGTTTTCCTTCACCAATCAAGCTACACTTGAGGTAATTAACGTTCCGCTTAAAATTATCAAAGCTTGCAGCTGTAACAGGAAGACTTTGCCATGGTGAAGTCCTCCCTCCCCAGAGAAACCCAAGCTAAAATGTTGCTATTCTCGTGCACTGACCAGATGGGGTCTTGAACCCGGCACCAGAGACGCTTGTTGTTGTTGTTGTTTCTGCTAACTCTTTCTATCTGTTTTCCTCTCTTTCTACTTGCTTTTCAGGTTCATTTCCAGTCCCCCTCCCGGAGGCAACCCGTGCGCTTACTCACCCCAAAGTTCTGCATTCTGCAAGAGAAGAGGGTACGTACAAAGTCTTGAGCCAATAAATAGGAGTCTAAAAATATTCCTGTCTGTGCTCCCAGCGAAGTCTGGGTGGAGAAATTCAGATCTCTCCTGGCTTCTGGAGAATTCAGTGGCCCCTGTAAGAAGCAGCTCAGAGCTCGCCCACCCCCCAAAAAACACCTGTTTCTTCCGAAGCAAGACAAAGAGGAGAACCAGGCAGAAAAGCAGAAAGAAAGCTAGGATCACCACGTCATCAGCTGACCACCAGTTTTCCCCAAGGAAATTTTATTCCTCATTTAGTCAACACCTGCTCATCTGTGGCCATCCGGCGCGCGAGCGAAGGGAACAGTCTTTGGGACCAACCTGGTATGCCATGGCACCCATGGTAAATATTAACCGACAGAGATCACAGCGAGTCGGTGGTGACACTGGAAAAGGACAACCATTCTGCTCCCTCCGGCTTTGGCGACGATCTCGCCTTCCGTGTTTGTTTTGTGACTCTGTCTCGGAACAAAGTGGGAGGGTCCTTCGGATAAGGAGGCCACGGGAACCGAAACACCGGCTAGAGAAAACAGAGAGCCGAGCTTGGAAAGAAGGCGCTCCTTTTAACGCGTTAACATTCAAATAGCTCTTCTCCGCATCGACAGGAGTCAACGGATCCGTCTAAAGAATAATGCTGCAAAATGAACGTTGTCAGTGTTCCTTTCAGAACAACCCTTTAAAAGGCTCAAGGCATTCCTTCTATTTTGACACCTAAGTAAAACGGCTGCAGTGCTAATGTGTTACAGGAAACACGTTACTATTTCCATACTCCGACAGACAGATGGGGTGTAGCTCTCCTGCGGCTGGGGAGCGGCAAGAAGGTCTACTTTGGGTCATTTCTAGTAGATGGCAACTGGGCCCCAATGGTTTCATAATGTTCTGCTGCAACTCCTGGGTTTTGTTGTTGTTGTTGTTGTTGTTTTAAAGGACAACTGCTGGGTTACACAAAGATGTTTTAAGAGTGAGAAGCAGCTTCGACTGCGAGAGGTCCTCAACGGTCATATCCTCCAACCATATGTCCAATCCTCTTTAAATCCGTCCAAGATGGAGACCGCCATTGCATCTTGCATCAGCCAGTGTGGCCGTGCCGTCTGGGGATGATGGGAATTGCAATCCAACACATCTCAAGGGTGATATAGGCTATACTAAGGTAGACTGAATTGTTTTCTGACTTTGTAGAAGGAAGCACCGTAGTCCCGCAGGCACGTTGTCTGATTTAGAAACTTGTTTTTGTGGCAAACAAGGAAATCCAGTGAAAACCTGTCATTATGAATGAGAGCAATCTTCCCTTGGGTTTCTGGAGGGCTCAAAGAAGTTGCATTCTTGGGCCACAATGAGAAGAAAACCAGAACAACGGTCTGGGGCTACCTTTGACGCTAACACGTTCATTTCAGCATGAGCTTTCTCGGACCACATTTCATCAGACAAATATACTTGGACTCCGAATCTCAGAATCCCGAAGCCAGTGTGACCCCCTACAACTCCCATCGTGTCTCAGAGAGCCTGCTGGCAACACATTTCCTAAGTAACTTGTCCAAGTTCTGATTTCCTGTCTGTTCCACCAGCCAACTTCACTGCTTGGGTGGAAGCCAGTAGCCTTTGACCGACTCCTGCCTAGACTTCTAGCGAATAAGGAAAGCAAATGATTCCGAGGCACTCCTTCAGCCTCTGTTTACTTGAGGCTAAGACAGCCATGTGGCTCACTGCTTCTCCAGCTAGACAGGTTGATTTGTACCACTAAGCCTCTTGTATGTTTTCTTAAGCAGGGACCCGCTTTCAAAGCCTCGGTTGGTTAATCAGCACCACTAATCCCTCATCTTCTCTAGAACTGCCCTAACAGTGACCTTGGGGAGCTGAGCACCTTATCCATTCAGTGGCCAAAGGGAAGGACAGAGATAGCCTTTTATTCTCCTGTTCCAGAAGGCTTTTAATTGAAATGATATCAGCTGTGGGTCCGATGGCAATTTTTAGAGGATATATTTTAATTGCATTTTAATTGTTTTGTCTTTTTATTGTATTTTAAATGTTGTAAGCCGCCCAGAGACCTCTGGGTAGTGTGGGCGGCATATAAGTTAAATAAATAAATAAATAAATAAATAAATATTTGGTTTCCTGCCTTGGACAGGGAGTTAGACTCAATGGCCTTATAGGCCCCTTCCAAGTGCATGATTTCTATGCTTCTGTGATTCTACGACAGCACCCAGAACCCGTGAGCCAGCATGTGGTCTAAAAAATAAAGCTTTTCCAGCCTTGGATCAAAAAGAAGATCGTGATGCTGGCATGCAGAGGCAGCTCTACAGATGTGTAGGAGAATATTCCTTGGTCAACTAAGTTGATGACAGTTGTCGTGAAACACATCTGGAAGAGTTCCTGATGTTCTAGCTTAAACACACACGATCACACCTGATTCAGGAGCTAAGCGGGGTCAGGTCTGGTGCAAACTGGGATGGGGGACCACAAGGGGGACACCAGGTAGGGCTAGGAAAGGATCCTACCTGAACATTGTGGATATCTGTTGCTGCCGTCAGAGTTATCAATACTGGGGGAGATGAACACAGTCTAAGCCAGTTTTCTATGAAGACCGGTGCCAATTATTGATTGATAAGGCCTGCAGTCCAGGAATGGGAGATCCCATTCACACCTTAACCCAGACACGCCTGTCTTCGGGAATCTCCACTGCTCTCTTCCAGCATAATGCAAGCAAAGGATCCTCCCGCATGCTCACCTGTCTCAGCCAGTATGAACCAATCATTGGGTCCTTATTCTCTGCCCCGCTGCTTGCTCCTGAGCAAAAGCCCCTGTGTGTTAGCAGCAGGGATCCATCAGAACTGCGCTCTACAAAAACCACCTTGTTGGCTGTCCATAACTCTGCTTAGGCAGGAGACAGGCAGGCAGTGGGCAAGCCCGTCTCGCCTCGTCCTTCCAGCACAGCTTCATGCCAGCCTGATCAAAATTTAGTTGCCGACCACATACAGGATGTGAGAGATATACAAGGAAGTAAGACATTCCAGATCCATCTCCCCAACCATCCTTGCCTTTCAACAGAGCAGCCAGTCTCCAGTTGCTGAACAAGGGGGGGAAAAGGCAGCCAACGGAAGGATTCGGGGCCCAGGGGCAGACCCATAGCTGTGTTCAATTACAAACCATCAGGAAGCAGGGTATGGGAGAGAAACCTCTGTCTGGGATGTCAAGAGTTTCTGAGATGCCAGCCATAACAGTTAACATGCTCCTAAACATGTTTACTCAGAAGCAAATTCTACTTGTTCTCCTGGGGTTTACTTACAGGTGAGTGTACTCAAAGCTACAGCCTAGGGCATATATAATTTTCCAATTATAGATATACTTTTCCAATGATATATACACTTTTCTGTGGAAACCGCCCTCCCCAACTGCCTTCAGTGATTCTCGAAACATTCTCATCTATCTCTGACAAGGTTGATACCTTTCTCCGGGGAGCGAATCAATCCCCCTGCTTTATTATATAAGAACCTTATTTTTGCTGGGGAGCTTCAAAATAACACCAACTTCAAGATAACGAATTCTCCAGTTTTTAAAAAAGCAAATTAATCCATGGCAAACAATGTGGCTAATATTGCTTATTTCCGGAGTCTGCGGAATCCTTCCTCAGTGTGATTTACATGCACCAAAGACTGGGATTTAGAAGGGCCTTTAATATCCTTCTTTAAACTATCTTTTTTCTGTTCGACCACCTTGACATTGACCGATATACGTACAAAACCATGATGTCATCCTCCCAAATACAAACATGTGGCAGGATCTAAAATACTTCTTAATTCAGAATTCTACCATTCAAGGCAGCCATAGAGGTACAGATTCCATCATGCTAACGTTGCTGAACTCAGTGTGACTTACATCTGAGTCAGAGTCGAGTTAAATTACCCTTCTTATCAGAGTCCTTTACATGTCTGCTCCTTATAAGGCCCACTGAGATCAGCTAGGCTGACCCCCATGAAGGAGGCATAGGTCAGTGGTAGCACATATGCTTTGTAACCACATTGTCCTGGGTTCAAGTCCTGCCACCGTCAGCTCAGATCAGGGGAGCTTAACGGCCTGGAACTCTCCCAAGCAGTCCTATGGCAGTAAGCCCCAATGGTCAGATTTGGCATAAGGCCTCTTTACATATTCTTTAGTAAGTATGGAATTGCAGCCCTAGTTTTCAGCTCTGGTGGAGTTCAAAGCATTTCTGATCACTGATTTTTGTGTTTCTCTTGTGGAAAAAAAGGAACTTTTTTCTTGAGACCAGCCTGTTTGAACTCACTAGCAATCCAGAGAGGCTAACAATAATGCAAAGGTCTTAAGAAGGTAAACAAGCCATTTGCAACACAAGAAGACAACACTAATTGGTATGTGGCCTCCTCCGGCGAGTTCAAGTCACATTATGATCTTAAGAAGATAGTAAGAATGGTTTTCTTTTCACCAGACGCTCCTGACCTCCGTGCTCCAAAAATGGATGAAAACACCAGCTCTGTACGCAATTGTTTAATATAAATATATAGAACCCATGTAGGCCGCAGAGACGCCCAAGCGACTCACTGCTTTGGGGAAGGGGATGGGAATTACAAAAGGCTGAACGCAGACGGCACATACAAGGAACATACAAACGCACAGAGTTCCAGGCGCATTTTTGCTCCAGAAAAACTGGAAAGCGGGTCTAGACAGCCACGAACCACTGGAGAGGGAAAAACGGCTGGGCAAGGTGGAGAAAGACAGAGATCCTTGATCAGCAGGGAGAGGAAGAGGGCCCCCGTCCCCGAAAAATCCTGGCGGGTCTGGCGCAGGGTGTAAAACTCTCCAGATGTCTCCTCAACGCACGGGACGATCTGGAGGGTCACCGCCTGTCTTTTCCAGAGCTGGGCCTGGGAACTTTCGGACCACAGCTCCCAGTATTCTGGGAGTCCGAGAATCCTGGGAGTTGTCGTCCCAGCTTTCTGGGATTTGTAGTCCAAAAAGTAACTCTCCCCCCCCCCTTTGTTTTCCCTGCACCTGCCTCTCCCTCGGACCTCCCCACCCACCACCGGACAACCCCCGCACCCCCCAATCTTTCCAGCACCTACGGGTCTTCTGTAGAAATACCTGGACTTCCCGGGGAAACCTTCATGCGCCCGAGGAAGCGGGTTCGCGTCTCCACAAGCGCGCGTCCCGAGGCAAGCGCGCCTCTGGCCCGGGGCGCGGGGACTTTTCCAGCGGCTGCTCCGAAGGTCGGCGGCGCCTGTTCGGTCGAGCTCCGGGGGGCTCGGGTCCGGGGTTCTCTCCAGCGTCCGCCTCCCCCTTCCCGATCTCGCCCGGCCGTCTTGGGAGAGAGCGCCCCCGAACCTCCGGCGCCGGTGCGCACCGGCGGAGCCCGAGGCGCGCGGCGGGGCCAGCTCCAGGAAGTGGCTTCCTCCCGGGCCCCTCCCTGGGCAGCACCTCCACCTGCCTGCCTGCCTGCCTGGCCCGGGAGACTCCGCCTCCTCCAGCCGCCGGCACAAGCGGAACCCAGCCGGGCGGACTTTTGCTCCGTGCGCGCTCCCTGGAGATCCGCGGAGGCGCCCCGGCGCTCTCCAGACCCGGCCTGTCTTCGCCCCGCCTGGACACCCGAAAACGAGCCCCCTCCAGCGCTCCGCCGGGGCCCTCCAGGCAGAAACGGCCCTGGCCGACCAGCCCCGGCCTTAAAAGGAACGAAGGGGCCCGCGGGCCGGCCCATGGCTAACCCTTCCTGCCGGGGACGACCGAAGCGCGATCTCTCCATAGCCGCCACCATTCCCAAAAAGCGAGCCCAAAAACGCCAGCCACTGGATGCATCCGGATCTCTAAAGGAGGAGCTGGTCTTTTTGTAAAGCCAATGGCTCTTAACAGCCCATTCAGGACCACACACAGCCGTCCTGTATTTTCCATTCCAGCAGGGTGAGCTTACAAAAAATTTTTTGACTACAAGTCCCACCATCCCCTGACCGCTTGCTTGGGGCTGCTGGGTATTGTAGTCCAAAAAAAAAAAAAAGGGAGTTGCGAGGGGAGCTCTTCCAAGCTCTGGAATTTCTCAGGTCGTCGTGTCTGGCCAAGCACTGGGGCCCTATCCTGTTTGCAATCTTGTTTATTTTATCCAGTTCCTACCTTATGATTACACTGTATTTGGATTCTGAAGAATTCCTGTCTTCTTTTTAAAAGGCTATTGTGCTCCTAGATGTTTGAAAGTCACATATACCCTACGGTCTGTATCCGCAGGATCAGTGTCCATTGATTCATTTATCCTTTGGCTGAAAATACTAAATAAAAAACCTCCAGAAATATTTACGTGTTTTTCCAGTGTGTAGTTACAGAACTGGTCACTAGAGGGAGTCAGAGACCATGCAATGTATAGCGTTGGCTACATCTGTGTTTTCCAGACTCCCTGGGGGAAGCTTGGAGCCAGGCCCTCCCCATACCATGGTCCTTTTCACTGAAGCAAAAGCAGAGTAAGAAATATGAAAAAGTTTGTGTTCCAATACTGGGAGATGAACAATGGGCTCAAGTTAGAGGAAGCCAGATTTCGGTTGAATATCAGGAAAAACTTCCTAACTGTTAGAGCAGTACGATGATGGAACCCATGACCTTGAGAGGTGGTGAGCACTCCCAACACTGGAGGCCTTCAAGAGAAAATTGGACCACCCCCTGGCAGATCTGCTTTGGTTTTTATTCTTGCCTTGAGCAGGGGGGTCAGACTCGATGACCTTACAGACCCCTTCCAACTTCATGATTCTATGATTCTATGAACCTAAAAAAAAAACACTGCATAGATGAAATGATTCAATCCTTTATGGAAGGTGTCTGGACATGAAATACTGCATCTATACAGTACACCTGTCTATGGATTTTAACATTTCTGGTTAAGCTGCACGTGTAGGCAGTACTATTGAATTTGCATAATCACATCTACAATGTGTTTTTTTTAAATTACATGTTGAAGAGCATTTATGAGAATTTTTTGTGAGGACTTCCAGCTCTGGATAAGAGACATCAAGATACATGGTGGTACAGCCCAGGTGAGGGATGATGGGGCTGTATTCCTCCTGTGTGTGTATGTGTGTGTGTTTGTACACATGTGTATATAGACCAGTGGTTCCCAACCTTGGTTCCCCAGATGTTCTTGGACTGCAACTCCCAGAAATCTTGGCGAGCACAGCAAGTGGTGAAGGAGTTTCTGGGAGTTTTATTCCAAGAACATCTGGGGAACCAAGGTTGGGGAACCACTGGTCTACAGAGAGATGATGTTTGAAGGATCAACCACCTCTTCAGAGCTGGGTCCCAGAAGGATGTGGCTCCTTATGGAGAACGTCTATCAGGACTCTGAATGGCAGCTGGAGACAGCCGGCAACCACTGCCGCATCTTGCCATTTATTTATTTTATTTTATTGGACTTCTACCCCGCCCATCTAGAGCACAAAGGTCTACTCTGGGCATTCAAAGATGTTAGCAACATCCCAAAATAAAATAAAGCACAAACAAGAGTATTATGGGACCTTTAAGACTAAGCCATTTACAAATGCATGATTTAAGTGATAGCTCAGGGGTTGAGGTCTCTGGCTGCAGAGCCAGAGGTTGGGAGTTCGATTCCCCCCACTGGGTCTCCTTGACAAGGGGCTGGATTGGATGTCCATAAGGTCCCTTCCAGCTCTGCCATTCTAAGATGATGATGCCCCATAAGAAGTAAATGAAAGCATTCCAGGAAGAAGCAGCTTTTTCAAGATTAGCTTGGCACTTCAGGGGATAAGAAGTCAGCATACCCTGTTTCAACTCTTCCATTTTGAATGCCTTAACCCGACTCAAGGATCGCACCCAGATTTCGGTAACCAGACTTCAAGACGTCCTTTATTACGAGTACACACAGCCAGTCTGCTCACCGGAGACCTATCTTCGGAATTCAAAGATTTCCGCCCAGTTTATTTCCTAGCCTCGGTTTCCCAGTTTTGGAGAACTGGGTTAGGGGTTCCCCTTATTTTTTTAAAAAAATGCAAAGGATAAAGTAAAAAAAAAGAGAGCCTATGTCAGAGTAGCAAAGATGTATTCAAAACCACTGGCCCTCCAAAAGGGTCAAAGTCTATCTCAGGTCAAAGAGGAAGAGGACGGAGGTTCGGTGTCTTCATACATGAGAACTCTGGTCTCACCAGACTCGGCACTGCTGGATCACCTCCTGAAGGGCTCGGATCGCCTCGATGCTTCTGTCCTTCAAGGCCACGGCCAGGAGAACGGGCTTGTTCCCGGCCTGCTGGGATACTGAGCTCACCAGATGTTTGGCACAGATGTGGAGGAAAGGCTGAAAAAAGGAAGGAGACCATTTCTGGCGGGGGTGTGTGTGTGGACAGCTCTATCCGCTCTCCTGAGCTTACTGGAGGAAAACAGGGCCAAAATTATAATCGAGTAAATAGCTGAGGGGTGGGGAAAGAAGACTTGAGGCCTTGCATGTCCCAACAGAAAGGAGGGATAAAAATAATAAGAGAAAAGGAAATACAGAAGGACACTATTATCCGCGGGATCGGTATCCACTGATTCACTTATCCATGCTCTGAAAATATTAAAAGAAAAACTCCAATATATATACATATTTTAAATGATGAAGTTACTCGAACTGGTTAGTAGATGGAGCCAAAGACCATGCTATATATAGCATTCACTATTAAAACAGTGTTGCACACTTTTCAGCATCCATGGGGGGGGGGGCTTGGAACCAATACCCCGTGGATACAGGGGTCTTCCTGTAAAGACAAACAAACTGAGAGACTGACAGGCAGCTGGGGGGGGGGGGAAAGGGAGGTGGGGAGAGAACCGTTAGGCCCCTGAAGGGAAACTGAGGCAGGAAAGAACTACCTCATCTTTGCCCAGGAGGACTTTTGTGGAAAGCAGGGGTCGGGTGAGGTTGTCGGGCATCGCGTCCGGTTCCAAGGAGACGAGGCTCCCCATCTTCCCGTACTGGGTCACGACCACCAGGATCGTGTTCCCGAAGGCTGTGCACACCACCTGCGTGGGGACGCCCCGCACCACCTCTTCAGCCTGCTTGGAGTCCAGGAGGGGTTTGGCCGCCATGGCCAAGAGGGCGGAGGATCTGCCCAAAGGGAAGAAAAACAGCCAGAAAAAACCAACAGGGAGAGATTAAAAAAAAGACTAAAATAAAAACACTTACACACACACACAAAAAAAGAAGATTTCAAGGAGGCATATTTCTGTGATCCGTAAAAATGCATCTGGATCTGCAAAGAAGCTCATGCATGGGCCCCGTCGTGAGAAGAACTTCACCTGTTGAATTTCGCCCTGCAACACCTCATTTATTTGAGCCATGAGTATTTAAATGTGAAGAAAAAAAGAGCGCCAGTGACACACAGAAACACAGAGATAGGCTGCCCAAGTTTGTAAGTGTTCCTTTTTTGGACTACAAGACCCAGAATCCCCCAACTTCACCAGCCGGGGTCAATGGGAATTGTAGTCTGAACGCCACCATCACGTTGGAAAACACCGCGTCCGCTCACACTTTTCGGCCCCCCCTTCTCCACCCCGGCTGCTACCTTCTATAATATCGTGTGCGATGAAGAGAGTGGTGCTCTCAAAAGCTTGCACCGTTTTTTGGTTGGCCTCATAAAGCAGCCACTCTTTATTTATTACTTATTTATTCAAAATATTTTTTACCCCGTCTTCCTCCTTAAAAAGGAGCCCGAGCCGGCTTCTATCATTAAAAGACAATATTTTAAAAGCTAAAGACAGCAAGGATACACATATTGAAAAGAATCAAATAAACACCATGCAAAAAAAATGCAAACAAAACCAACACCAAAAACCACACGGGCCTACAAAAAAACACCCACAACTTCTAATCTATAAAAATAGATGCATATTTATGTATACCTGCTGGAGAGCAGATTTGTTGCTTCGGACTACGACTCCCAGAATTCCTCAGGCTCTGCTGCCCGGGGCATTCTGGGAGCGGTAGTCCAAACCCACCCCAAACCCACCCCTAGACGCCTTTCCTCTCTTCGTATCTCCAAATACTGTGCGCGGCTCCCTTTCGAATGGCTGCCTGGGTTTACACGCGGGCTGGTCCCTTCCCTGGATCCGGATCGGATGCGTTTGGAGATCTCCCCTGCTCTCTAAGCGGGCCTGCAGGGGAATCGGGCGGAAGCCTCACGACCGGTTGAACTTCCGCCTGCCGAACGCCCATCCTTAACTCGCAAAAGGCTGCCAAGCTCGCCTAGCTTTCGGTTGGCGATGCCAACACGTGTCTTTTTTTTTTTTTTGGAGGTGGGGGGGAGTTCCTTTTCTCGCCCACTGGGCGCTCATCCTGCCCTGAGTTTTGGGGGGGGGGAAGAAAGGGGGTGCAAAGCCAGGATCCCCCCCTCCCTCCCTCCCTCCCGGGGCCAGCGGCTCTCCTTCTGCACCATCCCCGGGCCGCCGATCGACTCACCCCCGGCGCCGGCTGTCCGCTTCGCCTCCGCGGCCTCGGAGGAAGCGCGGCTCCTGTTCGTAGGCGGAGCTCCCGCCTGGGAGGAGACACCAGCCTCCTGCCGCGTCATCGGGGCCTCTGAGCATGCACAGAACGCCCCGCGCGGTTCCAGCACGGCCAGGGCGCCCCCTTTGGGAGCAATCCAGCCATCGCTCCATCCTTTCCTCCCTTCTTTTTATTCAGTCCCTGGGCGAGCAGCCTGGTTGGACTACAACTCCCAGAATCCTCCAGCCAGCTGGATGGGAGTTGTAGTCCAACAAAGCTTTTTTCTTCTTTCCCCTTTTCTTTTTTACACCCACTCTGGTTCTTCTCACTAGCTCACTTTTAGCTCTCCACTGGGCTGAGGAAGTCCTTGTTCAGACCTTGAAAAAGACACGGGTTGGGTGGTGCGAGAATGGATGGGATGCACCGTACCACTGATGGATTGATGGATTGATTGATTCGTTTAAAATCTCTGCACCCCACCTTTTTCCTTCCAAAGGACTCAAGGCGGCTTACATAACTGAAAGACAATACTGAAAGCCGAAAACAACGAGTATACTAGGGTGGTTTACATCATGAAAAGAATATTTAAAGCAACAAGTATGCCAATATTAAAAAGGAAAAAACAAATACCGCTCTGAGAGATGGTAAACACAAGCAGTACTAAAGACCTAGGCTTTATTTATATAAAGAGATAGATATAGATATTTATATAAATAGAGAGAGAGAGATAAAGACCCAGTCTCTCTCTCTCTCACTCACTCTCTTTATTTATATAAATACACATATTTATATCTATCTCTTTATAAATATAAAGACTGGGTATAACACCATAGAGCAGAGGCACGGAGTAACATGGCAATCCTTATATATCTGTGATAAATAACATGGCGATCCTTATCTATCTATCTATCTATCTATCTATCTATCTATCTATCTATCTATCTATATAAAGACTGGGTATACAGTATATATATAAGGATTGCCATGTTATTTATCACAGGTATATAAAGATTGCCATGTTATTTATCACAGATATATAAGGATTGCCATGTTACTTTGTGCCTCTGCTCTATGGTGCTTTTGTAGAGGCCGTGCCCTTTTAACAAAAGCCAAGAACGAGGCCGTGGTCTACAGCGAAACAGATGGTCAATTGTTTCTAATTCACCCCTTTGGGGTGCAATTTGAGAACCATTGCAGCTCAAGCTGGCTCTCCAAATGGCAGGCTTTGTTTTAGAATTTAACTAAGTTCCCATGGCTAGGATGACATCTGGATAGGATGAATGTTGAACGTCCCTACCTCTTCTGCTGCTACTTCCCAAATATGGTACAGTATTGACCAGCCTGAGGAAGAGTGCTGTGAAATCCGGAAGCGGATTCCCCTTTGTCTGCGCATTGGCGAAAGAAACCTTTCCCTTCAATTCCACTAGAGGGCAGCAGAGGTCCGCACAAAGTTGATCCAAGATCTTGGCTTCTAGAAAAGATTGTTTTAGGCCCTTGATTTCTCATCATCTTCCTCCCTGGTGCAGAAGCAGCAAAGGCTACCTTGCCTTCGTCTAGCCAAGCGGATCCATGTTTCTGCCCACTTCCGACAGTCATTCCAAGAGATTTACCTGCTTGCCGTTGGTCACTCCACCTCCCTCCCCACGGTCAGTCACCCCCCTTCTGTGAACTTTAAAAAGAAAAAGGAAAATAAAAACAATAAAACAGCAAAAAGTTGGGAGTCTGATTTATTCTTCAGCCGAGAAAACGCTGAGGTCCTTTCACGCTTCACTGCTTACCTGCAGACAGTGGACAAGCCTGGGAACCGACTAGGCCAAAGAATTGGAAAAAAATAAAATAAAATAGAATCTGGTTTTGATCAGGAAGAGGACGAAAAGGCACCAAAAGAGAAGCCAAAGCACAAGGTGGGCATGAATTGGTGGGTAACAATCTAGGAAGTACCCGTTCAGCCTCTCCCCAACCCAGGCAATTCTTGCTGTGTGGGATTACAACTCCCATTATCCTCAGCTACCGTTCTGACCCGCTCTTCCCTGGTCTCCTCAAAGGGAGGGGCCCCACGGCAGAAGGGGCCGGCATCAGGCTGAAAAAAGTGAAGCTTTTCCATTCCTTCTGGAACAACCTCTGGGTGGAAGAGGCCCACCGGCCGTCTGCGCCGTTTCTTCCAAATCAAGCTGCAGCCAAGTCCAAAAAGAGAGACCCAACGGAAGACGGCCCTTCCATGGCCTCGGTTGAAAAACCAGTGACGTTGGGCTCTCCATCCATCCATCCATCGGCTGGAGAGGTCCGTGGTTTAGGTCTCTCTGGCTGCAGAGCCCGGAGGTTGGGAGTTCGAGTCCCCCTCTGTGGAAAAAGAGCCAGCCTGGGTGGCCTTGAGCCAGCTGCACCGTGATCCCAGGGATGTCCCGTTCAGAAGGAGGGAAGGGGAAACCCCTTCTGAGTATTCTCTACCTGGAAAACTGTGAAGAAGGTTGCCATAAGTCAGCATTGACTTGACGGCACATGATGATGGTCATCACCCTCCATTTCTTGGCCATCGCCACTCCATCAGGCTACCTGAACGACTTCCATCCCAGCCGAGGGGTGGCAAGAAAGGACACTGGAGAACCGGGGCCTGATCTTTTCGGTTGGCTTTTTCTTGTGTTCCTCTTTTCTCACTATCCTTTTCTCACTTTGTGTTCAGAGATCCTTACATGACATAGAAAGTAAGGCAATGGCTTCCCACAGATCACTGGGAATCATTCTGGTTGCTGGGTTGTCTTGTGACTGGTATGCCTCATTGTTTAGCTCCGTACGAGGATTCCACCACTTCTAATGCACTGATCCTTCCTTCCTTCCTTCCTTCCTTCCTTCCTTCCTTCCTTCCTTCCTTCCTTCCTCCCTTCCTCCCTCCCTCCCCCCCTCCCTCCCTCCTTCCTTCCTTCCTTCCTTCTTTCCTTCCTTCCTCCTCCCCCCCTCCTTCCTTCCTTCCTTCCTTCCTTCCTTCCTTCCTTCCTTCCTTCCTTCCTCCCTTCCTCCCCCCTCTCCTCCCTCCCTCCCTCCTTCCTCCCTCCCTCCCTCCTTCCTTCCTTCCTTCCTTCTCCATCTTTCTCCCTCTCTCCTTTCCGAAGCACATTTAACATTTAACGCTTCCCTGTTGTCATTAAGGCGTTGGATGAGCTGGGGGTGGGGGTGGGACGGCTGGAAGTCATTTCCCGCGATCGATGGACAGATGCAGCCCCCACTCCTGCGATGAGCCAACCGAAAGTACGCCCCGGGGATCTCTTGCGAGGGGGAAATATTTTCTCCTTCTGCTGGAAACGATCAGCTTCGAGCCGCCGCTCAGCCATCAATGATTGCCACTGGTGGCGGACGTGGGCTATCCAAGTGTCTCGTCAGTTTATTAGTTTACAGGTTATTACTTCCATGTGCCGTGCTTTATGGTTTTCAGTGTTGGTTTTGGCAGAAGCAGGAATCTAAGTGGTGTTGGGTTGTTTTTTTTTTCTAATTTTGATTTATTGCAGGCCTCATCCCCAACCCACCCCCGTAGATTCAAGCCTGAACACAATATCCTTGGATATATGAAAGATTTCTGATGGCAATGGCAACATCAAAGGCAAGTGTTTTCTCATTGCCCTGGCAGTCGTTGGGGCAAAAGGTAGACCAGTCCATGTTGGTGAGCAGTGACAGACGGAGGCAAGGTGAAGTTGGGTTTTCATCTACACTTGCTCTCTCTCTCTTAGGTACATCAAGAAAAACAGGCACACGGGTTTTCACATGGACCCTGGAGGAAAGAAGGGAGGTGGAAGTGGGCCAGCTGGGGAGGTATCCTGAACCTGTGATGAGGCAATGCCCTGTTTGCTCTCATGGGCTAGTGGCCACTGATGCCAGTTAGCCAAAGCAAGAGAAACAACATGGCGCAGAGTCTTGTTTCCAGGGCTTTATGCAGAAAGTCATCATCAATAGAGCCTCTGGTGGCTGATGCCTACAGGATTTGTGGGGCAGGGACAAGTGTAATCTGAGATGAAACCAGCTATATCTAATGCCCAGTTATCAGGATCACCCAAAATTTTAAGCTCCTTGTGATACATTCTAGAGAGGGCTACAAATGTCCCAACAATTGTCCAGCTTTGTTTTAAGAAAGCTAAGCATCTCAAGAAGTTCAGTTCTTGGCCTATTAAACACATTTTCCTCCAACTCAATTGGATCATGTCCCTAGTCCTTATTGTCAGTGCAGAAGGAATTCCCTACTTGTTGAACACTATCAGGTGAGAGAAAAGCTTTAATCTTACACCTGCCTATTCATGAGTTGTCCCATGGAACCCATCGGCTCTAACTTCAGCATAGACATCAAGGTGGGCAAAATCTGATCTTTAGAGATGTTGAACCCTGTCTTTCAACAAGGCTGAGCACCTCGGCTAGTTCGGATGAAAACCCAGAGTGGTTTCACCACCCCATGGATTGTATCCACCAATCTACACTGCCTGTAGTCCAAAATGCAAACCTGGCTTCTCCACTGAGCCAGCACATTTCAGATCTGTTTGTCAGCAGTTCTTGCATCAGAAAATCGGTTCCATCCAGAAGACATGTGTGAATCATATTCCAGATGTTGGGAACCTGTCATTTCCTATGAGTGTTTATCGTCCTTCCCCTCCCTTCCACCATGAGACCAGAACTCAAAGCTCAACGCAAAGAGTGTTTTGCATAACAGAAAGCTATGACTCACTGCTGAAGGAGCAGTGAATGTTTCTTACATTTTGGGTGCTTTTCTGTACAAACTCTGGGAGTCTCCTTGCTTTGCAGTTTTCTGCCATTCTCGGCCTCTACCTGCATCTCTCCCACTGGTTTCCTGGGGCGGCTGTAGCTACTGAATGCCCTCGTGCCACAACATTTCTTTTTGATTTCTCCGATGACGGATGCCCAGAATTCCAACCCCTCCACCTGAGTCGTATCAGTTGTGAATCTTCTCCATCCCCCTCCTCTCTGGGTTTCGGTCCAGACTAACCAAGGTGCTAAGCCTTGGTGAGAGTAGGGTTCAAGAACTGTAAAGTTCAGACTGCCACCCAGAGCGGGTTCACTGCTCCTCCATGCCCACTGACCCAACCTAAGCACATCTGGGTAAAGCAACTTTTTGACTTCAGCTCCCAGAATCCTTCAGTCTGCAAGGCCAGAGTAGCTACCAAGTGGGTGGAAAGGCATTCTGGGAGATGTAGTCCAACCAATTCACTTGACTAAGTTCTGAGATGAAAGCATCTCTCACCGGTCTCTAATTTTCCACCAGCGCGCCAGATGTTTGGAATGATTTTGGATCACAACTGGCTGGAGGATTATGGGAACTGTAGTAAAAAAACAACAACACTTCCAGGTTTCAACCCAGACCCACCACCCAACCCAACATGCTGTTCCTGCTATTTGAACTCAACTCACCTTTCTACCCCTCTTTCCCGCCTTGTTCCTGGAACCATCCAACTAGCAAAGGACAACGGCAGCAGGACCAGCCATTTGGGAATTAGATTCACAGGAGAGCAGCAGACTTAGGTTCTCTCTCCCCCACCCACGTCTTTTCTAATCTCGTTTAGAACAGGAGATAATTCATCGAGTTGCATCGCTCCGCCAGAGGTTAATTCAATTGGGTTCAGGTTATTTATTCATGCCCGGATTTGCTCAGAGTCACCCCAGATATGAGAGGTCCCTGTTCCACGTTATATGAGACGACTTCATTAGCTTGACACAGATTTCGTGGCGCTCATTCTCTCTCCTCCTTCGGCGCTGCATCTTATTGCCACCTCAGTGATATAACCTAGGTTGTTATAATGGTTGCTTGCTAGCATTTCCCTTGATTCCAGAAGCTAAGGAGGGTCAGGTCTGGTTTGTACTGGGATGGGAGACCACCAACCAAGACCAGCTTTTTTCAAAGGGTAGGCTGGGGGTCGAGCTACAGCTGCCAGTCAGAGCTGGAGACACTGGGCTAGATTGAGAAATCCGATCAGGTACAAGCCAGGTGAGATTATCAGGATCCTTCCTTAGGTTCTTGGCTTTTCCCAGGCCAGAATGTGCCAGTTTTGAGGACTCCAGCTTCCATCATTCTTGGAGGCTGCCTGGGGTGGAAAGGAGCTGCCGTCCAAATCTAGAGGCAACCCCATGGGTTTATGGAGAGGCATGGCCATTCATTGAGGGGGGGGGGGGAAATTAGATGGCTATCTCGGAGACCTTTGGATTGGGCTCCAGTCTCTGTGTCTCCAGGGAGGCAGGAGCAGAGGTATGAAGTTATCCTCTCTCTGTTTGGACTACCACTCCCAGAGGCCCACAGCCACCATAGCCAGTGCTGTAGTGGGCTGTCCTTCATTGGGGGTTTTTCAACAAAGCTTGGATGGTCACTGGTGGGGATGCTTTCCCTGTGCATTTCCTTCCTGCACCGGCAGGAGGTTCGGTTAGATTACTTTTGGGATCCTTTTATGTCCCATCTAATATATTCTGACATGGCAAACTTCCCAGGGTTTTCAAGTCCTGGTCTCCTCGTCCCTCCTTATGGTGGTGCTCTGGGGTGACCATGCAGCTTGCCCAAGGCCACACAGGTAGAAGTGCACAGAACCCCATCAGCCACCTGCTTTCCCTCCGGGTGATCTTGGCTGGCCCTTCTCCTAGGAGACACAGCAAAGAGCTGAATTCCCTGTTCCTGGCTCCAACAGCCGATGGGTGCTCCAACCCACTGAGCTATATACTAGCTCACCTTGGAGTTCCCTTACATCCCTTGCATCTAGTAGCCCACCATGGGGAGATGATTCTAGAACAGCGGACAGCCCATCTCACCAAAATGGGGACCGATATTATACCACTGAGGCAGCAAGCGTTTGAGGCAAAAAAGCATCGTGATTTTTGATCCATCTTTCAGATATGACTATCTGTGTCTCTCTTTCTCCTTCCATTTGCAATGCTTTCCAGATAACATACAAAACAACACAATCACAACATTGAAAAAAACACACACCAGCAATTAAAAAGCAGGAGTTGCTCCCAAAATAGAACACCTACACAGTGGGACTGGATCCAGTTTCAGCTCTACTAGGAGTAAACTATTGACCCACTAAAGTCCTCTTGATTTCCACCGTTCTTCTCTACACAATACAGCCCAACCTGGACCCAACCCAGCAGCATAAACAGCTGATTCACAGAAGGAACTGAACCTGGCTTCAACCCAGAGAGAACTGTCAACAGGAGGGCACAACGGTTGGCTTTCTTTAGATATGCCTTTCCTCCTTCCCTTATAAATCCACCCGCCTCCAGGTTTATTGGCTGATCTCGATGGCGCTGCTGAACATTATCACAGACCCCGGGTGGTGCTACCGCCCAGCATCTCGATGATTAATGATGGCATTAATCATCGTACCTGTTCCCCCGCCTGCCATTTTTCAATTAAATTGTAAACCTGTGCTGAGGATCAGTCATTAACTTCCGAGGCGAGAGAAATGGTCCCTTGCGCAGAACTGCAGTCAGAAAAACACTGTCACGGTTGCACACCGTGAAATATGCTTTCTTTCCGCCCAACAATGATTCAGAAAAGTGACTAGGATGCCACATCCTTTTCCAACATACCTTTCTGCTCTTCATCCTTGTGCAAGGTGGGCAGCTGGTTGGGGGAAACGACAGAGTAATAATTGGTTCCTGTGTATTGCTTGAATGGGCGACGTGTTTAATGAAGCAGGCGTTCTTGAGTTTCGCCTAAGCAAGGCGCCGTTCTCACATGAGTATCTCACATGTAGATGTGCGTGAGAACATCCCATGGTAAGTGTCATTGCCAGTTCCATTGGTCTGAGCCCAGAGTATGGAAAAGTTACTTTCTGGGCTCCCAGTCACCAGAACAGGAAATGTTCCCGACTCTGGACTGATCCATCTTGTCTACCAGAAAGAGTGCAGGTAATACAGGTGAAAACTCCCTGTGTTCATAAGAACAGTTTGATCTGCCTCAGTGGTTCGCAATCATGGGTAACCCAGGTATTCTTGGACTGCAGCTCCCAGAAACCCCAGCCAGCACAGCTAGTGGCAAAGGCTTCTGGGAATTGCAGTTCAAGAACACCTGGGTTACCCAAGCTTGGGAACCCCTGGTCTATCTGATTGCAACCTAACAGGATTTCCAGCCCTATGCCCGGAAGGAAAAGCAAATTTAACCATGCATGTAGATGTTCAAAAATCTGCTTTTAAATGATGTTTCTTTTTTCTTCCTGAGAGCAGTTGCAACGAACCTTGAAAAGCGATTTTTCGAATTCAGACATTTCCAGGCATCCCTTGAATGGGAGGAAAATTCAGGTCATAACTCTGGAACCAAGAGCTGAATTTGTTAATTAAGCTGTTGTCTTTTCAGAATCGAGGCTGATTCTCTGTGAAAGCTGCCACAAGGCCCGTTTTCCTCCAGCTCACGTTCCTTCGTAAACGCTTCTTGGTATAAACGGGCCATGAAAAGCCTTTTTAAATTTTTTTTATTTCTTGCTCCCTCAAAATCATCAATTATTTGGCGTGAATATCAGGGATGACATCAAAATGAAACAAACAGGCAGCGGCTAGACTTATGGAGCAGCTTTCAACACGGCTTTCCAGATGCCAGCCACGGCATGAGTGCTTCGTGCTGAACTGGAACATGGGCAAAAACGTGGAAAAGTCGCTGCTTCAGACAGGTTTCCCCCTCCATCACGGCCTCCAGCTGGGAACGCTCTGGGAAACCCTTTCGTAGGTCTGCTCTCTGGTTTCCTAGAATCTAAACCGGTCTTGCTACTTTAAGCCGCCTCCAGCACCATGGAGAGCTCTCAGCAACTGGCCCTCCAGTCCAGTAGAGTAGACGGTTGTCTCACCAGAGAAGTGAAGCCCTTCTGAAGATGGACTCACCAGATCTGAGCGACAGCCAACTCTGATCCTCCTCCAATGGGCCGGCTGTGGTTTTTCAAGGCCTCTCTTGCCAAATTTTGTATCCGTTGGCTAGTGTGTGTTCAGGGAAATAGTGGTGCCACAGCAAATTCATTCTAGAGAATGTGCGGTCATGGGAATAAGAGGGTATGGCTCCTATACTTTTAAAAGATCGTATCACCCCTTAGGAGCCTTCTTGGCTTTTAAGATCTTTTGGAGAGGCCCACCTTCTCAAACTCGCTTGGTGAGGACACGAGAAAGGGCCTTCTCAGTGGCTGCTCCCAGGCTTTCGAATGTGCTGCCCCGAGAAGCCAAGTTGGCTCCCTTCCCTCTCGTCCTTCCATCATCAGGCAAAGATCTTCCTCTTCAGGCAGGCTTTTAAGCAGCAAGTTGTCTCGGGATCACTGGTTTTGAACTTAACAGATTTTTAATTGACCTGTATATAAGTTGGCGGCATATAAGTTAAATAAATAAATAAATAAATAAATAATTGTTTTTAAACTTGTTTTTAAAATCTTAATGTGTTAACTGCTTTTTAAAATGTGATATTTATGCCGTATTTTTAAAGCTGTTGTTTTATCTGTTGTGAACTGCCTTAGATCCTCTATGGGGAGGAAGGTGGCATACAAATAATTGATTTCCATCCATCCATCCATCCATCCATCCATCCATCCATCCATCCATCATCAAAAGAAAAGTTGAACTTCTAGAGGTGTTACTTAGTATCTGACAGCATTTAAAAGCTGCAGAAATTTAGCACCAGCCAGTGTTTGATACCTGAGACACAATGGTAAGAGTCATCAAATGTATTTGATAATTGACATGCGATGGCAGTAAGCATTGGAAAAGTATTTCACAGTTGGTATTGTCAAGGTATTCTGTATCCGTCAGTCTTAGATATATTTCCTTCCATGGGAAGGACTTTCAGCTGCTGTGGAGAGTCAGCATGAAATTATATTTATTTATTTGAAATATTTTTACCCCGCCTTTCTCTTTAAGAAGGATCCAAGGTGGCTTACATCATTAAAATACAATATTAAATGCTAAAAAATGGAAAGTATACAAATACTGAAAAGAATCAAACAGATACCACCACTAAAAGACAGTAAAGACAAGCAACACCAAAAATACATTCAAAGCACAACCATCCATTAAAAAAAAAAACAAAAATACAAACCCATTCAGGCAGCCAGTTATTAAGGGAAGGCTTGCCTGAAGAGAAAGGTCTTTGCCTGCTTGCGGAAGGACAGCAAAGATGGGGCTGGGTTGGCCTCTAGTGGGAGGGAGTTCCATAGTCTGGGAGCAGCCACTGAGAAGGCCCTCTCCTGTGTGGAAGTGGTGGGACTGAGAGAGAAAGGTCTCTCCTGATGATCTTAACACCGGGACAGGTTCATAAAGGGAGACAAGATCCTTGTGATAGCTTGGACCCAAACCATTTAGGGCTCTCTAAGTTAGAACCAGCACTTCGATGTTTAGTAAGACTTCAATAAAACTTTAATGCTTTAGAAGAAACAACAACAAACAGCTTGGATGTCTTGGTCCCCTGCCAAAACGGGTCCACCGTAAAGCTGCCGACCCTTCCAAGGCATATCCATTGAAAGTTCACCATACATCTTCAAATGGGGGAAGAAGGAAAAAAACAGACTTGAAATCTCTATTTTGAAATACGAGCAGCAGGACTGGAGAACATGATGTCTCCCCCCAGATCTAGAAATCGCCCCTGGAACGAAAATCTGAGGGTGGGACCAAATGCTGATGGCAGGTTGCCCCTGAAGTACAACACCCCAAAGCAAAACTCACCAGAAAATCCTGCTTTGGACCGGCTCCTGGTTTCCCCCCTCACCCCCTCCTCCTCCTCTGCCAATCAAGAGCCATTTGGTATGAGGGATGTGTCTCTCCAGCATGGAAAAAAGGACCATCAATCACGGCCCTTGAAGTCTCTGGAAATCTCACAGATGTGGACACATTGAATGAGAAAAGGATGGGCAAGATTAAAGCGCTGTCATGCCGTTGACGGCTGGCATATAATATGCTTATCAGGCTGTTAGAGGAGCCCCCTCCCTTCTTCCTGTTCGTCGCTGAGATGCAGAAGCTTCACGCCACATGTACGACAACAGGCAACGCTCAGAGAAATATAGAAAGGGGGAAAAAATTAAAACAAAAACAACGTATGGGTGATCTCTTCCAGAGATGGAGAAGACTTTTGCTGTTAGTCCGATCGATCGATCGATCGATCGATCGATCGATAGATAGATAGATAGATAGATAGATAGGATTATAAGACAGACAGGCAGGCAGATATAGATAGATAGATAGATAGATAGATAGATAGATAGATAGATAGATAGATAGGATTATAAGACAGACAGACAGACAGACAGATAGATAGATAGATGATTATGACAGACAGACAGAGATAGATAGATAGATAGATAGATAGATAGATAGATAGATAGATAGATAGATAGATAGATAGATAGATAGATAGATAGATAGATAGATAGGATTATAAGACAGACAGACAGACAGACAGACAGATAGATAGATAGATAGATAGATAGATAGATAGATAGATAGATAGATAGATAGATAGATAGATAGATAGATAGATAGATAGATAGATAGATAGATAGATAGATAGATAGATAGATAGATCATCTTGCATAATCTTAAAGGCTAATAATTTCATTCTGTGTAAGTTTGAGGGATGATGAGATGCATCAGCAGTCCATGAAAACTTAATCCAAACAAATAAAGCATGCTAAGCTTTCCAGTGACCCAACATCTTTTGCTGGTTGCGCAACAATGGACCCACGGCTGTCATGACTCCTCCTGTGAAAATGTTGGACTTCAGCTCCCAGAATTCCTTAGCTAGCATGGCCAGTGGTCATGCTGGTCCAGGGATACTGGGAGATGTAGTCCACTCAAGCATCTGTGCCAAAGTCCGTGCAGAGAGAAAGAAAAGGGTTTGAATCCAGTAATCAGGATGGGATGAGGAAGTTCATGGGATTCTGAGAAATCTAACAAAGATGATGATGATGATGATTTGCATTTTTTATTTCTCCCTTTTCTAAAGGCGTTCTCCCTCTTTGGGCATGTGAGTTCTTTGGACTACGATTCCCCTAATCCCCAGGCTGACAGGGGATTCTGGGACCTGTAGTCCCCAAATCATAACCTTTTCAAGTTCCACCCTCTGTCCCATATATCCTATTCTGTACCAAGTTCCAGATTCATTTCCCCTGCAGTTGTTGCTTTTCCACTGTCTCTCTGCTCCGTTCTTGGCTTCCTTCTCTCCAGCATTATTAAAAATAGGTTTGTGTCAATTTTTTTTTTAAATTTAATCAAAGCATTCATTAAAAGAGAATCAAAGAATGAAACAAGGCGGAAGGTGGCATCTAGGGATATAAAAGTACCAACTCTGTCTTCAGAAAAACCAGTTAAATAACCCACAGGGGGAAACTCTAACTATTTCCCAATAAAATGAAAAATGTGTGGCAGTGGAATCTGTGGGGCAGATTGCTTCCTTCTTGGCTGCCCCACTGGTTTTGCACAGAACACAGCGGAGGTGGGCTGAGAGCCCATTTCATGTCCTTCTGGGTCTCATTTCCCCCATCCCTTTGCCCCAGAGTGGTCTAAACACCAATAATTTTCTTCCCCAACATTGCGTGGATGCTGCTGGCATCTTATCCCTGCGTTGGCCAAAAGGAAGAAAGATTTTAATATTCTTCAGTATTGCTACAGAGACCTCCAAGTCTCAGATCAGTTCCCTCCCGTGACTGCAAATGTTTGCAGTCCTCCACCGAGCTCCTTAACCTCTTTAATGACTCTCTTTCCAGAGCGGAGAGGCGAGTGTGAGTGTTCTAGCCCTCTGCCTGCTGGTCTGGGGTCAGAGGGGACAGGAAGGTAAGGAAGGGAGAATCAAAAGGAAATTCTTTCAGTTCAAAAGCGGAATTCAATGCCTGAGAAGTACTCCATCCAGAACTACAACTCGATGATGGTGAGACCAAAGGAGAAGGAGCCGAACCCCAAATAGTAGAAACATAGAAGCATAGAATAATTGAGTTGGAAGGGGTTCTCTAAGGCCATCAAGACCAACCCCCTGCTCAAGGTAGGAATCCAAATCAAAGCAGATCTGACAGATGGCTGTCCAATTTTCTCTTGCATGCCTCCCGCAGTGGAGTGCTCGCCACCTCTTAAGGGTTCCATTGTTGTACTGCTCTAACAGTTAAGAGATTTGGTCAAATTAAAGCCATTTCTGCCGAAAGCCAAGTCTTAGGAGAGGCATTCTGACTTTTCCGAGTTGAGAAAAAAAAACCAAAGCTGGGAAGCCACTGTGCAATCGTTTAGTGGAGAAGAGACCATGGGGGCTGGACTGCAGCTCACAGAAGCCAGATCTAACCCAGGACCTTAATTCCCTACCTCTGATGTAAGGGACAAGCAAGGCGTCACTTAAAATCTGTTCATAATCTTGAATCAGCTCCCAGAGAGCCTTAGGCAGCATGGTAATGATGCTGACTGGAAGATACTGGGAATTGTAATGAAAAAATAAGAACTTTTACCAAGCTCTGGAGAAACAGAAAATCTCCTTTTTCTGTGGTCTGTATTTTCTAAGATCGCTCCCTGGCTCTCCCACTGGAGAGGTGAGTCCAAGGGGGTGGGGGAAATGAGGAAGAAAAAGTAAAATTGACATTAAAAGGCCAAGAGGGGCCTTGGTGCTGCCTGGAAGCGTGAGCTGTATTATATTCCTAATTTGTTGCCTTCATGTTGAGAGCAACTAGAAGAAATGTCAGTTGAAAATTAAAAACAACCCCAAGGGGTGGGAAGGCGCTGGCTTATGTGTTGTGGTGAAGAGGAAGGAGCAATTTACCTCTGGCTTTAATCAACGCTTGTATAATTGGACCAGGCTGGGCTCTTCCCAGGGCCTGATCCAAAGCCCACATGGATTCACACTCTGCAATAGAAGGGTTTCTGTGAAATGAAAGATCTAGCAAAAGAAAAGGGCTGTTGGGGTAAGCATGGAGGAATTTCTCCTTGCCTCTGACTTGCACCCCCAGTGGGAGCTGCAAATTTGTGGAGCCACTCCGGGTTTTATTACAAACTTCACAGGAGCGACAACGCTAGGGTGCCGGTCCTCTCAAGGCCCAATGATTCAGCACCTTGGATAGCTGCCATAAAGTTCGGGTCTAAAAGCTAGATTGACTTTGTGGTCGCTGCAAAACAGTTGCCCCTCTGGCGGCTTGGGCTTTAGCAGAACAAGGGCCTGGGGGCAAATGACTAAGAAGAATGAATGACCAGGAGGACAACAACACCCCCCCCCCCAACACAGCAGGGCTGGCTTAGCACATTTTGAAGCCCATCAAATGCACACACAATGACGGGCAGCCGACAGCAGAGTCAAAAAGAGGTTCTGGTTGCTAAGAAAGCCCGTTTTCTCCTGGGCGAGTCTGCTGCTTGAATTGCTTGCGTTCAGAAAAGCACAAGTTACTTATCAGCCCTGCTGCCAGGCGCTCTCTAACGAGGCTTATCCAGCTTTTACAGGACAGCTTAGCCGTGTCCACCTAGCCCGAGTGGAAAGGATCTTTTATTTCCCAAACCTAATTAATAGCAATAAGCTGTCCTGGGTGCGCAGTGATAATGGTATCCATGATGTAATGCACAGCGAACCAAATGAAGGATTGTGTGTGTGTATGTGTGTGTGGAAAGTTTTAACTTGGCGTGTGGCCTCCATTTCCTCTCCCGCCTGCGCCCTTTCTAAAATCCGTTCAGATCCCAGCTTCACAGCTGGAGGGAGATGAGCTTTTTCTCAAGAGCTAAAAGGGTTCAGAAGGCTGCCCTTTTCCCCTGCCCCAAACCGGCGCTCTCTCAGAGGCGCGCTAATAGCAAACTCATTATCTGAGCCTGACCCTTTACGGCTCTGAAACGACACTGTTTGCCATTGAGATCAGGAACCTTGGGAGAATTATGAGGTTTGCAATCATTTTTAAAAAAGTTAGGGCAAAGATGAAAAAAAAAAGGGGGGATGCGGATCAAACTCAAATAAGCTCCCTGCGTTGACTCAGTGAACGCAGAAACTTGAGTGGGCAACGGGCGAAGAGGTTCTCACGAAGGAGAGCACAGGGGCAGGAGAAAAAGAAGGCAAGCCCATTGCACAGATAGCAAACCCACTTTAGAAAAGCAACCCTCAGGGAGAGAGGAAAAGCATGCACCACCCACTGAGGACGGACCAGGCTCAGTGGCAACCCAAGGCTGAACATCTGTGGAAGAGGATGAGCAGGGCAGCAGAGGGGAGGGGAGGCAGTGCGGAAGAAAGAGTCTTCCCAAGACAAGGGTCCCGCTGGCTGGCTGGCAGCTTCCCACCCAAGAACCCCTCCTAGGCCAGCATTTTGTTGGCGGCCTCCACGGTTCAGCTCCTCCGCGGTTAGCCAGCCATTGCAAGAAGAGTGGGGGATCCCTCTTCTTGGACCCCCTACACCTCAAAAGAATCACAAGCTTTCCTGGAGGAAATTCTACTTCTTCAGGCTTAGCACAAGCCTTCCCCGGACTGTGCGGAAAAATGGTATGTCAGAGTCCCCAAACGGGTCATGCGTGTCTGTGGCGGTTGATGTAGGTCCTCCGAGGCTGGGTGTGGAAATCCCACAGGGGTGCTGCAAAGAGACTGGAGACGCAGCCTCAGAGAACTTACATCAATATGTACCATCGATTTTTGTACAATTTTTCCGTACTTCTTATTTAATTTTTTTTAATTTTTTTTAAAAAAATTTACCCCGTCTTTTTCCTGAAAGGGACTCGAGGCCGCTATCCAGGAAAGATTTGTGCTGAGCCTGAGGAAGTGGGGATTTTCTCCAGGAAAGCTTGCAAATTGTTTTGTTTTTAGTGGCCCAGTACTATCACCCACTCTTGCACCTGTGTAATCTTGGAGATCATACAGCCTTCTCTCTGTGGACAGGCAGTAATGCTGAGCTAAGCACAGGAGGGGCAGGTGGGAGACAATCAGGGACGTCAGCAAGTCAGAGTCCCAAGTCCTGAGTAGAGATGGGCATGAACCGGTTCATCCCGGTTCGTCACAGTTCGTAAAGGTGCTGCTGCTCCTCTCTCCCGCCTCCTCAGTTGATTCGCCACTCACCAGGCTCAGATTGGTTGCTTGTCCCACCTCCTCGGCTAATCTCCCAGTCAGCAGCAAGAGCACAGACTTCTCTGCCCCGCCTTTTGGCCTGAGTGGCAGGTCAGCTAAGAGGGGCGGGGCAGAGAACCCTGAGCTGTTGCCCGGACTGGAAGATCAATTGAAGAGCATGGAGGCTAGGCCTGGTGAGTGGCTGATTGAGCCACAGGAGGTGGGCGATGGGAACCGCAGCAGCTGTGCTGCTACCTTTACGAACTGGGACGAACCGGGACGATCCAGTTTGTGCCCATCTCTGGTCCTGAGTCCCAAACCCCAAGTCAGAGTCTTTATTAAAAACAAGCTTCCCCCACCCCCCGGAGTCATGAGTGTGTTCTGAGTCACGATTGGAGTCGAGTCAATGAAAAAACAAACAAACCCCGAGTCAAGTCACTGATGTGACTTAAGTCCGGCCTGACAGTGAGTCCCGTGACGTGAGCCCCCATCCCTGGAGACAATGTACCTTATGATCATGCTGCGAGAGTGTTATTCTAGGCCCGTCTAAGCATCCTAACCTTTTTGCTCATACCGTGAACGCCCGCATATTAGGTGCAATAACATACTTTCAAAAATGGCGGTGCCCAAGATCAGGGAATGAGCTAGTGGCGCACGTTCAGCGACGTAACGTTGCATCGACGTTAAATACAATTTGGGGGAACGTACGACTATTTTGATTCACGTCAAAGACCCGGGAGACCATTTCTTCCACTTGTCTCCAGCTGAGTGCTTGAAGCAGTTTGAGAAAGGTTGTCAGGAAGGAAGTTAAAATGGAACCAAGTGAGCCCAGAAGCAGGCTACAACAGGGAAGATTAAGAGAATTAAAATACCGGCTGGCAGAAAAAAGTAGAGACTAGAGGGGATACAATCCTGAGATAAAAGCTCATAAAAGGATGTGCAAATGAGTAGCGGGAGAAATTGTTCTCCTTAATTAGCAACTGATAAGGCTGGAGATAATGGGTTTGGACTGAAAGGAGGGGGGAAATCAATTTAAATAAGAGAAAAACACATTTTAATAGTGAGATTAGCAAGGGGTTGGAGAAAGCATCTCACACTTGCAGTGAAATCATAATTTAAAGAAGTCCTCTCTTCTTCGGATGTGCGGATGGTGGAGATGAAAACGTCAACTGATGTTTTACATTGATTGCATTTTCATTAAGTTGATGCTGAACCTGCCCTTGAGGCTTTGGGGGTTTTGTACCATTGCTCGGTGAACGACTGATATATTTTTCAAGCTAGCAGATTTCCAAAGGTTCACCTTCGGCATGCAATGATTTCCCTTCCTTCGGCAGCATTCCAAGGCTTCGTACTGCACAACATTGCAAGACAGCTCACCGTTGTGTTGATGGACCCAACAGGGGTCCTGGGCCATGCGAAAAGCGGTCCAGCAAAAGGGCAGTGGAGCAATGCCGGATTTACGAGCAAGCTAGTTGGCTGGAGCGCTCAGTGGTTTAAGGTCTTTGGCTGCAGAGCCAGAGGTTGGGAGTTCGATTCCCGCACTGTGCATCCCAGAAGAGCCAACCTGGGTGGCCTTGGGCAAGCTGCACAGTCCCGGGGCACCCCTGGAAGAAGGGAACAGAAAGCCACTTTTGAGTACTCTCTACCTAGAAAATCCTTGGAAGAGTCACCATAAGTCAGGATTGACTTGAAGGTACACGGTTATTATTATTAAGCATGTTGCAAAGCAGAGACTAAAAAATTAAAAACTGAAAACCACCAGCTAATGAATTTCCATGTTCACTTTATTTTACTAATGCTACCTTGGGGGCCTCTTAAACCTGACGTAGCTTTACAACCTCAATGTATTTCCATCCAACCTCAGTCGTGAGAACCATGTCTCAGCAAGCAGTGAAAGCAATGTCACTAAATTACTCATTCTTCATGAGACCAGCGGTCTCAACCTGTCGAGGCAGCTTGTTGTGAGTGCGCTATTCCCAAGAAGAGTTCTCATCTTCAGTATGAGAAAGAGGCAAACAACTAGTGACTCTAAATAGCTCTATGCGAAACCTCACGACTCTTCCCTGTATGAAGCAAAAGGCAGACAAACCAAAGTGTTTCCTGGTTAATCAGAAAGAAACAAGCAACCCATTCGGGGCTTCTGTTTCTTGTTGAAACGATCAAACAGCAAGGGAGCAACTATAGCTTAGCTGCATTTTACACAAATATATTTTCATGCAAATGTACCCCTACTTCCAAAAAAGATTAACCAAAAACCACTTTAATTTCTTGCAGGCGAAAAAGGGGAAAATGACAGTTTCTTATTCTCCAACACAGGAAGAAGATTTGTGTCTGTAAATCTGAGCTATGTGCAGTAGGTTGCAAGTGGCAGGATAAAGAATACAAGATGCAGATGCAATATACTCAGTACTTGATGGGACTCCAAAGCTACCCAACAGTTTCCAGACCACTTTGGCCTTGAGTAACACATGGTGGGGCCACGTTTTATTTTCTACAAGGCTGCAGAAACACATATGTCTATCATCAAGGGCAGAACATAGCCAAGTGGCTGCTTAGCTCCTGTCCCTTTATTCAGTGGTCCCTCACCCCCACCCCCACTAAGCCAGCTTGCATGTAAGGAGGTAGAACATGAGTTCAAGTAGTGGGGGGAGGGTCAGGAATTTAAATATCACAGTAAGTTTGG
Organism: Intellagama lesueurii; assembly: GCA_037013535.1. Lineage (NCBI taxonomy): Eukaryota > Metazoa > Chordata > Lepidosauria > Squamata > Agamidae > Intellagama > Intellagama lesueurii. The sequence goes on along the minus strand of JBAJHW010000012.1, from coordinate 20,083,856 downwards.
GCTTCTGTTCTCTTCTGGATCTGTGCTTAGATTGCTACTCTTAGGGCTCATTCCCTCCTCCTCCTTTGTTCTCCTCCAACATAAGGAGCAGCAGACTCACATGGCTTTTCCATACTGATTGAGCAGACATGCACCCACAAAAGACAACGTGGGGGACTCCTGTAACCAAGTTTAAAGCTCCTTTTCCCACTCCATCCCTCACTGGATTTCCTGAGGCCATAAATATCTGTTTTCTGTTTTTCTGTGAGTTTCTGGAGTCCTTACTGCTATTTAATAGCCATAAACTCAGCATTAGCTGAGCTCAAGCTAAGGGACAATCCTTCCATCAACGGCCTGAGAATCAGAAGCCACAAGGACACTGCTTTACTGTTCCTTTGGAAAAGAAATCAGCCACAATGGTTCATTTCCCCAAAACTTTAGAGGAGACAAGGAAGGACATTTCTGCCCCCAGTCCCCAACCCAAATAAGAAAAGATGCTGGGAGGTAGCACCCCCAGGAAGAAGGCTGGGGGGAGGGAAAAGCCCTTTCTTCCTTCATTTCATCCTAATGCAATGCAAATTTTTTAATATTTTGCCTAATCTGCTCGGGGCATTTGGGAGCAGAGCGATCTAGAAATGAAATTAATGTGAAGCTACTATTATTACCATTCAGAAAGACATTGCATCGGCGTGCTTCCTCTCCCACGCTTTTGAATGACACTCAGGTGGTAGGCTTTGGATGTCACCAAACCCCTCTTGGGTGGGCTCCTCTAGGAGAAGCTGGGGAAAGTCCCAGGGGCGCAGCTGCCCCCCCATCAGGAGATGCCCCCCCCCTGCAAGCAGGAGAGGTTCTCCAGAGCTTCCAGACCTCTCAGATACCTGGAAGTTTTCACCCACCCAGTCTGGCCGTCGGCTCTCCTCAGCAGAAAAGCCAGAGAGAGCTTCCTGGTCAGCCGTGGTCTGCTCTCCAGCTTTGACCCTTCGGCTCAACGCCCAAGCTTCAACAACTTGACCTCCTGACTCTCACCTTTCCTCTGGCTTCTTGCGTTGGACCCCCACTCGACAGTAGCTCTGAGGGGCTCGGTTCAGACAACTGGGTCACAACCAGGCTGGAGGCCACATGCCAAAAACGGAGAGGTGAGGATCAAAAAGCTGCAAGCCATGGGGAGTAAGAACCAGGCAAACACTCAAGGTCCAAGGTGGAACTACAGGCCTGAAACCAACCGGTAGACCCATTGAATGCACAGGCTTTCTGTAAGTGTTGAATCCCCATTTAGCAATTGATTTGATCAGTGGCTTAGGTATCTGGCTGTGCAGCCAGAGGATGGGAGTTCGATTCCCCACTGGACCTCCAGGGAGAAGAGCCAGCCTGTGTAGCCTTGGGCAAGCTGCACAGTCCCAGAGCGCCCCTAGTGGAAGGGAAAGGGAAACGTATCCTATATATTCCCTACCTGGAAAACCCTGGAAAGGGTCCCCATAAGTCAGAACTGATGACAGCATCCAGTGATGATGATAATGATGATGATGATGTGAGTACTGATAGTACAGGGCTTAAAATATTCCTAGCTGGAGTAAACCGAGTTTGTCAACCTGCCACCTTCCAGAGATGTTCCCCAAAGAGCAATGAATAAGACAAGATGCAAAAAAGCAACTTAAATTGTGGTGCTGGAGGAGACTCTTGAGAGTCCCCTGGACTGCAAGGAGAACAAACCTATCCATTTTGAAGGGAAATCAACCCTGAGTGTTCACTGGAAGGACAGATCCTGAAGCTGAGGCTCCAATACTTTGGCCATCTCATGAGAAGAGAAATCTCTCTGGAAAAGACCCTGATGTTGGGAAAGAGTGAAGGCAAGAGGAGAAGGGGACGACAGAGGACGAGATGGTTGGACAGGGTCATCGAAGCGACCAACATGAATTTGACCCAACTCCGGGAGGCAGTGGAAGACAGGAGGGCCTGGCGTGCTCTGGTCCATGGGGTCACGAAGAGTCGGACATGACTTAACGACTAAACAACAACAACAACAACAGCAAATGCAAGAGAAGGCCATCGCTAAGACGGCCACGGGGCCCCTCGGAATAAGGACGAAGCCCCAGTGAAATGAAGCACCTTTCTCTCCACAATCTGAACTCAATCCCAGGCCCCCAAAGCAAGTGTCCCTTGAAGGATGCAAGGAGCAAGACTGGCAGGCCACGGCGGTGAAAGATGGAGCCACGTGGGGTGGCTCGGAGCTTTCCCAGCCGGGGAAGAAATCTTTAGCCAGCGAGAAGAAGCCATTAGAGAGGAGCAGAGACGGAGCGATATGGCTGTTGACCTGCACGTGAGGCTAAGTGCCGGCCCAGCGTGAGGGAGTTTACAGTGCAGTTGTTGATTTAATAGAAAGTCTTGTAAATTGACTTTTGTCCTGTAAAGCATGTGTGGCCGTTTGTGTGCGTTAAAGGCTCTTTTGCCTTCACTGAGCTCCTTTTATGCCCTGTCCTCCGGCAAGGAGTAGCTTCTTGAGCCCGAGTAAATCTTAATGCTTCTGGCTTTATTTACATGCTTTCTGCCTTTCTGAGAGTGGACAAATGGGTGTGCCTTTTCGCCATTTGGGAAGGGAGCAGGGTGGCACCCACTTACGAGCCTGGAGAATCCACATCTATAAAGCAATAAGTTTTATCATTCATCAAGCAGGCTCCAGAGAACCTCATCACCATCATCATCAACTTAGAACTACAGAGCTGGAAGGGACCATATGGTTCATTGAGTCAGCCCTGTCAAGGAGGCACAGTGGGGGAATCGAACTCCCAACCTCTGGCTCTGCAGCCAGATGCATAAAACCCCTGAGCTATCCAGCCGTTCTTCTTCTCCACTGTCCCTCTGAAGAAGGAAGGGAAGCATGCTTTCTGAATCGACAAAGAATGCTGTGATACCTTAGAGACTAACTTCTTTATGACGCCATACATTTTTGTGAATGGGAATCCAGGCTTTGAAATGTTAGGATTTTGGACTGGAGCTCCCATTATCCCCCACCAGATTTTGGGACATGTAGTCCGAACAAGCAATATTTACTTGTTTGGGGGAGCATCCAAAGGTGGAAAAAAAGGGACATCCATGCATGTGAATCTTTTAAGCTCACCATGCAATCCTCCACCTGACCCAGTAATTGTTAGCTGGGATGACACTCAGCATCCTATCCCAGCAAGGCTGAGACACCCAATGCGCTCAGCAGACTCGGGTGGCTTTGAAAAAGATGCAGACAAACACTCATTAGGTATAAAAGGTATTCTTTCTCATCACCGCTTCTTTCTTTAATTAGTCGTTGGGCCTGCTGGATGCAGGGCTTTTTCTGGGGGGGGGGGGGAAGAGACACAGAGAAAAAGAGACAGGAAAAGAACAACAGGTAGCTTTTCACTTGGTCATGCCAGATATAGAGTTCTGAAAGCTTAAAAAAAACACAACGAAACACAACTCTCCCCTCAAAAAAAAAAAAAGCACACCACTTTCCAAAATATGTTTAGAATGTTCCTTGTGTGAGTCAGTTTTCTGCTGGCTAGTGTCCATCTCCTCCTGTATATTCTCAAGGAGAATTTGGGAAGCTGTACAGTAGCAAAACCATCGTGTCTGAAAGCAGGAGGCAGGAAACCTGTGGCCCTCCAGGTAACGTTAGACCTTGCCTCTCTTCAGTCCCAACATTCAGCTCAATGCAGCATTAGAAGTGATGTGAGGTCAGCTCCAGAAAACAGGTGGACCATCACCGGTGTATATCTCTGCCTCTTCCCCATCAGGACTGCTAAAACGTGACTGTTTAGGTGCAGAAACTAAAAGCAAAAGTCAAAAGAAAAGAAGTGTTTAGAAATATTAGAAAGTTTGTTTTTAAAATAATGCTACATTCACTTATTTCCTATCTGCTTTCATGACATGTCTAGATGGTCACTCAAATCATTCTGGGAGAGGTGGGGTTGAAGTGTTGTCTGACCTCCTCCAAACCTAAGAGGTCGGGCGATCTTTTCTCCCCCTCCTGATGGTGTTACCTGAGGAGGTTGGTTCTGGAGATGGTTTTGGGAAGGAAAAAGCCATGGTAGAAGATGATCCTTGATAGACCAAAGGAGGTGGACTTACAACCAGGCCTCTCACCTCAATGAAGAAAAGTGGGAAAGCCTCTGAGGGACATTTGAGAATAAGTGCTGGAAATCTTTTCAGCCAAGGGTCATATTCCGTCCTTGGGGTTGTTGACCTACCTTGCAGGGTTATAGAGAGGAACAGTCGGGAAGAAGAGAGCCCATGTACACCATCTGGAGCTCCCCAGAGGAAAAGTGAGATGGCCACATGGCCAATAACAAGACTGCCTCACAGGGTGTTGCCATCAAATTAACATCCAACTTGTGACCTTATTTCTAAGAGGCCTGGAATAAAAATAATACCGGCCCAGGGCATCCTTCCAACAGGGACCTGATCCATAGGAAACGGGGCTCGGTCCCAGCTGGGAATTATCACACCGCCTGTTCCAGAGAATAAACTAACTAGCCACTGGGTGTCATTGTTGCTCTAAAGAGTCTGGCACATCTATTTCTAGCATCAAAATGTAGTGACTTTTAAATACTTGGGGAAAGCTTTTAAATCCATCTCATTAGAGCACCAATCAATTCTCTTTTCCTTCCACTTGATGTTTGTGCGAGAGCCAAGGTGAATACAGAAGCGCTAAATCAAATTCAGAGTGGTGAACTCCCCCATCTTAAATCTAGCAAGCAGAAAATATGTATGTTTTTTTTTTAAATTGGTCCTAGAACAAGAACTCAAGAGTTGTCTCCTTCCCCCCCCCCCCCAGCAGTAGTTATTAAATATACAGCTGGAACAAATGAGACGGCATCAAGGTACCTGCAGGAAAACTGAGATTTAAATTATTCAAATGAGTGAGCCAACGTACAGATTTCCACCCCCGCCACTGTTCCATGAAGGGAGTGTGGGGAATCACTCCGATCTTTTCAACCATGAGGGCTAGAAACTTGAGAAGTGAAACTGCAGTTCACAAGATTCTAATGAGGGTTCAATGGGTCATACAACGTAACTTGGCTTCAGCCAACCTTTGGTCTGTTACTCACAAGAGGGCTATAGACTATGTTCTGTTTTGCCTGCAATGTCCATTATGAAAGAAGCTGGCCTGAAAGAAAATTTTGCATGATGTGGCATGTTTTTTCAAGTCGGAACTGGCTGCGATGAGACGATGATACTGCATGAAGACAAGGGAAAGCAATGATAACCAGTAGGTTGTTAGACCTTTCCCCCCATATTTACGCAGGGCTGCTCTTTGGGTCTCTCTGTTTCTCCTGGTGCATCCCTGGGCATTGCCCAAGTATATAGACGTCCATACAGAGATGCTTTATTTTAGAATAGGTAATTAATTAATTTAATCCAGAGGCAAAAATGTTGTAACTGAGGCTGTCCTATTTTGGAAGAAATCAGGATTTTCTGGAAAAGACAATCATGCTGGGAAAGGTGGGAGGCAGCAGGAAAAGAGGAAGACCCAATACGAGATGGACTGACTTCCTAAAGGAAAGCTCAGGCTTGAGTTAGCAAGAGCTGAGAAGAGCTATTGAGGACAAGACAGTTTGGAGATCATTAATTCGGGTTGCCGTAAGTCAGAGGCAGCTTGATGGCACATAACAACAACAAATGATTTAAAATTATTTCTGTACCACTCTTCCCTCCGTTTAAAATATGATTTTAAAAAAATCTTTTTTTACACAACACACACACACACACACACAGGGGTACTAGAAATGCTTATTTGTGAGAACTCCTTCCTGCTCTGGGAGCCCCCCCAACCCCACTTCAAATTTGTGGACTGAGCTGGCAGCATAAGGGCTGCACGATCCCGAAGCGTCTTAGAAATACAAAAAAATTCCTGGGTTTCGTGCCAAAGTGTAAGTAAGCTGAAGCAGCTCAAACATCAAGAGCCGATGATTAAAAACAGAGGGAATCTCCAAATTCTGTCACCCATAGTGAGTGGAAAATGGTTACCCGGGATTTTGGTGGCATTTCTCAACCATGCAGTTCTCTTCGTTTTTGATTGAAATTCGTAGTTAATTATGTTGTCCATATGACAGCCGGGTTGCTGGCCATGGGTTGAACAGGACAGCACACACTAGAGAACACTTTACTTGTTAATCACAAAATGTCTATACAGCTACTTGTCTGAAGCAGGAAAAACAGGATACTTCTGGAGCATTTTTCTACCTTTTTTTTTTTTTTGGCAGCTTATGTCTTCTGGCTTTCCTATTTTATTTATTGATTTATTATTTGGATAACTGTTTTTTTCCCCTCTCCCCTTCATCATTCAATGGCCTTCCTCCACAGACAGTTGTTGGATTATCTCACCTTACCTGGTACAACGCCAGAGTTATGGGATGGCCCTATAAATCCTGAATCTCCTGGTTCAATTCTGTCCTGTACCTTAAACCATTTTTGGTCTGTCACTCCCATTCTTAGGCTCACGTCTACAAAATGTGGGTAATTGTGCACAGTTCTTGTTTCCGAGAACTTGTGCCCAGGGATTCTTTTCCCCCCTTCCTTTTCCCTCCCCTTCCCTTCTTCCTTTGGTGTTATGACTTTTAAGATTACAATCTGGAAGAGAGAGGCTGCCGTGGCTTATTCTTGTGGATTCTGAAACACTCTGATTTTTCACTATTGTTGTGAGTGCTGTTATCACCATATGGTCCAAAGAAGGACAGAGAAAAAAGCCTTGTGTGTTGTATTCTTGAAGGCTTGTGTGTGTTGGTTCATCTGCTTCGAGAAACAACAGAAATGTGCTCTTGTGTTCGCCCCATGGGGTAGTTAACCCATCAACCCCCTTATTTTGTAAAACAGGGCAGAACTCTGGCTGGCTGAGCACATGAGCACTCACATCCTCTGATTTCTCTTTTCAAAGCTTTGGATCTTGCTTCAAGGCAGCGTTGACATCCGGTTGCAGAAGCTGGCTAGCTAATCTTAGAGCACCAGTTGCTCCTTGCTCATTGGTATCACTCAGGGCAGAAGACTGACCACCATACCTCATGGTAAAGCCGGCCCAGGTTGAGATTCCCAGTCCTATTCCCAGGACTGAAATTTGCAAGAGATCTCGCGAGACGAGATGCCCAAGGTGAGGACATCAGGACCTTGGCCAGCTCCCTGTGCAACTCTCATAGAAAGCTAGGAAAGGGCTCCATTCTTAATCAGAAGCTTGGTTCATCTCGCCCAGTCTAGCCCAGTGATGTCAGTTCTGACCAGCAGCCCCTATCTAGTGTTAGAGGCGTGTTTCTTTTCTAGCCCTATCTGGAGATCCCTGTTAATCTTAACCTGGCCCAGCCCTAGCTACCAGTCAGGTATGACCTTGTTTGTTGTTCCGTTTCATCAGGTTGTTTCTGATTTAAACCATAAGAATTAAAGGACAGCCATTGTGATATAGTGGATAGAGTCTCGGGCTGGGACTCAGGAGACCTGGATTCAAATCATGACTGCACCCTTCCTGCAGATGTGCATGCTATGGAAGTGGGGATGGAGGGAACTCACCAGTGCCATGTTTTCAAGCCAAGACAGGCTGTCCTAATGTAGCAAAATGGCCTATGAAGGTTGCAGGAAAACTGTCAATGCCAGAGCCAGATTCCCACCACCACCACCACCTTTTTGCACAATGTGCACACAAGGACTGCAGGATCTGTTCCTTTTCTGGAGCTAAGCCCACCCCGACCTGCCTAGAGATCATGAAAGGACAGGCTGATGGCTCACAGAGATGCTGTCCAGTCCAGAGGTCCTCCTTTTTAACAGTTCACGCGACAGAGTAGCAGGGGAAATGTTGCCCATTTGCAGAAATGCTCAAAAATCAGTCCAGTGCGTAAGGAAATTCTCTCCAAGACTTCCAAAAGGGGGGGGGGGAAGGCCCCAAACAAAAACATCTTGTTCTCTCCTTCTCAGGCAAGAGGGGGAAAATGGTTTGCAATGTCTTGTGTATGAGAAAGAAACAACGGAGGATTTCCATTCCTACCACACGCGTACACAGAGATGCTGGCAACGGTGAGGGCCTGAGCAGATGTGGGACGGGGCTTTTCCCTGGGCCTAGCGGCAATCGGTTATAACACCAGCACGGTCTGCCTTCTCTTCATGCATCCACACGACATGGAAATTCCCCACGGTGGAATTCACAGAACAAGACCGTAAGTGACGAAGATTTTGGCTAAGCAATTTCTTTTCTGCAGTACAAAATGAAATTAGCTCAGAATGTGTGCTGAGGGAGCCTCCGAGCATTGACCTGTTATATTTGTGGGACCCCAGGCAGCGTGGCAAATGAGACAGAGCTCAGCAAAACCCAGTCCTGCCGTTTGAAGATTATTTCTTTTTCTCTCTTTCTCCTCTTCCTTTAAAAGGGAATAAAAAACCCTCACCATATATTAGATTCCAGCAACATGCACACCATCTCCTCCTGTTTTTACTGGTGTGTTGGAACAATGAAAAACAGCCAATGAGACATAACAAAGAGAGACTAATTTACTGGCGAGCACATAAAGATGAAAGAGTGAGAAAAGCGCCGTGGCTTTATTGAAGATTTTCGTGGCAAAGGTTCCTGCTGGCATTTCCCCGTCATCTTCAGTCAATTTTCCAGCCCCTTCTCCGGTGATATTAAATTACATTTACCCCCTTCAACCAAGCATAGGCTTTTTTTCCTCCCAGTTCCTCTTCGAAATTCATGAAATGCACTGAGAAGACTCACCCCACCGTCTCGGATTGATAGAGGGAACAGACAGGAAGGAAGGAAGGAAGGAAGGAAGGAAGGAAGGAAGGAAGGAAGGAAGGAAGGAAGGAAGGAAGGAAGGAGACCTTAAAGGTGACAAAAAGGTATTGTTCAACTGATCTTTCCACTCCAGAAGCACCTTAGGTTTGCTCTCAACATCACTGAAGAAATTCAAACTAGAGTAAGCCCTTTGAATCCATGGAACAGGCCTAAGTGTTTATTTGATTTATTTATTTACAAGATTTTTTAGCCGCACCATTACCAATGGTCTCTGAGCGGCGTACAGCAATGTTAAAACTTTTAGAACCACATTAAAAACCATTAAAATAATACCCAATATTATAATAATACCCAATATTAAAACAGTCAGTTTATCATTAATAAATCCTGCTGCTCATACGGCCAGCTAAAGGATACAATTTAATTAAAATGCTGGCTAAACAGAAAGGTCTTTACCTGGCGCCAAAAAGCCAAATGTGTCGGAGCCAGGTGGATCTCTATAGGGAGGGCGTTCCAAAGTTGGGGGGCAACAGCCGAGAAGGCCCTATTTCGGCATGCCATCCCCCTCACCTCTTTCAGGGATGGCACCTTCAGAAGGGCCTCCTGGTCTGATCTTAGAGTACGGTCAGGCTCGTACGGAAGAAGTAGGTCCTTTAGGTAACCAGGTCCTAAGCCGTTTAGGGCTTTATATGTCAGAGTAAGCACTTTGAATTGGGCCTGAGCAGCAACCAGCAGCCAGTGTAAGTTTTTCAGAACTGGTGTGATATGAGCCCGCGCGGCAGCACCACTTACCAGCCGCGCAGCCTGATTCTGTGCCAGTTGCAGTCACCGGACCGTCTTCAAAGGCTGCCCCACGTATAGCGCATTGCAATAGTCCAGTCTGGTTGTTATCAATGCATGTGTTACTGTTGCCAGGCTCCGCTCATCCAGGTAAGGGTGAAGTTGATATATTCTCTGCAGTTGTAAGAAGGCACCCCTGGACACCGAGTCCACCTGGGCTTCCAAGGTCAGGCCCGGGTCAAGGGGCACCCCCAGGCTGCGGATCCTGTCCTTTAGTGTTGGCTTTCCAAGTCCCCATTAATTCAATGAGGCTAGTCAAGTTGGAACAAACAACTGGATTTGGACCTTTGAATAAACAAACATCATAAAGACAAGGGGGGGCACCATGGAAATCACCCTGTCTGTGTTCATCGTGGACCTCCACAGCTTTCCCAAGTGGACGGGCAAGTTCACATGGGTTTGGCCAAAGTCTAAAACAACAACAACAACAAAAAACCCAGCAAGGAGGAGAGAGAGGTTTACAGGACCTTCTTGATCGCCTGGCTTATCCAACTGGACATTCTTGGAAATGTTCTTCCACCCAACGCTGGCCTGTGGTTGACTCTGTGGACCCAAATGTCTATCCAGCTGTGGTCCCAACCCCCACCAGGATCCTTCCTTTGGCATCCTTTATACAGTTAGGCAAGCTACTATCCAGCAAAGATGCCAAAGCCATAAAAGGTGTGAGACAGTAGCAAATTCCACGAAGCGGAAGACTTGGCCCCAAATCCAAAAGTAATAAAGGGATTTTTTCACCGCCACGCCGACTCGGAGGCGTGCAATATTCTCCATGTTGCAAAATTTTGCTCATTTCGAGGCGACATTAATTGGAACGGCGAGGGGTGGATCACAGCCACTCCCCAAATAATCTTGCTAATGAGCATGTTATTAAAGTTGGACTACAGATGCTCGGGGGGAGCTTGAGCAGGGATCCCATGAAATTCAAGAAAGAAATGAGCACACCCAGGAAGGAGGTCTGCGAGTCTGCAATGATGAACAAGGAAAAGAAGCCCAATGAAAAATGGATTTAAAAGGTTTAAAGATGTACCTTGTGAGCTGAGGATAACCAGCTCCCGCTGTCCCGGAGGCTTCCCTCCTAAAAGTAATAATGTTTTAATAAAAGAGTGGGAATATTCTCATTCAGGTTGAAACATCTCATTTTTCTCTCTCACTAGAGGGGGAGAGCCCCTTCACGGATTGCTGCCTTCTCGTGGCGAAGGGGCTTGAGTAATTCAGAGAAGTTATGGGCTATGCCGTGCAGGGACACCCAAGACGGACAGGTCATAGTGGAGAGTTCTAACTAAACGCGATCCACCTGGAGCAGGAACTGGCAAGCCACTCTGGACCATAAAAGAAGGCTGACCGCCGAAGAATTGATGCTTTTGAATTGTGGTGCTGGAGGAGACTCTTGAGAGTCCCCTGGACTGCAAGGAGAACAAACCTATCCATTCTGAAGGAAATCCACCCTGAGTGCTCACTGGAAGGACAGATCCTGAAGCTGAGGCTCCAATACTTTGGCCATCTCATGAGAAGAGAAGACTCCCTGGAAAAGACCCTGATGTTGGGAAAGTGTGAAGGCAAGAGGAGAAGGGGACGAGATGGTTGGACAGTGTCATCGAAACTACCAACATGAATTTGACCCAACTCCGGGAGGCAGTGGAAGACAGGAGGGCCTGGCGTGCTCTGGTCCATGGGGTCACGAAGAGTCGGACACGACTTAACAACTAAAAAACAACAACAGAGGGGGAGAGACTGGCAAACTGTTTGATCTACAGAGACTGTTCGCCCCGGTGTCTTCAGGGAAGCCAGGACCTCCCGAAAAGCCAGGTTGAATCTGGAGCACCACCTGGAAAAGTTACTTCCTCAAACCAACATGGGCAGGAGCCACTTGGCCATGCTGGCTCATGGAGTATGGGATTTGCAATCTCCAAAAGTAACTTCCAAACTATGGTCTGGAGTGCACCTGTAGCCTAGGAATGGGGATCAGAACGCCATGCTTACCCATGGTGCAATGGATCATTCCTAGCTCTGCCCATTCCTGGAGAGTCTGATTTGGCCACCGTGACACATGGCGTAATTACATCTCAGCTGGGTTACTATAATGCACCCTATGTGGGGCTGCATCTGGAAAGAGTCAGGAAAATTCAGCACACACACACACACACACACACCCGTTACAGCAGCTCCACTGGCTGCCGATCCATTTCCGGGCAGATTTCAAAGTGGTGGTTCTAACCTATGAAGGCTTAAACGGCTTGGGCCCAAGCTATCTCAAGGAATGTGTCTCCCTTTATAAGCCTCTATAAAGGTGTTAAGATCATCAGGAGAGGCCTTTCTCTCGGTCCCCCCACCTTCATAAGTGCATTTGGTGGACACACAGGAGAGGGTCTTCTCTGTGGCTGCTCCCAGACTGTGGAACTCCCTTCCACTGGAGGCCAGACTGGCCCCATCTTGGCTGTCCTTCCGCAAACAGGCCAAGACCTCCCTCTTCAGGCAAGCTTTCCCTGAGTGGGGTTTTTTTTTTTTTTTTTTTTTTTTGACGAACTATTGTACCTTACTGCTTTGTGTGTGTTTTGGTGCTGGTTTCATTTACCATTTTTTTAGTATGATACTTCTTCTTTTTTTAGCATTTGTATACTCATCTTTGTTTCACTTTAACTACTGTCTTTTAATGATGTAAGCCGCTTTGGGTCTTTTTTTTTTTTTTACAGAGAAAGGCAGGGCAAAAAGGTGTTAAATAAATAAATAAATAAATAAATAAATAAATAAATAATATTTTTCAAGGATTTTTCTAAACGGGATGAGCCTTGCCTTGATGGAATCCCCTGTTCACCTTTTCATCATGTTCCATTCTTCACATCACCCAGCTTGGAAGTCAATTTTCTTTTCCAAGAATGTTAGGAGTTCTGTTTCCACGCAGGTTGACAACAGCATCTTTTCCCTAGCAGACATGCGCATGAATGCATGCTTACGAACATTAAGGCACCCTGTACACTCAGTCTGCCATGGCGTGCCCTCACCCTGGCCGTCTCCAGCATGGAGCAGCATGGGGGTAAGCACTGCAGGCAGATTAGAGGGATTTGAAAAGGCAACACATTGTCCCTATCTAGGTGTTCTCATTGCTTTGTTATTGTTATCATTATTATTATTATGTTCCTGGCAGGGCTTATCAGATTTTCTGCCACCTGATCACTTGGCTCGGGCAGCCCAGAGTCACCCAAGGAAGCTGGAAAGCATGGGATTCTGGACAGATCAAAGAATAAACTGCCTCTTTCAAAATATCCTTAAACTATAAAATTATCTGCTGAAAGGTGTAACCATGGCTAAGGAATGGATTTTCGACTTTTTGGACGACAATACCCTAATTCTCTCTGCTGTGAGTTCTGCCGATCTTACAGACACCTTACAAACCACTAAATATAAATATATAAACCACAAACTGCCCAGAGTAGACCTTTGGTCTAGATGGGCAGGATAGAAATCCAATACATAAATAAATAAATAAATAAATAAATAAATATGGTGCGCCTGGGAGGAGTCTTAAATTGGAAGGCTTTGAAGTTGAGCTAGGCCTGGCTCCACAAACGCTTCCTGCTCAGAAAGGAAGCTCCCAGCTAGCACTGGGGCAGGAACAGGAAGCTTGGGTGGAGCTAGGCCTAGCTGAGCCTCAAAGCCTTCCTGTTTAGGCCTTTCGCCCAGGCGCATCACGTTTAGGTGTCTGTAAGGTTTCTTGTAAGGTAGGTAGAACTCCCAGAATGGAAAATTATGGTCTTTGTAGCTTAGAAAACCTGGAAACCCTATCTCTGACGCTGGTCACCGACCGGGACAGCATTAAGAGCAGGCTAGAAAAATTAATTAAAGCCAAAGCTATCAAGGGCTATGAGTCAAGATGGCAGCATATTTCCTCCAGTATCAGAAGCAGTATGCCTTTGAATCATACCACTTGCTGGAAAACGTGGGTCAAATTCTGCACTAAATATGATCCCTTATCAGAGCTGAAATCACTAGAGACATAACTCAGTAAAACTTTCATGCCTGGGCACACAAACTTACCAAGGAAGCCTGTGCTTATCTTTTGGTGACCAGTCACAAAACAGAGCAGTCTCACTGGCCGACTGCAGGAGGTGAGGAAAGCTGCTGCTGTGACAATCGAGTATAATCAACACCAAAGGAATTCCCTCCTCTACTGATGGATCATTGGTTAAGATACAATTTGGCCGCTCCAGCAGGAGGGTGTTGCTCATGGGATTTCCGCAGGCAGCTGGTTGTGCACTGTGGCACCAGAGTGTTTATCCAGAAAGGTTCTTCATAAACCTTTATGTTCTTAAGTCAATGAACCTTTCTCTTCCAGATTCAGCACCCAGTACCTGATCCTGAGAACTACAGCATAAACGCCAAACTGGAAAGTGACTTTGTTCCCAAGTTGTGAACTTGACTCACTGTCATCTTTTCCTGACTGTGTGACCCCCTTGAAGACTTCCAACACCAGGTAAACAACTCCCAAGGGTCAATTAAGATGTCTCGCGATGATTAGAGCTTGTCACTGATGAAACCCAGTGGTAATTAGCAAATTAAAATTTAAAAAACACCCTTTTGATTAGTACTCAGCATAATTCCCTCCAATTATTCAAAGTTCACAACTGCAGGGGGTGAGAGATCTACAGGAATATTTTATTTATATCCTTATATTTGTCCTTCCTCCAATCAACTTTGTGAATCTAGTTAATCATCAACAGCTAGGGAACTTGTTATCTTGGAGGGCCGTTGGCGAGCTGTCACTCCGGCTGATTGTGGAGAATGGCAGCTCAACATACATTTTCTCAGGGTGCAACACCAGGAGCTAAGAGGCAGAAAAAGAAATAGCTTTAAAATAAGCTGGCTCAAAGGACATCCTAAGATGGAAACAACTTGGTCCCAGGGAGATTTGTGCTCAGACTGTGTCATGAATTGGCAACCTAACAGAAAGGCCAACTGTGGACCGAGCAGGCACATGATCAGCCCTCTTTATCCAGAAGGAGGAAGTAAGGAGAAGCACTTGTGCTCACCTGGAGAAAGGCCTAGCTAGCTTCCTGTTAGAAAAGAAACAGCTTTAAAACAGGGCTTGCTGGACGTTTTCTAACAAGAACCTAGACCGGAACTTGGCCTGCACTAGGCCTTGAAGCTTTCCAGCCTAGCCTTTGTCTAAGGAAGCACAGTTTCGTTGTGGGTTTGGGAGGTGGAACTCCCAGAGCTGAGAATTCTGGGATCTGGAGTCCAAACAAAATGAGTGTCATATTCCTAGGAGCCAAGTACAGTAGGCGAGGTGAGGAAATCTCTTTTCAATAGCCTAGAATGAGGTGGGCAACTTCAGAGGGTCCAGGGACCACTTTCTACCCAACCTAGACTTGCTATAGGCTGTACCAATTCTGCCCATAAGAACTGGAAGTGATTAGAAGGTTATTTCCTGTTTTCCTGGGGGCGGCTGGGGCGAGGGCGGACACACTTCTGCTTTGAAAAAAAGTTGGGCATTTTGTGAAAAGAAGGTAAAAGGGAGTGCACTTTGTTTAAAAGCAGAATGATACCACACTTGATGGGCGATTCCTCCATTTTTGCAAAATACTGGGGGAGGAGAGAAGAGGCGTTTTAGGTACCGCAGAGACGGCTTCGGGTTGGCTTGTGTGTTCTGCAAGATGCATAATTCCTTCCCCTTGGCTATAGTACAGGAAGCCGCCTTAAACTATATCAAAGCATCGGTACTTCCATCGTAGCACTGTCGAAAAGCAGAGTTGAAGAATGCCACCAAAATATCATTAGAAAGAGCCTTTGAGTCATCTAAGACTTTTTCAATCAGGCTGGATGTTATAAAACGGCAGTGGGGAGAAGCAGATACTCTACAAAGTTGTAGCTATCGTAAGTTCCAACACGGATCCTGCAGCTTTGGAGTGCCTTCTTGAAGGGTGGTGTTGTGAGGTCACATCTGAAACTAAGTAGAATCCATTGCCCATCTCCAACTTATTAGCATATCATCTAGTCCATGGTTTTTACATCCTGAGTAATCTACACCTGTATTGAGCTAGAGGTGTAGATCCAGGTGATGCTGTCTTTGACCTTTCAAGAAACCTAGAGGTCAAAACTACGGTTCCAAGAAAACCTGGGATAAAAAAACAAGGCACTTCTCTGCACAAACAAATGTCGCCAAGACCCTTTTCTTAAGTTTTCCAGTTGTATCACTTGCGGTTTGTGCCAAGCCCGCCCCAAAATGACATTAGCAAATGAACAAATATGGAATAATGAATTAATGGGTTAATAATTCATCAAATCAAATACCAAACTGAGAAGTGTTGAATAATGCCACCCCAAATTAGGCTAATCTGCATAATGGGAAGCTGGGGAAAGGTAATGAATATTCATTTTCGATATATCTTTAAAATCCCAGGGGTAGCCGGGGAGGGAGGAGAAGAGGGTGGCCGTGACACAACAGAGTTGCATTTGAGCCCGTTGGAACAAATGAGATATTGTGTTTTGGGGAGCTACCGTGGTCCTGATATATGGCTAGATATAGCACCAAAAATGGCCAACACAATAAATAACAATAACAGCAACAGCAGCAACAATAATAACACTGCTACAAAAAAATCAGTGCTACAAAACCCCGGCAATATTAGGAACAGCACACATACTGCACCAATATTTCACAGATACTTAGGTTTTTGGCTAAGACTTCCATCTCTTATATAATACCAGTCAATTTTTTTGTTTTATTATTTTGATTGACTGTGCCTGGTATTTTCAAATAATAAATGTGCTATCAAGTCAATTCTGACTTAAGGCAACCCTTTTCCAGGGGTTTCCAGGTAAAGAATACTCAGAAGTGGTTTACCCTTTCCTTCTTCTGGGGGTGCCCTGGGACTGTATGCAGCTTGCCTGAGGCCACACAACTGGCAAGAGGCACAAGGGGGGAATTGAACTCCGAACCTCTGGCTCTGCAGCCAGTGATCTAAGCCAAGCTTAACTGCTCTTTGCAGCACAACCTATGGATTTGCTGCAACTACAGCAAGTCCCCAGCTGCGGCATCCATAACGTTGTACCACCATCTCTACTTGGAAGAAGTCAAAAGGAGAACCATCACACAGTTGATGGTAAGACGCCTCACTGTCCAGTCCAGAGATAGACCACCTAAAGAGTCTTCAGCAGTTGCTGAGCAACTTACTCTCACAATCCCTCAGAACAGGTGATGTTGGTGAGGGATGATGAGAGTTGCCCACCCTTGATTTAGTCCAAATGGGTCATCCAACCCTGCCTTGAATGTCAGCATCCACCTCTTGGCTGCAACTGAGAACTCCACCAGCCATTTCTGATGCATCAGCCACCAAACAACTTTACTTGCATGTTCCTCCATCACATAGCAGATGGTGAAGGAATGCCTTTGTGTGTGTGTGTGTGTGTGTGTCTTTGCTCCCCCCTGGAGCCGCCCGCAGCCTTTAATCCTCATACCCAAGGAGCTGGCATTGATTGACAGGACCCGTGTAGAATGCAAAGAGTGGCCCTGATTGGCTACCTGTAATTCTAAGTCAGTGGTTCTCCAACTGGGGTCCCCAGATGTTCTTGGACTGCAATTCCCAGAAGCCTTTTCACCACTTGCTGTGCTGGCCAGGATTTCTGGGAGTTGCAGTTCAAGAACACCTGAAGACCCAAGTTTGAGGACCACTGTTCTAAGTGAAGTCCAGTTGTGTTTCAGGGTGACTTTGATTGCGGTTCTTCAGACTGGCCTTTTAAACAGTTATGATGTTTCTCGATTATTGATTCTTAATGCTTCCCCCTCCCCCCATTTACTTCCTTTTTAGTGATGATCTTGAAAATTTGGCTTGTTCATTTTGCTGAAACCCAGTTCCTGCTCCTAACTAGAGTAAACCTTTTGAACCAATCAGATGTACATGGCTGTCAACTTACTGATTGTTCCCCGCCTTCTAGCTGCTCCTTATCATGACCCTATGAACGGGTGACCTCCAACAGGTCGTATTCTTAACAACCCTCCTCAGATGGTCCTAACTCAATTCTGTGGCTCCCTTTATGGAGCCCCTCCATTGGATTTGGGCCCTTCCTCTCAGAAATTGATTCCAGTTAGGATAACCAATTCCATGTAGACCTTTGCTTTTAATTATCTTGCTTGCCATTTTCAGTGTTGTTGTTATTTTTTTTGTAAGATGAAAAGCGGACTATTGTTTTTATGTGGTATCAAGTGGGAGCCAATTTATAGCAACCCTAGTAGGACTTTCAAGGCAACTGAGATATTTAAAGAGTAGCTTTACCCGTTCCATACGCCCAGTGAGCTTCCATGGGGAGTCAAACCCATGCTTCTTGAGTCCTGATACACAACTCGATCCAGTACTTCCCAACCTTGGGTAACCCAAGTGTTCTTGGACTACAACTCCCAGAAATCCTGGCCAGCCTTGCTAGTGTTGAAGGCTTCTGGGAGTTTTCATCCAAGAACATCTGGGGACCCAAGGTTGGGAAACACTGCTTTATCCACTACACCACACTGCCTATCCAAAAAGTGAGATAGATATATTATAAAAATAACAAAATAAAAATGATTGGTTTCTAGCAGTGCAATTTCTGTGGACGTTACCCATCGTAATTCTTTTTGTTTTTTTCTGGGTGGCGCACGTTCTCCTCTCCCTGACCAGAAGGGGGTCGGGCACAACAGATTTTTCTACTAGGGTCACTGTAGCAAATAGCAAAGCTGTGCGGTCAGAATTTCCCTAGTCAATAAGAAAATAAAAGAGGGTGGGAAACACCTCCCAGAAGGTGTTTAATTCAGATTTTGCATCAGAAGATGGCATTTCTCTCCACAAAACATTATTTCTAAGAAAAATCACAGGAATCAGCTTGAAAAATAGCCTGCACGACGCACACAAGGATCAGCCAGCTCTATAAATAGCACTGAATTAAATAGAGAGAAGATTGAGTGAATGGACTGGGAAGAGGTCCAGAGAGAGAGAGAGAGAGAGAGAGAGAGAGAGAGGGAGGGAGGGAGGAGGGAGAGGGAGAGGGAAGGAGGGAGGGAGAGAGAGAGATGGATGGATAATTCAACAAGAAAAGGGATATAAAACAGACAGGAAAAGGAGAGTCTTTTGACCCTTTGGCAGCTTTGAGAGGCGGAGGAATAAGATGGTAAGATGTTCTGCTTGGGGCTGACTTTGGGAGCGAAATCAAGATGGAGTCCCAAATGCAGATCCATGCTTTTTTGAAAAAGGGAGAGAGAGAGAAATGGGGAGGAGAAGGAAGCTCATGAAACGTGCCAACATTTAAGTGGTCTGCAGCAGAGTGTGCAAAATCTACTCTTTTTTTTTGGACTGCAACCACTGGGCATGCTGGCTACAGTGTTCAGGGAAGCATAAGCCACAAATGTGACTTTTCCCAGGTCTGCTCATATCTCTCTCTCTCTTTTGGTGGGTGGGTGCGTGTGCGCATATGTTTGCATGTGCAGGATTAAGAGAGAGGGAGAACAAACCATTATACACACCATTTTTCGAATAGCCTTATGGAAAAGTCAAGGTTGTTTACAAGGTGGTTGTGAGGATTGCTGAGTTCATTCCTATGAAGTGCCTTGAGTTCCTAGGAAAAGCAGCGGGCCAAGAAAGCAATGAGTCTTGTCACTGGGGCCATTGCTGTTCAGTGGGACCAATCTGGTCTCTAAATGCTGGGAGCTGCATTTCAAAAAACGTAACTTTTCCAAAGTGTGATCGTAACCTTTAATCCTAATGCTTCCCCCGTTTCCTAAAAGTGGTGATGATCTCTCCCCACATCCCCAAAAAACGGATGTTATTTTTGTTGGAAATGGCGTGGCCCCTGATCACCAGCTGCTGATGTGGCCATCATCCTTCTCTCCCCAAGGCCTGCACAGAGCTGGCGCTGGAGCAAACTGGCAAGAATACAGCAGAGGAGCTTTACCCATGAGAAATCAAGCGCATATATCTGTTGTTCTCATATAAAGAGTGCTGCATCATTCATGAACTTCCATCTGAGAACGTTCTCTACCCATGTCAGCAAATATGGAAGAACAAAGAATCGCATGGGTTTGCTTTCATCTACTCTTGAAGCCCTTGCCTGTGTCTTCCTTCTGGTTTTCAGTTAAATGGAGCATGAATTCACCCTTCTGAATTCTGCCTGTCTTCTTTTGAACATTGTCTTTCGACCCAAAAGAACTAGAAACTTGATCTTTGGCATTTCTTAATTAAAAAGGGACGGCCAAAGAAACCTACATCTAAATAAGCTGACCGAGGTTTTCTCTATGACACACCCCACACTCCTTTGGGATCCCAAAGCGTATGTACAGGTTGGCCGTTAGAAATGTCTAGCATGAGGTGAAATGTATGTATCAGACATATATTTCAAGTAGGCAGTTATGGTGGATCTGGGCAAGAGTAGCGTTCCCCTTAGGGTAAAATGTGTTGGAAGCATGTCCGATGAATGAAATATACAGAAGAATTCAGAAATAGACACAAGAAGGGAAGTGGCCCCCTTCAGAGCTGGTCCTACTGTCCGGGCAGTGGGCCAGAGCTACTGGAAACCCCACCCGGTACAAGCTTGTTGGCTCTGAGGTCACTGGTTTTAGCCTGAACTTGACAGGGGCTGTCCGAGGTCCTGAAACCGATCTCCAAAATAGGTCTAGTGCCATGCATTACTTTTTAAAGGTTTGGACTAGAACTCGGAACAGATTCACTGCTCCCAGAAGCTCCTCTAAAATCATCACAACCTCCAAAACGTGTTTGTGTGGGGACGAGGTGTGCTTAGATTTTGCAAGAGGGGAAGTGGGAGGGCAACCTAGAGGGAGATGTTTTTATATATATATTCTCTCCTTTATATTCTCTCCTTCTCTTAAATTCCAGCAATTACATGGTAGAAGGTCTTTTTTTTTCCATTCTAGGATAACCCTCCTATATGACTCTCTCTCTCTCTCTCTCTGTGTGTGTGTATTGTGTGTGTGTGTACACATATACAGTATATATAAAGTCATGTAGGAGAGCTATCTTAGAATGGAAAGAAGACCTTCTACCATGTAATTGTTGGACTTTAAGAGAAGGAGAGAAAAATATTCTCCAACCAGCAGAAGCTAGTGTTCAATTTGGTTTCCACCAGTTCTAAGCCCAGAATGCCTTTCTGGGTCATGGCAACCCAGGTGTGAAATGTCCAGTCCCTGCCTGATATTATGGTCCCTTGTTCCCAGATCTCGATGCGGATCAGCACATCTGTTTGCACTTTTGGATTCTGCTGGGCAAAGTGGCTATGGAATGGCTGGATAGCTCAGTGTTTTAGGTGTCTGGCTGCAGACCCAGAAGCTGGGAGTTTGATTCCCCACTAGGCCTCCATGACACAGTTTGGACTCGATGTTCCATAGGATCTCCCTCCCAGCTCTTCATTTTTAAGATAATGAGGATAAGTGAAGCTGTTGTGAGGAGTACTCACACTTCTAAATTTACCACTATACCATTGATCCTGCAATACCATCTGGAATTGTGTGGTGTGTCTTTCAAAAGCAATCCCTACAGCAGCCTGCAGAGGGGGTTGTAAGACAAAATTGAAACCAAGGTGGCTAGTAGCCTCCTCTACAGGTATGTTCTTTTTCAGGGGCACAGAAATTCGTACGGGGGGGGGGGGGGGATATCCCTACCCATTTTAGGCCATATCTACTTAAGGGAAAATGGACCCCTACATTAACCTATTATAGAAATTCATATGCATCTCAATTTATGCACATAATCTTTCATTGGAACTAAGCTAAATGTTCAAGGAGCTATTCTTACGTATATGTTTTATAAAATAAATCCAAGGGTATGATTCTCTCAGGATAAAAAGTATAAAAAGGGATGTTGGCATCGTGCACTGTGTATGGATCCGCCCCGATCCAAGACTGAGACCTGTTACACTGGTCCCGCATAATTTTTGTCCCTTCAATTCAAGTTTTCCTCGGGCACAAACCAGTTTGAAAATTGGGCTCAGCTTGCCCTGAAATCGAATCTCACCATTCTGTTTTGATCTAGACCTCATTCAAACCAGGCTGATCCAGTTAATAATTTTTGATATGTCCAAATCAACACGCAGCCCTATGGGGGGGGGGGTGTCTTATGAAATGGAAGTCCAGGTACAGTATACTGTACCTGAATGAATATTTCTTCCCATATAAGCAATCCAACCTTCAAAGGTGAAGAAGAGGCATGAGCTTAAGATCCCAGTGACATGTAAAACTTAGGGTGACTTGGTTGTATATGCCTGATCTTCAGGAATGTGCCCAATGCCTTTTAAACAGATGTCTAAGAGTTAAATTACACGTTAAGGAAAATGTTTATGTCCCAATCTCTTTTTTCAGCAATGTTTTCCTTCCAAGCACGTGATTCCTTCAAAGCTTCATGCACGAGCCGTCAGACTTGCAATGACCAATCATAAAACAAATATTTCAGGGATTTGCAGGCTTGGTCGGGTGATAATGACAGAACATGACAGCAAAATTACAAGACAAAAAAGTTTTATTTGTCACTCCTTTCTCATGGACCAAGTGGGGCGCTGCAGTCCGTGAAAACTGAGGCCAAATAAAACAGATTAATCTTGAGGATGTCGCAAGACGGTTTGTCGGTTTTGTTGTAACATGGCACAACTGCCCCTCGGGAGAGTTCTGCAGGATCACGAATCTCCCGAGAGGGGCAAATTCCCTAAAAATACTGCTTTATCATATTGCCTGATGTGTTTCAGCCGAATGAATGCTAATCAAGCTTTGATCAGGTCTGCTGATGGGAGACACAGGCGTACGTCTTTGTGGTCTGTGTGGCTGTGTCTATTTACATCCTGGACACGTTCCTCTCTTTTTGTAGCGCCTGGTGGGTCCTTCCAGCCTGCTGTTGCCAAACATCAATGTAGTTGTGACTCTCATTTTGCTTCTTTGCTTTTTCTCTGCTTGAATAAGACTCTTGGAGAGAGATGCAAGCCATGAATTTTTGTGAAATAATCCTCTCTTCCTATTTACTCTGCTTGCCGCTGAGCCTGCAGAATCAAACTAAATCTGTCCCTTTGTTTTCACTGGCTCTTTAAGTCTTAATTTATTCTCTTCTTCTCTTCATTTTTTTCCCCCTTTTTGCTCCCTCGGCAAAAAATTTGGGTCCCTACTACCGTCTGTTCTGCTTCCATTCACGTCACTCTTAAGCTGTCACAAAAAATGTGACTTCCTATTACTTATGTGTAGTTTCAAAGATGGGCAAAGTTAATAACAATCTTGTACTGTCAAGTCAATTCTGACTCCTGGCAACCCTTTCCAGGGTTTTGCAGGTAGATAATACTCAGAAGTGGTTTCCCATTCCCTTATTCCAGGGGTGCCCTGAGACTGTGCAGCTTGCCCAAGGCCACACGGGCTGGTTCTATTTACAGGAGGCACTGTAGGGAATTGAACTCCCAACCTCTGGCTCCGCAGCCAAAGACCTAAACCACTGAGCTCCCAGTAAAGCCACCATGATGGCTGTGGAATACTGGGAGCTATAATCCCAGGAAGTAAATTTTCCCAGTCTTGAACAGCTTTAGATTCAACCTCCATCCTAGTTTTTCATGGAGATGGTCAACATCTAGTTGACCAGCTGCTTCATGGTCAACGATTTAGGCCAACTTTTAAAAAGAACTAATATTTGGTTGGAAGAATGCAGTCACGTGGATCCTCAATAGACTTGACACTTATGTGGAGTGCTATGGCTGTGACTGCCTGGGGATGATAGGGGTTGTAGTCCAACACCATCAGATGATACTCTGTTGAGGAAGAGAGATTGAAACCAGATAGATATGAGAATAAAAGACTTGTCTGAACAAACAAGCAGCCTAACCAACCAATTGACCAACCCACAGCAAACAATGAGAAGTGGCCTTCAGAGAGAGAGGAGTTCTCTAGCTGAGTAACAGGGAAGGCACCATCTGGTATCCCTGGAAGGAAATTTCAGAGGCTGATGGGGTACCAAAGAAACCTTGAAGATCACAATAAGCTTCTCTTTGAGAATCCAAGTTCGATTCCCCCACTGGGCCTCCTTGACAGGGGCTGGACTTGATGATCCATAGGATCCCTTCCAGCTCTGCAGTTCTAAGATTATATTGATCTAACTTGCCCCAATGATTGCTCCTTAGAAAAAAATTCTCTTCCAAGTCCCTGATTTCTTAAATGCAACTCTCCTTCTTTCCCACCCAACGAGATTGACCAATAAGAGCGAGAAGAGCTGCCGCCTCTCTTCCGGCCAAGCCCTGCTGTGACATCACAGCAGATCGACCAATGGGTTCAACGAGAGTGGACCAAAGAGAAGAGGCTGAGGCTTAGACCAGCTTTACTGGGGTCTTAACAGATGCTTAAAGAACATTCACAGAGGATGAATGTGCTAGTTCAGATATTCCGAACTGGAGTTGGAGGAAGATACACGTCAACAACATTTAAAGGGCACATTTTTCCCGCTCTGATTCTACTCTACCACCATTAAAAAAATTAGGCCAAGTATCCCACACGTTCCGCACATAATATCAGCTTAAGCAGAGGCGCATAAGAAGACAAACCTCATTTCTGAAACTGAGAATTCTCTTTTCTCCGTCCCCCTTTCTCTGACAGTGATGGAATTGTCCATATACCCATTTATAAATTATCATATTTCACTTTGTCTTTTTGCTCTTCCATTTTCATTTTGATCCCTGCATAATACGTACCTGTTTACGGCACGCAAGCGTTCTCATTACAGCAACATTGAAAATGAGACTCGAAGCTGGGATGTTATTGACTTAACGCAGATATTTGTATATTTTTCTGTATTTGGTCTCGTTTATTCTTTTTAAAATTCATGCAGTTTTTCGCTCTCCTGCCCCGCCCCCCGCCCACCGCATTTCCTCCCTCAGTCTCTGTTATTGCCTTTCTAGCGTGTTATATATCTTTTGTAATTGGGACAGGCTTCTGGAATATAAACAGATTCCCTACGCTTGTGATTCTGTTAAAAGAAAAGCCATAGTTTGCGATTGTTTTTTCCTTGGCACTAAATGTCAGAGCCCCTTGTTTTATAGGAAAACCTAATTTGGAGGCTTACTGCCCCCTAGCATTGGCTAAGGATTGAATTTTTAAAACCCACGGTGGCTGTTTATTGGGTTTGCAAATAACCTCCTTCTTTTTCTAAGATCAGTAGCTGCCCGAGGTGTTTTTGCTTTGACCGGAACCATGCTTTATCTGCTCTAGTTGATTTATCAGCACTGCTCCTTTCTTGCATCAGAGGAATTTGAACACTGTTCCTCTTGACCCCATCATCTCTCCGTTAGACTACAGGAATGTGCTCAAGGTTTGGGCCATGAAGTGTTCGTGAACAGGAAACTCCCGACATGGCAATCCCAGCTGTACCTTAGGCCTCACTCTTTCTGCTATCATCCCACTGATCTGCCACCTATGAGCTTGCCTCACTTTGCCTAATGGTAGGGATGGCCCTGAACCAAACTGGATCAGCAGTGGAATCTTTCCTTAACATCGGCTCCCGGGTGGGATCCTCTGTTGTTTTCTGGGAGTGCCGTGGGGTTTAGAAGGTGCGGGATTAGTTGTGTGGGATATGCAACACCCTTCCTGCCTCCAACGTCCAAGAGATTCAGAGGAACCGGCTGAGTGCCTGCCCCCTGAGATTCACCACCAGAGCTGGCCGCTCCACTCTGCCCAATGGCTGAGCCGGCCCTGTACCTCAACAGTTGCCTTTTCTGGACAATCGTCCAGCTTTCCCGCACCATTCCTTTCTTATCTGGACATGATTGTAATACCCCAGTAGCTCTTCTGGAGATGGGACACATTTTATTTTCAGATTTTAGTTCTTCCCGTTAGGGAAATTCTGAGAGCTCCCGTCCGAAAGAGGGAGGAAGGAAGGGGTGGAGAGAGGAAGATTTCTCATCTGTGATCTCTTCTGCAGGAAAATGAATATTGCAAAAGCCTCCACCCCACAACCCCAAAGAAAAAGGGTGTGAAGTTGTATAGATCTGGAGAGCAGCTTGTCGGGGAAACGTAGAAGATCTGTTGCAGCATTTCCTCTGGGATCCTTGGGTATTAGAGAGCAGATGATGAGAGCGAGCTGCTGTCACTTCCACTCCTCCTCCAAGCCAGCTGTGTGGGGGGAATCTGATGAAAGATGAGGCCTTGTGTTTCTGTATCTCTTTAGCCACATGGCCCATGATTAATTTCCCCTCTGCCGGCCTCCGATCTCACTCTCTCAAATTACTTCTGGCCCTGGGAAGCCAGCAGTGGCCGGGCACGGGCTGAGAGGAGGGGAGAAGTGGCAGAAGCCCTGGAAATGTGGCCATGAGAGTGGAATGAGATGTGGGCTGCATAATTTTGTAATTAGGGAGGGAGGGAGGGAGGGAGGGAGGGGAGGGAGGGAGGGAGGGAGGAAGGAAGGAAGGAAGGAAGGAAGGAAGGAAGGAAGGAAGGAAGGAAGGAAGGAAGGATAAAGAACAGGGAGGAAGACTTGGCATGGTTATGGGATGGCTCACAGATGAGAAAAGTTATTTCTTGGACATAGTGCCTATCATCCACCCTGCTGGTTGGGGGATTCTGGGGGTTGTAATCCAGAAAAGTAACTTTTCTAAGCTCTGGTGGTGAACAGCATCCTTCACTCTACCAGAAGCGAGGTAAGCAGGCTATTTTAGAGGCTGGGCTGTATTGCAAGAAGGAGCTGCAGCCAGGGAGGGGCTGAGGAAGAGCCAGGAAGGCTGACATTGCTGGCCCCCTGCCCTGCCTGGCTGAGGGGGCAGCCTCACTCAGCCCCATGGGGGGGCTCTTGCTTCCCACCACGGAGCATGTAGGGCATCCAGTTCCTTCTATCCGCTTGGAGAGTCTGCAGAACAGTTTGACTTTCAGCCCCCCCCCCCCCCCCCCCCGCATCTCATCTCTCCACCTCTGCTCCTTTTCCTCTCCTGACTGCCCCGAGAAACCCATCAGGGCTTTCAGTTGTCAATTACACTTCATGACAGCCAATCAATCTTGAGTCTAAATGCTGTAATAAGACCCTGCTGGAGAGCTCAGTGCTGTAGATCCCTGGCTGCGAAGCCAGAGGTTGGGAGTTTGATTCCCCACTGTGTCTCCTTGACAGGAGCTGGTCTCAATGATCCAGAGGGTCCCTTCCAGCTCTGCAGTTCTAAGATGATGATGATGATTCTGGGAAAGAGAGAGACCTTTCACTTGGCCCTTCCTCCCTCCCTCCCCATAATTAAGAGTGGAGGGAAAAACTCCATTTCCGTGAGGATCTTGGCAATTTCTGGTTCACCTACCTTGCTGCACTCGATGGTCATAGAGTGGGGGCGGAGGTGTGGGGGCACAGCTTTCATTTCACTTCATTTTCTCCCACGGTTTGTGTTCAAATGGTGGAGCTAGCCTGCAGCATTTATAAGAAAAGAGATCTCTAAGGAGAGCGCTAGGCCCTTTCCCTTATTCTGTAAGCAGAGGGTTGTTGTTTTTTTTTACAAGATTCCATTTGTGCTCAGAAAAAGCCCAGCCAGGACACAGAACATTAGGGCTGGTTTTCCTCTTCCACAGAATCCAATGGAAAAGATTTATTCGGGCACAGCAGGGGCGAGTGGCTCCAGTGTTCTGAACCCACTCCCTGTTTTAATCTGGTAAAGTTTGGATATAAACCTGGAACGGAACCGATTCACAGCTGCACTGACCTCAGACCTGCCTGGGAAAGAACCAATTCATAGTACACGGGGGCCAAAACAATTGCACAGGTTTACCATCTGGGCTGGAGGAATCCACCTAGCATATTGGAAGTAAATTGTTCTGAAAAGGGGTGATGGGGAACGATTCAGATAGCACCATCCTGCCTGTTTTGAGTCAGGTTTGTGGTTTTTGTTCTGATCCATCAGGGCTCGCCTGTATAAACCAGCGTGACTTGTGGTCATCCCATGGCATATTCATATAGAACACATCTGGAGTGCTGGAGAGAGACAGCGCTGCACGAGAAATGTTTCTGAGTACCTGGGTACACCTCACCATCTCAAGGACACATCCTGCACAGCTCTGGGCTTAGTGGTAGGGGGCTGTCTAATTTCATCTGATCGCAGTATCTCTCTCTCTCTCTCTCTCTCTCTCTCTCGCACATGTATATTTTTCTCCATGTGTAGGGCATCTCCCTCTGTTTTACACGCACAGAGGTGCACCCCTTTTGTATGTCTCCTTGGGAAACACGTGCAGGGACCTAAGAGCAGAAAACTTCCATGCCACTTGTATTTTCTCCAGGCATTCTTAACTGTTCTTGAAATCCCAGGAAGTACTTCATTACGTTATGAGCTTGCATTGGTTGAACTGCCTAATTTCGCCGTCTAAATCTGACCTTGTTGGCAGATGCTGGGGACATCCATGGCAGCCCTCCACCACTTACCAGAAGCCCCCCCAAAAAAACAACAACAGGTGCCATCTGTCACAAAGAGTCATGCTGTTATGGATTTAATAGGGCCAGTCAATTGGTTCCCATTTTGAGTCTGAACTTTACAAGAACTCTCCACAGGGATGAACTCTATCCTCGAAATTGGTTCAAAACTTTGGATGGCTCCCATAAAATTCAAAGAAAAAGCCAGAGTGGATCTTCCCATCCTCATGAAACTGGCTTTACTGCCTACTGTCTTTCAATGTGGTAGAGAGCACTAATGACTTATTATATACCAGCTTCATGTGTCCCTGTTGCGATGGGAAATTTGGGAGAAAATTTCATTCTGTAATTGGTATGATGTGATTTGTAGGGCAGCTAATAACTTTGTGACACACACTGCATGCTGCTACAACAACAAATTGAAGTGTTATCACACCTTTGACAAGCAAATTAATTTCAATGTGAGTTTATGTGACTTACAATCCTCTTCTCCAGACACATCATAGTATGCCAAGGAATACTTCTGCATTGACTATGCTCACTCTCTTAGATCCCAAGGTTGAAAAAGATACCTTTTTTTGGACTATAATGCCTTGCATCTTATATGGCCATGCTGAGTCTCGATTCCTGGGAGGTGCAATCCTCCAAAAGAGTGAATTTCCCACTTCCTGGTTTGATTGTCAAAGAGGCAGCATTGATCCAAAAGAGGAGCTCATGATCTGCATTGCTAACTCATTTTGTTTTCCCCTCTGCACATCTACTCCTGAGAATGATGAAAACGGATCAAAAGGAAGTTCTTATGGATCCTTGAGACTGGTCAGGAATGATCGTTATGCGAGGGCAACAGAACTCAGCACGAGAGAGCAAAAAGAAATGCTTGGAGAAAGAAGCTCTTGGATGAATCACCCTTTTCTTAATCAGAATGGAAGTTGTCCAGGACTTTCCGTGATGGCTCCGTTTCTTGAGCATCAGCTTCTAGGGTCAGGAAGACCAGATGACACCTTCTCTCCTACAGGAATTGGACACTGTCCACCTATTTGTCAGCTCATTCCAGTCTGGATTCTTGAGCAAGTCATCCCATCTTCGAGGCTTACGTCAGGCCCAGGGGAACTTGCTGTGCCAGGAGAGTGTGACGCCAATGTCATCTTAGCCCACAACATAGGTAAGCAAGGGGGAGGATGCGGGAGAGCATGTCAGAAGGGCATGTGTGGCTTGAGGAATGGATGGGAAGGAGGGCAAATCTAGAGTGTAGACCAGAGATGGTGAAGGTTCTTTTTGTGGTCTACAGCAGTGGTTCCCAACCTTGGGTAACCGAGGCGTTCTTGGACTGCAGCTCCCAGAAATCCTGGCCAGCACAGCTAATGGCGAAGGCTTCTGGGAGTTGCAGTGGAGGAACACCTGGGTTATCCAAGGTTGAGAACCATTGGTCTACAGCACTTAGGAAAAAAAGAAAAAGAAGAAGACTGATGGAGAAGGGCGGGAGCAAAGAAGTGGAGCAGTTGGGAAGTTGAACCCAAAGTTGAACCCATGTTGCGACATGTTGTGGCAGGGCCACTGATACATCCAACTGAACGGAAAAGAAAGCCAGCTGGATGCCACTGGATTATCCCACTGGTTCCAATGGGACCTCATGAGAGAGACTAACCATTTCTGGATGAGGGACATAAAGCATTACTTCTCTCACTCTCTGCACCCTCCTCTCCTGCTTTCTCTCTCCTCTCTCTCTCTCTCTTCCGCTTGACCTCTCGCTGTCCCTGATCGGATCTGTATTGCTGTAAACTCCAATTAACGCTGGCATTTGGGGCGGATGACACAGCTACGCTCCTTACCAGGGCCGTGGCTGCTTCCTCCTCCGTTTGGCCCATTAAATCAACTCCTGGTGCCAGAGTAATTTCATCTTCGTCTTGAGGAGCCAATGGGCTGTGCCACTCCGAACATCTGTAGAGGCTCAGAGGGTGCATACCTAATAAGGACTTGAAACTAGTTCTGTGCTAGAGAACAAACAGAGTGGCCAGATGGCCGATCATTACCCATTTTTATTAATTACTGCCTCTACAGTCTTTGATTGGCCCATATGGGAAGCTCTCCTCATGCAAGCAACCATTCCAGCTATTCATAAAATAAACCTTCTCTTAATTAAGCGGAATGTCCCATTCTTTCGACTTTGCCGTGAGGGTGAAAAATGGTTATCTTAACATGCTCTGTCTTGATCTCAGGCGATGAAAAGGGGGGGGGGGGGAAAGAGAGAGAGAAACACAGGAAACGAAAAATCGTTTCCAGATGTTGGTCCAAAGGAACAATGTTTTCTTCTCAGCTGTTTAATTACAAACCTCTGGAATTCCTGCATGAGTAAACATTTCTTATTTTATTGCTAGTTTTTCTTGGAATTGCACTTTCTGGAAAGAGGAAAGCAAGATGCTGCATGCAAATTTCTGCCAAGAATGGCAAAGGGAATTGCTAAGAAACATCATCTCTCCATGAGTGGAGTGTCAGAATGAAACTGCGGCAAATGCAAAACTGTGTGTGAGCCCAGACCCCCAGTAGAAGTTGGGGGTCCATCTTAGTGCTTCAGGTTCCAAAGATCATGCGTGTTCTAGTTTATGAGAATCAGTTTGATGTTCTGTGGTCTAGATCTATCAATCAGCAGCCACTAAAGCAGACCCATTGAATCAATGGGGATTTTGGAAATTCAACAGGTAGTATGGTTGATTCAGTGGGCCTTCTCTACATCAACGGGCAACTTGGATTTAGCTCAACAATTTGAGGAAGAAAGAGTTTAAGATGGCCTCTGAGAGTCTACATTGGGTTCTGTGAGGAAATGATAGTTAGGAATGATATGGCCTCTGTCTTAATGTCGGGGTCAAATGGGACATAAATTGATAAGAAGACCCCTTCTGGAAGTCCATCACTTCCAGCATTTTATTTCCCATGTGGTCACCTTGCTGTTCCTCAGAAAGCACATGTGCATGTGATGACGCATTGATAGCTCCTCTTTTTCTCCTCCTCCTCTTAGGTGACATTTAACAATCAATTTCCCTTCTGTGATTCCGCACAAGACACATGATTCTCTCACTCACTGCATTTTATCTTCTTCCCCAACAACCCTGTGAGGTAGGTTAGACTAAGAAAATGAGACTATCCCAAGGTGAATGTCATGACTGAGTGGGGATTTCAAGCCACTGCTGATGTAGGCTCTGCCCCTTTGCCTCTCTTTCTAGTCCCTAGCTAATAGGTTACACTCAGAAAGAGAATCGGGGCCTGCTCACTGTTGTTGTTCTGCCTAGCAGAAGACCAGATGTCACTCAGCTCTGTGGGAAGCTGGTGAGTCTGCTTCCATTCTGGTTTTTAGTCCAAATATTACACCCCTGAAAGAGGTTTCATCCTCTTCGATAGTTCCTTTAAAGTTCAGGCAAAAATCCAGAGCAAATTCACCACCCCTACAATGTCAGAGTTATCATCTTCCTGTTTCCTGCTCCCCCCTTTCCATCTGCGGGAACCAACTGGACAGGTGGTTCTTTAGTGGAGATGGGTTAATATTCCCCACAACAACGGAGGGGCACCAGGCTAGTATCTTCTTTCCAACAGAAGATAACAGTCAAGATGGTCAGGAGGGACAGCTGGAGGGCTGCCATGGGTTCCCTACAGCTCTTTCTATCTGAGTTGATCTTTCCACTCTGGCTAATGGTAGGAGAGGAGAGATCACGTGGTAAACAAGCCAGCTAAAGATTCAGCATGCTGAATCCTGCCAGAGGTAGTCCTGATCAAATCCCTCTGCACGGAAATGGGAATAGCCCGAGAGACGGTCCTTTCAAGTGGAGAATGTCCCTCTCGATTGTGCCCTTTGCCGATGAGTCAGCTTTAATCCACGAGGGCCATTTTTAATCAGCATGCCTGCTAATTAAAGGGACTAGCTTAATTAGTTTTGATTCCAGTTTGTTATTTCCGCAAGAAGGAATGAACAAAGAACACCGTTGAGATTGGTTTTCTTTCCAACAAAGAGGAGACATGCAGAAAAAGTGAAGAGTCAAGAGCCAGCCTCACCCTTTGGTCAACAACACAACGAGGGACCATCGCTAACGCTGATGCTTGGAAAATATAGTTGGAAAGCTTGCAATCAAAATTGAATGGAGCAATTGAATTGAATGGTTTCACAGGCAAGCAGTCCACCTGCTCCCTTAACTGGTTGGTGAACCTCATGGTTCCTCTTGAAAAGTACGCATGGCCAGCTCTGCCATGCCAGAAGGATCGATCCATCTTTCTCCCTCACTGTCTCAGTCAAGACAAAGGCACGGTAGATTTGATTTCTTTATTAAAATGGCACTCCTGTTAAACATCCACATGGGGATGGTAGATCACGGAAGCATTGAACGTCTACTTCCCCGATAATCACTGCCTTTTGCATCATTTATCCCCTACAACCGCAATAATTTCCCCACCCTCATGATCTCCATGGGTGCCATCATAAATCAGGAGTTCTGGCTTCATGTGACCGAGGGGGTGCCAGCTTCTGGAAAGATCATAATTCTCATAGCTGCAGTCTGTGCCTTCTCCAGGCGAGTGAATTGTTAGGGCTGACACATGAGTCTTCCTGTGGGAATCCCCCTGGGTGGGGTGGGATGGTCTCTTGGTGTTACTCATCCCTCACTGTTCATGGTCTTCTCCACCACCCCACCACCTGGTCTCTCCATCTTCGTCTTCAATTCCTTATTGTGTTGTTTGTAGGTGGTTAGCTTGGAAGATAATAGGACGTGAAATGAAAATTTCCAGTCAATAAAAGGAAACCTTGGAGGCTTTTTTAGAGCTTGATGCTGTCATCCCTCGGTTGGGATTTTAACAGCAGACCAGTTGACAGCAGATCGTAAAATCCTCTGTTCCCCCCTACAACTGATAGAATTGAATTAAGAACCATTTAATTCCATCCCGAAGAGATTTCTCTACGTGACTGGTGAGCGAGGTTCTTACCTGGCGATTGCACTGAGGAGAGGAATAGTGAGGGCCAGGGATTAAAATCAATTGAGCAACTTTTATCTTCCCCTATTAGCCTTCTCCCCAGTAAACCAAATACCTACCTCTTTTATCTACTTTGTAGCTGGGTGGATAGCTCAGTGGTTTAGGCATCTGGCTGCAGAGCCAGAGATTGGGAGTTCGATTCCCTACAGTGCCTCCTGTAAATAGAGCCAGCCTGGGTGGCCTTGGGCAAGCTGCACAGTCCCAGAGCACCCTCAGAAGAAGGGTATGGGGTAAACCATTTATGGTGACCCTTTTCAGGATTTTGCAGGTAGAGAATACTCAGAAGTTGTTTCCCATTCCCTTCTTCCAGGGGTGCCCTGAGACTGTGCAGCTTGCCCAAGGCCACCACAGGCTGGCTCTATTTACAGGAGGCACTGTAGGGAATCGAACTCCCAATCTCTGGCTCTGCAGCCAGATGCCTAAACCACAGATAGATAGATAGATAGATAGATAGATAGATAGATAGATAGATAGATAGATAGATAGATAGATAGATAGATAGATAGATAGATAGATAGATAGATAGATAGATAGATAGATAGATAGATAGATAGATAGATATTTTGCCACTGCTGTTGAGCCCATCATAGGCTGGGCATTTCCAGTAACAGCCCTTGGAATGGAAATGATCAGGACCATTTTGTGCCCTGCCTCTGCCGGTTTGCTTCGGCTTAGAGAGCTTCCACCACCCCGGCGGATGTATCGAATTTCCTTGACAATGCCAAATGAAGCCGGCGTCAACTCGCTTTTATTGGAATTAGCGAGATGTATTTGTTGTACACGGAGGCACGTCACATTCCGCACCACTCTGCACTGTTGGGAGAGGTGCCGTCGATAAAATAAAATGAAATGCAGAAAGGGAAGGAAGAGCGTTGCCAATGTGAGCTGCATCAGAGTAGATCGGTGTTTCTCTCTCTAGAGTTAAGAACAGGCCCTCCTGCTTCTGCTTCTGTTCTGCTTCTGCTTCTGCTTCTGCTTCTGCTTCTGCTTCTGCTCTCTTATTATATTATTATTATTATTATTATTATTATTATTATTATTATTATTATTATTATTACTACTACTATTACTATTACTATTACTATTACTATTACTATTATTTATTTATTATTATTATTATTTATTTTATTATTATTATTATTATTAAAGTCAACAAATAAATTATCATTATGGGGGGGGGAGGGGATTTAAAGCTTTAAATTGTTGCTTTTCCAGATCAGGTATCTCAGAATCTGTTCAGCATCTGTTCAGAATCCTGTCCTGGGAATTTTGGGAGTTATAGTCCTGAAAACATAGACTTTTCTGAGGTTTAGCTAGGGAATTCATCTCTGTATTTGTGTGTCAGTAGAGCTGAGGGCTCAGTGATGGCTGTGCTGATGGAGGAAAGACCGTCAGAAGTGCCTTTCCCTTCTGAGAATCAGAATCTCATCTAATTAGGGTTTGTACCATCCATGCCAAATCAACCCTGAGTGCTCACTGGAAGGACAGGATCCTGAAGCTGAGGCTCCAATACTTTGGCCATCTCATGAGAAGAGAAGACTCCCTGGAAAAGACCCTGATGTTGGGGAAGTGTGAAGGCAAGAGGAGAAGGGGACGACAGAGGACGAGATGGCTGGGACAGTGTCATCGAAGCAACCAACATGAATCTGACCAAACTCCGGGAGGCAGTGGAAGTCAGGAGGGGCCTGGCGTGCTCAGGTCCATGGGGGTCATGAAGAGTCGGACACGACTTAACAACTGAACAACAACAACCATCCATGCTTGCTCTAATACCTGAAAATTCAGGGTCCCTGAGTCAGCCTGGGAGCTCTCCCAGGTGCTTGAAACTTTCTATTTCAAGCTTCCTCGTCTCCACTGACTCCAGAGAGTTTAAAATAAGACTCCACAGAACTCTAGTCCGTTCCCCGTGGATGTGAGGTCAATAGGGGTTGTAACCCAACCCATCTGGAAGGTCCCCATTTTAGGCAAGGTTGATCCATCTGTGATCCCGCCTGTTGCAGTTGTGGGTTGTCTCAAAAACTTTGTGCGACTAATTCAGCAAGACTTGGCTTTGAGTTCCTGCTCGTGGAGAGGACCCGCTCCGTTTATTGCATGCATCATGATTGCAAAGCTGGGGGTGACCATTTGTAGGACCTCTAGATAACATAGGATTGCAGTGCCCATCAATCAAGCCAGGGTAGCTAATTGTGGAGCTTAATGGGAACTGTAGTCCTAACAGTATCTGGATGACAGCAAAATGTTCCTCCCTGCAGTTAAGTGACAGGGCCCTAAACCCCGATAGCCAGACTGGCCCTCAGATGATCCTTTCCTATTACACGAGCTTAACACTACCATATTTGCTCTTTTCTCCCCCATCCCCTTTCCTGGCAGGCTTCTCTCTCTCTTTTTTTGTGAATTTAAATCCCTCTCCCCCACCTGAGGTGGTGTGTTGCTTCGCTCTCACCTTGCCAACGGGCATTTCCCTTCCCCGAACGCTGATTGGAGTGACGCCGTTGTCGCCACTGCAGGCTGGAATTCAAGGTTGTGTGGAGCGCTCTCCCGAGATCAGCTGGAGGCACTGGGTTGGTGGAAGCCGAGGCGGTTTTGCAGGTGTTGATTGATTCTGGGGGAGTGAGATCTTCAGGAAAAGATCCGGGGAGAAGGTTATAAAGATGTCTCTGGGACGACCAGGACCATGCTGACTGGGGTGGGTGGGGGGAGCCTCTGAGAGCTGTCGTGTCCACCACAAGCAATTTCCCCCACGTTCTTGGTGAGGTTTCATCCTTCTGTATTTTGCCAAGTGCAGACGGGTGACAACGATAAACAAGAACAGCGACTGGGTCCTGCCCTGCCTTGGGGGGGGGGGGGGGGAAATCAGGACAACAGGTTTACTGACCCTGCTAAGCGAGCAAGACAGGGTACCAGCTCCGCTGTGTCTCAGAGTGAGAGCAGAGGTCGTGCGGCTGAAGGCAGCTGGAGGGAACCCCAGATGGGTCAGGGAAGCCAAGAGGGTTTAAATGGAGAGAGTCAAACAGATGTGGCTTTTTGTAGCTGGAAAAAGACAGAGTGGAAACCTGAAGCTCAGTGAGGAACTTAACTGGGACGTCAAGTCCAGAAAGCACAAAAACCTTGTTAGCCTGATGCAGGCATAACTTTATAGCTGTATTAAAGCGTTAGCCAGCCTTTAATGTGGCACTCGGCGGCCGGCACTGTACCCTTTGTCTGTTGCAAGCAGAGGTTTTCTGTTGAGTTCTTTCACTTAAAGGCTGAACCCTAAGTGAAGTCAGTAAGTAAACATCAGCACACCTGCCGGGCTGCCCTCTTAGATCAGGAGAGTGTGTGATAGCCACCGAGACAGACGTGCCTTGGGACGCAATAATCGCACAACAACAGCGGTACAGTCACAAGAACACAAAGGCTGGTCGATCCACAGCTCTTGTCGTCAGCTGGGGCGAGAATAGATCCCTTGCTACGTATGGCTATCGAGGTGGGTTTTGGGATAGCCCATCACCCTGGAAGTCAAGCAGTGGCCTGTCTCACTGTCATGACCCTTATTCGGGCAAATGTATTTGCTTCGCAGTTTGGGTGGGGAGGGGAAGCAGAGAAGAAAAACAAAGCAGAACATTAAAACCATTCCTTCTCTCATCACCCGGCGTATACAAGCTGCCAAGTTTCCTAACAAACACAATATGTAAAGGGGGAGGCATTTTGCACCCATGAAAATCGGAGCAGCGAGGTGTGGTAGCATTCAGTCTTGCTAAGACGAAGGGTATTCAGATGCAACCATTCAAAGCCATGGAAGGGATTTTCTGTCTGTGCGTACGCGCCGCCTGGCAACCTTTTCCCCCCAAATGTAAAATATCTTGGCTGTTTGCAAAACAGTGTTTAAATGCCATAAGGCACAGTCCACTTAGAAGACTAACAGCCTGTAAAATGTCATCAGGGTTTTTGTTTTTTTGGGGGGAAAAATCCAATTAAGCTGGATCACATTTACACAAACAACGTTTTTTTTAAAAAGGTCTTTCAAACTTGCAGTGTTCACAACCCTCCCTCCCCCCTGCTCCTTTGGGATGTTGCCAAGCCTTTTTGCTGATATTTCTAGTTGTCAATTTGTGGTCATTACACGCCGTCAACTTGACTCCAACTTATAGTGACCCTATGAATGTGTGGTCTCCAAAACGTCCTGTCCTCAACTGCCCTGCTCAGCTCTTGCAAGCTCAAGCCCATGGCTTCCTTTAGGGAGTCAGTCCCTCTCATATTTGATCTTCCTCTTTTCCTGCTGCCTACCTTTCCCAGCATGATTGTCTTTTCCAGAGAATCCTGCCTTCTCATGGTATGCCCAACGTAGGACTATCTCAGTTTCAATGCTCATATGTAATTATTGCCTTCAATCTTCCATTATGGAATTCGAGATGTGGAAATCCATCATGGAACTCAAGACACATGTGAAAGGGTTGGCAGGTATGGATGGTCAAATCTGTGATTTCCTTTACCTGATATTCAAAATGTTTGATCTCAAAGGGCTAGATCTAATTAGTAATCCAGCTGGTGTAGATTCATGGACCCACTTGCTGAATGGTGCATCAAGACCTGTATAAATCCTCCCGGTGGCATCGTTCCCTATTTCATTTGAGCCTCGTCCAGATATAATGAGCTTTTTACATCCTTTAGTTACCTTTTCATTCTGACTGAGGGTTTCTTCCTCGGTTTTGCTTCCTGGCTTCTCTACCAGCTCTGGATTGCCCATCTGTCTTGTTACTCTCTCCTAGACCATCTCATGGGCAGTTTTCCTAGGCAAATTCCTTTTCTCTAGCATGAGAAGCCGTTGAGCCTGGATCAGACCATTGGGTGGATCCAGACCCATAACGCTGGCACGGACAGGCAGCAGCTGTTCTAGATTTCAGGCAAGGTTCTTTCCTAGCCCTGTTTGGGATGCCAAGGTTGGAACTGGCACATGCAAAAGTCCATCATAGAAGGATTCTGTCCCCAAAGCAGCCTACCAGAAGCTTTTCTGCAGAAGGACAGGGGACTGAGAACGGCTTTGGCCAACTTAGGGACTCCCCCATAAAGAGCCCCACTTTGCCTGTAATCTCTTTGTGCAAAAATAATGCTATTTATGATTTAAATTATTGACGATCGGTGTGTTATTTATTAATGAGCAGGACAGATCCAGTGTCAGCGTTGTCCGCTCTTGTTTTATGTGACCTGCGGTTGTTCACCCATGACTTTTTCATGAGCAAACTTTGGCCCCGGGTTCAGTTTCCAGCTTTATCATTGAAGGGGCATCCTTGACATGGGGCTATTGAGTGCCGACATAGTCACTTTGCTTATTGTAACCTTGAAAGGAGCACCTGTATCAACTCAAGTTTCCTGCAAAGAGGTAGCCTCTTCCTATTAGTTAAGAGGGTTCGTTTATTTCCAGAAAAGAAACACAGATGTATCCCCCCCTCCCGTATCCACACTCATCACATCCTTCCTCTTCCTTGGAACACTGCTTTATAAGCAAATGCTTCATTCTCCGTGTGAAGAAAAAATATAGATCTGTTCTGGCGACTTGTATTGGAAAAGGTTTCTCCCGGGTCTCATTATTTTTATCTCGAGGATACACTGGTTGAACACATTCACAATATAAGAAGAAAATGATGTCTTATTGACCGCAGACCATAGACTGACGAACCACATGAGGGCTCTTTCTAAAATGGAGGGTGGGGAGGCAGATGGTCATGCATTGCCTAAGAACATCAGCCTTCCATACACGCTGTCGTCTTTAAAAACAATGATTGGAAAAAATCTGAAATAGTTGAAAACTGATGGAAAGTATACGGAACCATCGGAGATAAGACCTATCAGCCTTGCATGTGGATGAGCCCACCCATGAAAGATTCTTCAAACAGCTGTCTTTTTCCACCACAGAAAGATGGTCTTTATGTCAAAAATGCAACACCCAGCATCACAAACAGGGGTACCCAAATTAAATGGGGAAAATGTTCTTGATCCTGTCTTTTCTCTTGCATACATGCAACTAGTTTGCTTGGGTTGGAAATCTCTTAGGTTCTTCCTACCTTGTTTTCCTCTCCCCACCTGTTCTGTCCTCCTCTCTCCGTGAATTTTCTTTGTAACTTCCTCCCCTCCTACCCTCCCTTTTTCTCTCTTTGTCTTTTTAGTGTGGACACAGACTTTCTTTATCCTCGCTGCTTCATATCAGGCAGCAGGAATATCTTCTCCCTCCCTGCTCAACTATTTGGAGAGTTTCGGGCCCTGCAAGGCGAAGAAGCACTTACAGTTGCCTACAGGCCCTGTGAAGAAATGCCGCTAGGTCTATCAGCGACACCTAGTGTCTAAAGATAGCAGTGCAGGCTATAAGCAGTTCTTAATTGAATAAAATCAATCCATGTAATTTTTAAGATGTACAACTC
This sequence comes from Intellagama lesueurii, assembly GCA_037013535.1. Classification (NCBI taxonomy): domain Eukaryota; kingdom Metazoa; phylum Chordata; class Lepidosauria; order Squamata; family Agamidae; genus Intellagama; species Intellagama lesueurii. Next base: position 20,044,536 of record JBAJHW010000012.1, on the reverse strand, counting down.
TGAGGTTCCCTTAGCAGCCAAGTCAATTTCTAGGTATGTGGATTTTGTTTTCTGGAGTCAGACAGTCAGACTCATGCACATGTATTATTATAGACAAATCTTTTTAATTGTTTCTTCCTTCTTAATTGTGGCTTTATTGGCTCACAATGGCTTTCATGAATAGGCTGCAATTTAATTAATTATATTTCTGTCCTGGCTTTCTCTCAAAACTGGAATGTGAAGAGTGCTAATAAGGGAACAATAAAAGACTGCAGTTGGGGGACTGGTATAGGGGAGAGGGGGGAAATCATTTTCCAATGGGAACATAAGAAGACCTCCAGTTGGAGTTGATCAAAGACCCACTGTAGTCAACCAGATGGCCCAGGAGGAACTAGCAATTCTCATGTCTTCAGACCTTTGGGATTTCAGCTCCCCTAAGTCTCTGTGTGCATGATCAATAGTTGGGGCAGATGGTTGATGTAGTCCAAAACACCTGGTGGGCACCAGGTTGCCTACCCACAAAGTCAACAAGTTGGAGAAGAGGACAATAGCATGTGGCCACTGTTGTTCCACATCTTTTGTGATATACTGCTAATCTCTCAGTCATCTTGTCAGTCATCCCTAGTAAGTTCAAGAGTCCTACGAGGAACCTTTTAAAAAAAATAAATCTCCTGAGTCCATGACCAAGAGATGTCATTTGAGGACCTTCTCCACCACTTTGCTTTGGTGGGATGAAGAGGAAAAAAAAGGATCCGTGTCTTCTATTTCTGTTCTACCATAATGTTACAACCTCTTCCTCACTCTCCTTTCTTCCTCTCCAGTTAAAAGACCCCAATGATTTAGATCTACCTTCCCTAAAGTGGAAGCCTCCAGATGTAGTAAGCAACAACCCTATCATCCCAGAAGACACCCATGTTGGGCACTGCAGTCCCAGCACGAGGTGGCACGATATGGTTTTCCTTTCTTTTGGATGTGAAGAACAGGGAAGTCTTTAGCTATCTTTGCAAAGGTTTGTTTTATTCGTGCACCCAATGGCCGATATGAACGTTCTCCCATTGTCAGCTCCAGCTTTGGGGCTTGTGCATGGATGGAAGGGCCCTCCAAATCATCCCATATTTCCTACTTTGCTGCTACTGCTGATTTGAATGGCTTCACAATGGGGACAGCATCTCCTAACTTCATGAAAGGCTGCTTCAGAATTTTCCATTCATGAGTCAAGGAGATCCAAAGGACCACTGGACCCCAGCTAAGTGGCTAAAGAAAACCTCACAGCTCTATCCTTTGCTCTGCTATGTCCATATTTCTCTCTCTTTTCAGTTTCTGTGCCCTGGCTTTTCTGCAGACAATAATCTGACAGATCCACAACCCATTTTCCTGCTACGCTTCCAGATAACTGGGTGAAACAGCAAACGTTTTATCAACTCATTTCTCTCTGCTTTGCCCTGTGAGGTCTTCTCTGATCCAGCTGTGTCAACCCTGCATCTGTTGTGCCATCAAGAAGACCTGTCAGCCAACAGGCTCCTGACCTCGAGACATCTTTTTTGCCAGCCTGTAATAGGGAAGCGTATTCCAATCAATCTGAGCTATTGCTTTGAATTTTACTCCTTCCTAACTCTAATGCAATTAGCAGCATCTGTTTTAGATTTTGCTTAAACACAAAGCTCTGCCACCCTTGAGTCCTTTTTCGACAAGACTGCCTTTGGAAAGGCTGCTTGAGGAACAGAAACTCATTTGATTTGTACTTGATTTGTAAAGATCCTTTTCTCTGTGATAGTTTCTGTCATTCTGGCTTTTTAAAAAATACAGGGTTCTTGGGGGAGAAGAGAACCACATTCCATAGGTAGCTGGATGAGGATAGGATGCTGTCATGGTTTCAGAAGAGAGCAAGAGAAGCTAAAGCTGTATGAGAAAAAAAAACATAGGAAGAGGGTGCATGGAAGCACATGTGCTTGACTTTTCAGACCCTACATAGGTGCCTAGCAATCACTTTCTATGATTGATTGATTGATTGATTGATACTCCATATTTTCCTCCCATGGACTCAAGGCAACCCACAGGGCTGATCTCCTGACTTTAATTTCCAAACAACCCTCTAAAATAGGTCAAACTGAAAGAAAGCCAATGAGTTTTATGGCTCAGGGGTTAGAACCTGCATCACCTGAGTCCTGATCCTGCACTTGAACCACAGCACCATACTGGTGCTATAATTTCCCTGTACCTAGAATCTGTGAAAAACTGTTGAAGTGGGGCAATCCAGTTTTCCTTTCCTTTGGATGCAAAGAACAGAGAAGTCTTGGATTATTTTTGCAAGGTTTGTTTTATTTATGGACACAATGGTCGAACATTGTGTTACTTATGAACACAATGGCCATTTTCAGCTCCAGCTTTGGGGCTTGTGCATGGACGGAAGGGCCCTCCAAATCATCCCATATTTCCTACTTTGCTGCTACTGCTGATTTGAATGGCTTCACAATGGGGAGAGCACCTCTTCCCCCAAATTCATGAAAGCTATAGGTCATCATTCTGGATTCCTGGAAGGAGGGAGGGAAGCAAGCATGGGCCCCGTTCTGATTTGCCTTGGGAAGATGCCCTGTGCTTCTTGTCTTCGCTCTGGAGAAAGAAAATATGCTTAGATGGTACAGAACGCTATTGCTGTTAGAGATAGAAGCAGAGACAGAACTTCTCCCAGCATTGTGTCCAATGTATCTGTACAGTTCTAGGTGGGAAGCTGTCTTACAACCTCTTTAGTCTCCACTGTATGACAGGATTTGGAACCATCCTCAAGACCTAGACGAAGATTTATGCCTCCAGTTGTCCCAAGCCATTGGCTGAGCTGGCCCTTAGAGCTGTCCATGGTCCTAACAAATCCCCAGCATCTCCGACCACTTCTTCAGCTCTCCTTGCCATCTCTCCCTTGTTGCTGCATGTTTCCACTCTGACAGCCGGCCGGCTGCCTGCATGCCCAGCCAGGACAGCTCAGGGACGGTGCCCAACTGGCCCAACTGCAATATCCTTCTTGGTCTGCCAATCAGTGTGTTGCGAGCTCTGTGTCGTTCATTCAGGCCATATGGAAGTGTCCTTCCCGGGCCTGTGTTATTAAGGTAAATAAGTAAAAATCTGGGTTGCCAGATGTCATTTGGAAATGTGCCACCGTTGCGCTGGCTGTCATTACATCTCCCCACTTGATTAGATTTCCCTTCATTTCTCAGCTCTCTGTGTTACTGTGTGTGAGAGTGTGTGTTTCAAAAGCCAGTTTGACTAAGGAGAGGGAAGCAACACTGCCTGAATCTCTTACCCTGTGCTGTACAACCAACCTGTCCATGTTGCTGGGGTTTTTTTTTTCAAGGTTGAAGTTAATACTTCAAAAAATATATATGACTTTGTTTTCAACAATAGCTGAAGTTTTCGTTGAACGGATTTTTGGAGACTTCTCCAAAATATACATGAGAATGCCAGATTCCTAATTTCCTAAAAGGATAAGAGTAATGGAGAGGAAAGAAATCTTTTATTTCTAAATTCAAATGCCCATTAAGTGCCTCGCTTTATCTACGCTCCTGTTTTTTATATGATCTTTCTCGCCATCTCTTAACACCTACAAATAAGCCCCGGTGAAAATATGTGCAATGGGGAAAATTATTCATGAGAAATCTCTCCCAGCTAATCCCAGCTTTATTTCTGCTGTTGGGTACCAACAACATGCTTTTGTCAATTCACCACGGCTAGAATTCAGAGGAGGAAAAGAAAAAAAAAATCCAGGATGGTTCTGACACGACCTTATCTGTTGGGATTTACCTTTCACAAATAAATACAGGCATCTGGATGAATGCACAATCACACTCTTCTCCACGCTTGTATTGGGATTCAATCTGCTGAGTGGAGCATACAGACAAACATTGTTCCCCCTCCCCCATCAGACTGTGCCTAGTGACAGCAAAATATCTGTTTCCGAAGCCCAGAAACCAGAACCTCCCGTAACCAGGATCATGAAGTACTACATTTCTCACATTTGTCTTACATTTTCCTTGCTAATGGGCTCACAAACACCCATACCATGTTCATAGACCCATTACTGAATGACATCAGAGTGGACTGACACATCGTAATGATTATTTATTACATTTATATACCACTTCTCCTCTGATTAGCTCAGTACAAGGCATTCAGAATATTTCTTAAGTATTTCAGTTTGATGTAATGCTTAAAGCTTGATTACCTCTCTCCATGGTGCCACACCTCTCACACCCCAATAGGTTAGGAATGGGATTTTTTTTTCCCGACGACAACTTCCATAGTTCTCCATTATGGGAGTTCCACCTGACAAATGTGACTCACCTGGAGAAAAGGCCTAGCTGGCATGGCTTCATTACCTTGCATAGACCTTGCTCTCCCTAGTTTCCTGTGTAGAAAGGAAGCTCCCAGCAAGCAGTGGGGCAGCTTCTTTTCTACATTGGAAGCTAGGATGACGCTATACAAGGCCCAGCTAGGCCTTTTCACTGGGTGAGCCACATTAAGATGTCTGTAGGTATGGGTCTGCCAGATGGAACTCCCAGAATTGATAATTATGGGCTTTCAGTCCAAAAAAATATATGAAAATCTCATACCTATCATAGGGCAGTTTTCCCATTTTGGGAACCGGTGATACAGACAAATGACTAAGCTAGAACCTTTTCACTCTAATCGATAAAGTTTCCAGTTCTAAGACATTTTTAACATAGGGGAGTGTACAGGGTTTTGGAAAATCTAGCAGTATCAGCTGTAGCCCAGTTCCTGCATTTGAGGGAGCTATCGAAGATTTTGGTGCTGAACACTGTGCTTAGCTAGATGCCATCAAGTCACTTCTGACTTATGGCAGCCCTCATAGGGTTTTTGAGTTATGTGAGATGTTCAAGATGGTTTACAGTTACATCCACCCCCACCGGGGAGTTTCCAGGGTCAAGCAAGGATTTGAACCCAGGCCTCCAGAATTCTAGTCCAACCTTCTACTCACCAGACCACCCTGGTGCTTTTTGTTGTTTAGTCATTTAGTCGTGTCCGACTCTTCGTGAACCCATGGACCAGAGCATGCCAGGCCCTCCTGTCTTGCACTGCCTCCCGGAGTTGGGTCAAATTCATGTCGGTAGCTTTGATGACACTGTCCAACCATCTCATCCTCTGTCGTCCCCTTCTTCTCTTGCCTTCACACTTTCCTAACATCAGGGTCTTTTCCAGGGAGTCTTCTCTTCTCATGAGATGGCCAAAGTATTGGAGCCTCAGCTTCAGGATCTGTCCTTCCAGTGAGCACTCAGGGTTCTAACCTCTAGCAAAAGGTGCTTGTTCTTCCACCCCTTCCTTACCAGCCACTCGGAAGAAAAACATCACCATCTGTTGAATACCCTTTTGTTGCCCTCGTCCATCCTTCCTCTAATGAGTTTATCAGGCTTATCGTAGTCGACCTTTGTGGAAGAAGAAGGTAACAGAGTTGAGTGGAGGGAGAGAAGAAAGAAAGGGAATAAATCACCCATTCAGAAAGCCCACCTCTTAAGCTAGCTAGTTTCCCACCTCCTGACACACAAATGGCAGCTCCTAAATTTTGCATCCAGAACATCACAAACAATGTTAAATATTTATTCCTGCTTAAATAGAATTGGGAAGAGGTAATAATAATAAAAAAGTCTGCCGTCAAGTAATTTCCAACCTGTAGCAACCCTTTTCAAGGTTTGCTAGGTATGGAGAAGTCAGAAGGGCATTGCCATTCCCTTCTTCTGGGGCTCTCCTGGGATCATTCAGCTTTCCCAAGTCTATACAGGCTAGCTTTTCCCCCAGAAGGGACAGCAGAGAATCAATCTCCCAACCTCTGACTCTCATGGAGCTATCCAGTCAGTTTTTGGTAGTACCTTCAGGATCACCATTGCCTGTTCTCTCCCAAACTCTCCCACCTTTTCTGGCACTGAAAATCTTGCTTTCATGAGCTTTTTTTCCTAGGCTGCAAGTAGCTTCCTGTAAATCCATATCATCACCAATCAGGACCTCTAGACCAGTGGTTCTCAAACTTGGGTCCCCAGATGTTCTTGGACTACAACTCCCAGAAACCCTGGCCAGCACAGCTAGTGGTGAAGTCTTCTGGGAGTTGAAGTCCAAGAACATCTGGGGACCCCAGTTTGAGAACCACTGCTCTAGACCATTCTTTTTAAGTGCATGTGACTGGAGTGGTCCTTCCCCGTGTGGGCAAGAGCCCCTCAATCACCCTTCTAGGTGTGGTCTCCTATCCAGCCACTCAGTATCCAAACTCACCAGTGTCCTTTAGTAGTATAAGGGCTTATACTACTTCCTTTGACATTGCATAATTGATCTGAAAGTTCCTGTTTTAGAGCAAAGGAATGCCAAGGGAAAATTGGAGCAGGAGACAACTCCATTGGGATACATCCACAAATCCCAAGCCACCTCCAAAGGCTTAAACCAGGACAATGATTTTTGTTAGTGTACCACACATACTGACAGGTTGCTTTTCACATCAGTTTTGTTTATAGATCCCTCTGCATTTATTTAAAGAGGAGGAAATGAACCTTTAACACCAGCAGAACCAAAGAATTAAAAAAAAAAAACCAGTCCAAGGAAATAGCTGTGTTGCTTTGTTGAAGGAAAACAAATGTGTCTTGTGGTATCTTGATGCATCCGAAGAAGTGGGTCGTAGCCCTGTCAGTCCGCAGTGAACAAAACTTGTTATTTCTAAAAATGCCACGAGGTTCTGCCTTTGGGAAGGAGACATTATTGCTTCACCACATCAGAGGTGATAAACTAGTTAGTGGGCTTACATTTTGGTTAACAGATGCTTATTTATCAATGCCCTTCTTTTGCTGGGATATTTATGCTATCGACACCTTTGAAAGTTAATGACCCATGTTAACAAACAGCTGTCATCTTATTGACTCCCTTGTGCTCAGACCCCCTTCCATCCTACCGTCCTGTACAATGCCACGCATATCCACCCATGGCTCCAATATCCTACCGAGGGAGTGGGTTGCAATTTTCGAAAGCTTGTGTGAAAATAAATCTGTCAGTCTTAAAATGTCACAAGACACCTTTTTGTATTGTAATAAATAACCATAAACATGCCAACAGAGGCGCTACTAAAGTGAGACCCAAGACAGGGGGAGGTGATGGAGTGAATGAGAAGCACCGATGGCTGAAAAAAGGCTGAGTGAATTATGTAAGGAAGTGGCAGAGAGACCAGTTTTCCTGGTGAGGTTCTGTAGCCTCGTCAAGCTGAGAAAGAGAGTGGTGTAGAATTTACAACTGAAACAAGACCCTGGAAAACAAAAAACAAGAGGCTAAGAGACTTCAAGAAACTTTATAAATCCTTGGAATAAATGGCCTGCCAAGGCTGGATCAGATGTTCCATGCTGCCTGGTACCAAAGCAATCCATCGTTCATTGAAAGGCAAAACAAAGGATGGGACCCCTTGATCAGAGAATTAATACATAATTCTCTTATTATTCTGTATGTGTTTTGCTTTTTGAAAATGGTTTTTAAAGTCTGCTTTCAAAGTAATGTCTAAGCTGTTTTTAATCATCACTATCATCATCTGTCATCATTCTGACATATGGTGACCCTTTTCAGGGTTTTCCAGGTACAGAATCTTCAGAAGTGGTTTCTCATTCCCTTCTTCTGGGGGCATCGCTGGGACGGTGCCGCTGGCCCAAGGTCACCCAGGCTGGCTCTTCCCCTAAGAGGCTCAGTGGGGAATTGAACTCCCAACACTCTGGCTCTGAAGCCAGACACCTTCACCACTGAGCTATCCAGCCAGCGAACTGGCTTTTAAAGAAGGCTCTTTAAATCGGACATTGCTTCGCATGTTTTGGGGAGGGAGCAAAAAAGAGGACCATAAATATTGTCAATAAAGAAATTAATAACATAATGAATGATAAAGAATAAACGTTAAGGAGGAAAAGCATAAAGGTTGAGTAACTACAGCTTCGACGTCCATACTGTTGGGCTACGACTTGCTGGCGTAGATTGTAACCCGGGAAGATGGAAGAGTGGTCTAAAATACCTGGAGGGACACAGTTGCTATAAAGACTGGTCTTGGACCCACCGCAGATCAGAAAGCCCCATTGACAGTAAAGCCATAGATGTCACTCCTTGATTTTCTCCCCTCCCTTTTTCGGGACACCCTTTGAATGGGTCACTCAAACCATTTTGGGAAGTGGGATACAGGACTCTAATACGAAACACACTAATATGAAACCTCCATATGCTACAGCAGTCTATCACTAAATGCTAGCAGGAGGCTTCCCAGGGTATTAAAGCAGAGCAAGACCTTTCTCATGCCCTTAAGCTACCAAGCTGGTGGAGGAGAAAAGCCAAAGGCTAGAATGGGGAGGGGGTAATAAGATCTGTTTGTGCTATCATCATATGAGTGCTCAAGAATCCATGTGATCCAGTGCTCTAGCAGGCAACGGTTGCCAAAAGCCCTTGAACCAGTTTGTGTGTGTGTGTGTGTACAAACATGTGTGAAAAAGGACAGTGTCAGTGGATGCAGGTGAAGGGAGGAGGAGTGGGGCGGGGGGGTTGGCTTTGCCCATTTTCTCTCCCTCCCACAACAGTCAAGAAAAGTTCCTCATGGAAACGTTTCCTTCAGGGCTGAAAGAGGCAACAGACTCAATGAGGCTGAATAGAATAGCATAGCTTGAGAAAGTGTGTCGTGTCGTGTTGTGTTGTGTTGCTGCCACTATCAGAACCCCTTCCCTAGCTACCAGACCAATTTCTGGGATTCTGGGACTACAGAGTCCAAAAAAGTAACTTTCATAAGCTCTGTTCATTTAAGCTTGTTCCTGAATCAAGTATATCTATTACTGAAATATCTGGCTGACCAACAGAAGAACAGGACTCCTGGAGCAAACGGCTTCCTCTTGTCCTCCTCATCAATGCTTGAATCCAGGGGTCTTCCACCAATCTTTTCAGCATCCTTCTCCCCCTCCCCTGCGCCCCCTGATTGCTGAGAGATCAGCTCCTTGACCCATTTCCTGCACCAGGAAAGGAGGAAGGGGAGACGACGCTCCCAGCCATGAATCAGGAAGTCCAGAGAGAATCCATTCTGTGCTGGAAAGAATAATTTGTTTGCCTTGGACAATGCGACCAACAGCTGTGAAGGGCAGGAGGGTTTATTGCCGCTCACAAAGGACTTCACTAAACTGAAGGCTACATCGTCCACCCGGCACTAAGTCATATCATGTTTCAACCAGTCCTTCCCTCCCATTTAATCTGCAGCTTGGCTGATGAGGCGAGTGCCATGTTATTTGGTGCCTCTGCTCCAGTGCTAACACAGAGTCTAGATGTTTGGATTCGAAGGCAGTGGAGGCACCGTTGGCCGAGCGCCTGCTGCAAGCCCTTTCTCTAGATTCTACAAAAAGTGGATGATGGATCCTGGTGAGAGAAAGGTTCAAGACGGCTCTCCCGGCTGGCAGTCTCCTTGGGAATGGTAAAGTAACCACAACTCCCATGGTTGCAACAGCTGGCCAGCTAGGACGAAGGTTGAGCTCGTCTGCCTCTTTGTTCCCCTTTCCCCACTTTTGCAATGCCCCCCCCATGAAGGATTCTGAAAAATCCTTTCCCTTCCCTTCCCACAAATACAGTTTGATAACCCAAGAAAGGTTCCACCCAACGCTGCTTCGCTGTGTTTGTTTAACAAGCATCAGACCTAATCATAAGGATGTGAACTTACAAAGAACTGCTGGAGGAGGGAAGGGGTGGAAAGAGGATAAAGGAAATAGTGAGCAGGAAGAAGTTCAACCTTTTTAGCCTAGTTAGAAAGAGAGAGAACACGTCCTCTCCCCCCCCCCCCAGATACACACACAGAGTACCTGACATACGAGAGGTGCGCTCTCACCTGAAGAAAGAACCGTCGCTAGCCTCCTGTAAGGGGAAAGCGAAAAAGGTTCGCTTTTAAAAGAGGACCTGGCGGCCAGCGGACTCCTCCACAGCTATCCTGTGCTTTGACAGCCTTTCAGGGCTGGTGGCTACTAGCCACCTCCTACACCGAGGGCTGAGCCTTCTCTTCCTTTTCCTTCCCTTTTCCCCTTTTTTCTTTCGAGTGTCGGAAGAACGCAGGGAAGGCGTTAGGAAGGCAAGAAGGAGCCTTTATCCCGCGGAAGACCATCGAGGCGACTGACTCTGAACCCTGCCACCTGCAAGCTTGATATTTTTCCATCTCCGCAAAGTTTCCTGGAATTTGGCGAGGAGGGATGGAGACGTGTTCTGGCCCTAAAAGGACGGCTCTCTCCCGGTCTATAACCCTCCATAGCCCTGTTCTCCTTCGCTGTCCCTCGCTCTCTTTCTCGGTCTGCCATACAGGCGCGCTCAGAGAGGCACAGACGGCTCTCGTAGCATGTGGAGGCGAAGGGAGGACCTGACTGGAGAGAAGAATAAAATCAAAGTATGCTCGAAGGCTTTTGATATAATAGAAGGAAGGAAGGAAGGAAGGAAGGAAGGAAGGAAGGAAGGAAGGAAGGAAGGAAGGAAGGGTTCCCAGTGCTCAGCTATTTACTGGCAGCCTCGGTGGCCGCCTCCCTTATCTCTGGCTGTCTTTTCCCCAAATAATCAGCTTAGAGACGCTTGCCACACTCTAACTTCCATTGGGTTTCCGCGGGAAAAGTCATAGCGGCACACACCCTCTTCCTCCCCCTTCCTCCTCCATCCATTCACACGCACGCACACAGAGCGCACACACATCTCCGGTCCCTCCCCCTTCTCTCTCCCCCCCCCCCCCTTCGCTTCCTCTCTCCGGACTCCCACATTAAACCTTTGATCGCAGCGGGAACAAGACGGAACCGCTTTCTCTGTGTGTGCCTCGCCACCTCTCTCTCTCTCTCTCTCTCTCTCTCTCTCTCTGGCTTTCTCCCCCTCTCTCGTTTTCTTGGCTGCCAACAAGCCTTGTCTTTCTGTTTTTCTTTCGGAGCCTTTCGGATTTCAAAGAAGAAGAAGAGCGAGAAAGCGAGAGGGCTGGAGAGACAGAGAGAGAGAGGGAGAGAGGAAGACAAAAGAAGAAGAAGAAGCCGCCTCGGAAAGGAAGAGGAGGAGGAGGAGGAGGAGGAGGGAGAGAAGCAAGCCGGCCGCCCCCTCCCTCGCAGTGCTTGCCTGCGCGCATCCTCCCCCCCGTCTCTCTCCCCCCCCCCCCCGGATTCTTCAAGGCAAGGCAGCCTGCCCGGACGCTCCGGATCGAGACCGAGAGCCGGCTTGGGGTGTGCAAGCAGAGCTCCGTCCGCCTCGCAGCTCGGGATCGGCGACGCTCGGCGGCCGCCGGCTTGACGCAGTGAAGGCGGCTAAGGGAGAAGCTGCGGCGCCCGCGCCTTCTCCTCCCGCGATCCGCCGGAGGGTTTGTCTGGGAGACCGAGCTCCGGAGAGAGCAAGAGCGAGAGAGGCTGCCTTCCTGCTTGCCGGAGAGGCAGCTGTTGGCGGTAGAGAGCCGACGCGAACCGAGCGAAGGAAGGGGCGCGCGAGGGAGAGCACGGCGGAGGAGGAGGAGAGGCGGCGGCGGCGGCGGCGAGGGGCTGGTCGCCCCCACCCCGGCGGCTGTGAGGCGGGATTGGGAGCCAACATCGGGGGGCTGAGCAGCCGCCCCCTCCTCGCCCTTCCATGTCCGAGGCAGGTAGGTGAGCCGGGTGGGGAAAGGCAGCTCAGGCGAGCAACGGGGAAGGGGTGGGACCGGAGGAAGGGAGGGAGAGAGGGAGGGAGGGAAGGCTCCCTACCTCGGCTTTCTCAACAGCCTCTTCTCCCCCTCCCCCCCCCCCCCAATCCTCGCCACAGGAATAGGTGAACTGTGGTTGTCATCCACCGCTAGACCTGATCTTATTAATAGTCGTGGTTTAAAGACAGAGGAAAGGGAGGGGGAGGGAGGGAGGGAGGGGGAGGGAAGGAGGGAGGGAAGACTTGGGTGGTTCTCTCCCACGACCCTCCCTCTGTTTTCCCTCCTTAGATCGTGTGTCTCCTCCATAGCTGAGGCAGGGGGGCGCACGCCTGCCCAAACCCACCCAACACTCCAGTTGCATTTGCGGATCGAAACACACACACAAACGCGCACGCACGCACACACAAACGGTTGTCAGCCGCTAGCGCCTTCTATTCCTTAAGCAAGGAATTCCTTAAACTCCCCAATCCCATCCCATGACAGAAGTTACCGGAGCTCAGCCTGTTCCGCCCGGCCTCCTTTACCGCTCCACAACTTCAGCCTTTCTCGCACGGTATGGAGAAGAGACCTTCTCTCTAGAAAAAGTCCGAGTCCAATCCCCCCACCCCCATTTTCCCCACGTCAGCCCAAACTGGTCTCTCGTTCATGCGCAATCTCGGGAGGATGTAACCGAGGACGGAGCGCCGGGTCGCCAAACTTTTTCTTTCGCCGAGACGGTGGTTGGCTTGGGAAGTCGGCCGGTGGGGCACCTCGAGTTTAGATCAAGAGAGTTTGAACTAGTCTCTTTCCTTCTCTCCCAACCCGGGAGAAGGGAACGAGGGTGTAGGAGGAGAGGGGCGACGCATTTTTGGCTAGGCGCTAGCGCCGAAAAACAGCGGAAAGCCGGAATCGGGCCGGTTTCAGTACCATTGGGAACGGACAGCCCCGAGTGAAAGAGACGTGTTCTGTCTTCCACGGTCCACGCTCGCCAATTTGTTTCTAAATCCCCCTACAATCTTCTATGGGGAAAGGGGGGGGAGGGAAATCAGCAACTATTTAATCTCACTAATCCAAGAGGCAACCCTTTCTTTTACGCTTCCCTCCTCCCCACTTTCGCCCCATCTCCCCTCCCCCTTCTCTTAGCTCTCTCTCGCCAGGATTTGCCTTCCTCTCCTAAGCCTTAAAGTAGCTTCGTCACCTAAGGGAGGTTAATGCCACCATTGCCTTGGAGAAGTCGCCCTGACCCGGGTTAAATCGAGACCTGCGACCGGTCCCTGGCCCCTCCCCTCCCGTGCTAATCGGAATTTCTGTGCGCAAAGGCAACCCCCGATATGGAGGAGCCAGACTCTCTCTCTGCCCCTTGACCCCGGTTGGAATGGGCAAAGATTTTGAGCCCCTGCGGTAGAGAGGAGGGGTCCTTCCGTGGTGGTTGATTTTATTTTATTTTTTTAGAGGAAAACCGTGGTTTTTTTCAGGTTTTGTTGAGTCCTTGTGTGTGGATGAGGGCAGTTGGTTGCCTAGGCTTTGAGTTTTCTGGAGAAAGTTCTCTCTCTCTCTCACACACACACACACACATCCAATTTCTCCTTTCCTTCTTGTTTATTTTGAGCTTTGGGTTAAAAAGAAGTGTGGGGGGAAAGTAAGTCAGGTGGAGGAAGGATGGAGCAGCCCTGATTTTAGGCCCAGGCGACTCCTTTTTAAAACCTTGCTTGAAGTCTACCTGACAGGTTAACTTGCTCCTCAAATAAAGCTGTTTACTGATCGCTGTGGAATTTGTCCAAAATGATTAATGACCCTGATCGTCAAAGTGTCAAAGAGAGAGCGAGAAAGAGATTCTTCTTCTCAGCCTCTAAACATACTTTTCCTTAATGCCTTATTAAGTCCCCAAGGGGCAGCTTTTACTTGGGGAGCTTGTATAAGACTCAATCGGGAACGGGGTTGGAATGTAAGAATGTCAGAAACCAGCCGAATCGGGCCAAAGTCCGTGTAGCTTACTCCTGCTTCCAACAGTGGGCAGCCAGAGACTTCTGGAAGCTCCTCTGAAGGGCACGGCTCTTTTCCCTCAGACTGCTGCCCCCCAACATCTGCTCGGAAGGAATTGATTTCCTAGGAAATTTATCAACAGGGATCTCCGAGGAGTGCTGAGATTCCAAGTGCAACCAGATTTGAGATAGAGATGGCTTTTCTCTCTGAGAAACCTGGCTATTGAGCTCGGTTAAATCGAACAGGGGTGGAGAAAAGGCCCTGAATAAATTTCCAGAAGAGGCTGAACCACACAGAAACAGCTCTATTTTAACTATTCACCCCTGCTAGATATATCTGGGGAGAGGGTGAAGTCCTGAACCCTTTTGACCCTACTCAGTGGCATGCACCGAAATGGAACTTATTTCCAGGGAGTTGCATATAGGATTGACCTTCCTGAATCGGCAGGGATCGCCATGGGCTGCTAACGCGTTACTTTTCCCTGTCCCACGATGGGACGATTTACTCTTGAGTCCATGCCATTCCCCTGGACTACTACTCTCTTTCAGAAACAGGGAATCTACATTTTCTATTTTTGCAGTCACTTGGGTATATATTGGGTTTTAATTAAAACTGGAACACACACGCAGGCACACCGCTTCTGTCTCCTCCATACAAATATGAACACTGCGCCAGAATCACTGAGTCCAGCAATATGGAATTCTAATAGGAAGAAGGCAGGTGGGAGTTATTATAACTTGCTGAAATGTACATATGGAACTGATTTTTTTAAAAATACTTTTATCTAGAAGAACCGGTCTCTGACCTTGGGAAATAAATCTTTTTCCTCACTTTTGCCGGGTTGGTGAAACTGGGCAGTGGGTAGATTGTCATGATGATCTCTCTCTCTCTGTGTGTACTATGTATGTGTGCATGTGTGTGGTTTCTCCCATTAATGCTCTTCGGAGTCAGAGTGGGAATGAGGTTGCTCCTTATTTTAAAAGAACCCCTCTCCTCATGAGTGATACTTAAGAAGAGGAATACATTGCCGCTTTAATTAAAATGAGAGGTGTTGCTGTACAGCTTCCACAGAATTAATGAAACACACGGAAGAACTTGCCAATCAAGACGGCTATTGTTCAACATCCACCAGAGCCCCCTCCCCTCCTTTTTTTTTTTTGTTGGCAAAAAATCCTTGATTGCCTTTGAATGGAGCCCAGCCAACTGGGGCAGCCTTCCCCAGGCCTAACCCACACCCCAGCTGTGTTGGAAGGCTGCAGGTGGGGAAACAACGGAGGGAGGGAAAGAGAGGAGGCTGACTCAAAAAGAATGGCCAGTATCCTGCAAACCCATTGACTCAAAGGGATTTGTGTACGTGTTGCCTTCCCACTCCTCCGTTGATTCAGTGGGTCTCTTGGTTGGGACTTAGTAAGAGGATCTTGGCCAAGGGGTGGAGTGAGAATCTGGTCCTCCTTACTTGGCCCCAAGCCTGTTGTCTCAGTTCACTGAAGCTTCGGGTTGCAGCCTGCAGAGCTCAACATGAAGTTTTCTATCTGCCCTTCAGGGTTCAAGATCCCAGACATTTTTGTGCCTGAGGCAGAAGACCAACTCCCACCCAGCCATTCACACTGGAGCCAAAGCATCAAGGTTGAAAAATCCTCCAAATGTCAATGCTGAGGATTTTTTTTTTAAAAAAATTGTAATTTTGCAAAAATGAATATATTGCTGCTGCTTTTGCATGAACCCAGCAGTCCTCTGCCTCCCTTTGCCTCACATCAGGGCTGGCTCTGTTGTCCTTCGACTGTCTCCCACTGTGAATTACAGTGGGAGGCCGCTGGGGAAAGTCCTCAGCAGGGATTTGGGGGAAGGGGCAGAAGGTAGGCTGAAAAAAGACCTCTTGGTCCCTTGCTGGGTTCCCATCATCCTGCTGCCACACACGCCACATGGCCAAAGAGACCTCCTCTGGGACTGGACAATGTGTCTATGTGTATGCTTGCTTCACTCTCCATAACTGGTCTGGTCTGGCATTAAGAGCTCCTGGGGAACAGAGAGAGGTTTAGTTCCCATCTCTGGGGGGGAATGGGGTGCCCTTTGGCCTGCTGGTCTCCCTCGTGCAAAAAAGAAGGGTTTCCATTCACTTCTATGGGAGGAAGGCTTTCTCTCCCAGTCTCAAACCGAGATATGCCTTTTGCTTTAGGAAGCAATCCTGGTGGCTTCAGAAGATCATGTGGGGTGGAAACACCTTTGAACGTTCCAACATTATGAAGGTTGAAGTCATCACAGCTGCCGTCCGGAAGGAAGGGATGCTTATTTAGGAACAGGGCATGCTTTAGAAAGAAAAATCCTCATGCTAAAGCTCACATCCCTGGGGGAAAGATAGAGAGGGTCCTGTCAGCCCTGAGTCCCTCTTCATTTCACCCTATAGAACTTAATGGGGTGTGGGGTTTGATCACCCCAGGTGTCCCACCCTGGCTGGCCTGAGTTGTATTCCTTGATTGCAAACTCAGCTTGAGCCAGAAAAAAAAGAGGATTTTTGGGGAAGCTGAGTTTAGAGGTCATGTGAATAAAGCACATCATTTCAATGCTAGGACAATGGGGTTTTTTTTTGCTTTTCCCATCTCCCCTCTTATGGAAGTGAGGAAAGACAAAAGGATTGATTCTCATTTTCCTCTCACACATCCTCTTTTGCTTCTTTTGTTTTCTAGAAAGCGTTTGAAGTCAGATCAAAAGGAGGAGAAGGAAGACAACGGAGAGGGTAGATAGCTTCATTCTTTTGAGAATAATCTTATTTAATCATTCACCTCTGGACTCCCCATGTCTTTGGGGCCAGCTGTTAGAAGAAAAGAAGGGGGAAGAGGGAAAAGGAAAGCAGCAGAGTGGCAGATTACAAGTTTCTCTTTGGGACTGTCAGAATGTCTTCTAGCACCTGTTCCCCATGTTCTTGTAGGAGAATACAGGACAGAAGTTAGCCATTTAATTTTATGCTATTTTAGTCGGAATCCCATGAAGGTGGTTTCATTTGAGCTCAGCCCTTCCAATTAATTCCCATTCTTGGGAATAAAGAGAGGGTCAGCGGTGGGGAGATATCTTCTCTTTTAGGATTTGTATTTGAGAGCTCTGGCTTTGGTCTCTGGCTGCGGAGACAGAGGTTGGGAGTTCGATTCCCTCCAGTGCTTCCAGTGAATAGAGCCAGCCTGGGTGGCCTTGGGCCAGCTGCACAATCCCAGGGCACCCCAGAAAAGGGGAATGGGAAACATGGCTGAGTATTCTCTACCTGGAAAACCCTGAAAAGGGTAAGTCAGATTTGACCTGACGGCACATGATTATTACTAGTTAGAAGGAAAAACTGGAAGGAGCAACTTATTTTCTTAAGTGAGTACTACTGCCTCTGTTCTCCTCCACCAGCTTTCTGGAGGAGGTAATGAAGTCTGCCTTCTGCATGGATATACTTCTGCCCACTGCCTTTCGTGTGCAGCGGGGGGGGGGGGGTATTCTTATAGCTGTCATCTGTGAGGGTTGTGTGTTGGTCTTGCAACTCCACTCCATGTTGAAATAGGGTTCCTCTGTCACCCAAGGGGCTCTGAAAGCAGAGTTTTCCATTAGGCTGAGTGAAGAGGCTGTTTCAGGCAGTCGCTTGTATACATTACCATGGAAGTCTTGCTGACCCTTATTGAATGCATTCATATAGGTTTTCCTGCATTGAAGGTTGATTTCGCATGGCATTGGATTCTAATTCTAGTGTTCCGAAATGGCTCTGCCAGGCTTTGCGAGCCTGGTTCACCCATGCACAATCCAGTCCTTCAGGTCTCATCCGTGATCTGCCTGGTTGCGCTGGATGAATGGTAGGCCAACTTGTGAACCAACGAGGCTTGGTTTGACCCTGCTCCTGCTGGCCCCACAAAGGTGAGGGTCATCAGAGGGTGCTCAAGCCTGCAAGGAATGGAGGTGCATGTCTGAATCAGCCTAACTTAGGCAAGGGTTTTGCCATGGCTGTTACGCAATGTAACTTATCTGTGGGATGAGCCTCCTTCATTATACTGTATAGAGTGCATGATCTATGTAATGAGATGTGGGAGTGGGGAGAATAACTCGCCGGAGGATTTATAATTCCAGGGGCTCCTCAGATGTTTTGAGCCAGGAGCTCAAAACAGACCCCCCCCCTCCCTTGATCCAGAACAATCTTCTGAAAGCCACCAGGAAATCCTTCACCAACCCCATCCTCATCGCTCACCCCACCAACAAGACATGGAAAGAATTCTTAATTTGGTCCCATTAGGTTCTATTTGGGGGAAAACTTGCCATCTCATCTTCCAGGCCATTTCTTAAACCAGGGGTGGGGATCGTGTGGTCCTCCAGACATCGTTGTACTACGTCCTAGTTGAGACTGTAACCACTACCCTGCGCTCCCTAGTCTTGGGCTTCTCAAGCCTGTCGGTTGGTTGCCGACGGATCTCTGTTGGTTTACTGATTCCAGACACACGCTCGCGACCTCGACCCTGCTGGGACCCGAACGCGTGAACTTCCCCACCTCCGTGTTATCCTAACCGCGCGTTTTTTTGCCCCAGCGGGGAAAGCGAACAAAATGCCTTTAGTTTGCTTCACGAGGGCGGGGAGGAACCAGAACGAGGTGGGGAGGGGAGCAGCCTTTTAGACTACATTTCTCAAAAGGCTAGGCTCGCTGGGGGTTCTGGGGGTTGTAGTCAAAAAAGCCCCCTTTCCCAGCTCTGTAATGACAGCTGCCAGCAACGCTAATGGGCCCTCTTACTGGATTTGACTGGGAGCCTCCAGGTCGCCTGAGATCCCACGGCCTTACTCTCGCTAGGAACTCTTCCGCTCTCATCCCGGAGCGTCCAGACGGAGACGAGTCTGGAGCGGGACCCTCCAACCGCCTGCTTTTCCTCCTCATTAGGCTGCCTTTTCGCAGCAAGCAGCCCATAGCTTCGGGGGCTGGAGGGGCGGCCCATTTGCGCCGTATTAAATATTCAGAAGTTTGCGGTGGTGAATAAAGAGATCATTAATATAAATTGATTCCAATGTTTCCAAGCGAGAAGAACGGCGTCGCCGACGCGGTATATAAATGACGTCCATTAAAGCAATGGGGGGGGGGGGAACACAGTTGAGGCGGCGAATTCTCAATAACCTTGACACGCACACACGCACACACACACACGATATTTTCAAAGCAAGGGGAAACGTCGAGTCTCTTTACCCCAACACGCATCTGCGCCTCTTCTATTTAGTAGCTTTTAAGAATACAAAAAGCTGGAGTGCCTCCAGATGTCTCGCTGGACGGATTCATACGTGCACAGACAGAGCAGAAGTGAGCGTGTGAAAGGACCCCTGTGAATTGAGAGGGAAGTTCTGTCGGGGGATATGCCCGTGTGAACAAGGCCTTCGCGCCGGGATTTTCGGTCCAGGAGGGGGTGAAAGGAATCCACAGAAACCACTCCCTGTTGATCAGGCTGGCCGGCCCAGACACATGGATCTCGGTTCTCTAACGGAGAAGGAAGGGTCGAAGTAAAGATCAGGAGAGGTGTCTCGCTGCCTCACCGCCACCTTTCGAGCCAGGGAGACTGTTTCTGGTTAGACAGCAGGAAGAGGGGGGGGGGGGGAGGAAAAGGGTTTTGGGGAGGGTTCTGGCAAAGACCCGCCCGGGGATGGCAAGCGAGCAAAGGGCAGCCCGCGCTCCGAGCCCGGCAGGATCCGCCCCCCTGGTGGGGAGCGAAGAAAAATATTATGCTGTCAGCTCCGTTGGTCTTCAGACGGTTTTACAATCTCTCGCCTTGCTGGTTTTCCCAGAGCGGCGGCGACGGTGAGGGTGAGACACAGACCATAAAAAACCCGTCTCGGAACGCGCTTCGCCAAGCCACGGGTTTTATGGGCCGTAAGGACGCAAACGGCGGGGCCGAGGCTGCCTCGAGGCAAGAGCAGGTCAAAGCCGGCAGGAGAAAGGCCGCCGCCCGGATGAAACTGACAGCCTGTGAGTCAATTTCGGGCCCCGCTTGGCTGTTCCTTTCCCGGCGTCGCGTTTTGGATTCCGACGTCCGAGTAAACACGGGTCTCGAATCGGGCTAGGCGTAAGCACGGCCGCGCTGGCCTTTCCCAGCCGTCTCCAACCCTTTCGGATTTCGGCTTTGTATTCCATGTTCCCATCCTCCGCAGCCAGCGCAACCTCATTGGGGGATAATGGGCGGGGTAGTCCAGATGATCTATCATCCACCCGCTTGGGAAAAGCTGCCGAGGCAGCTGGAAGCGCCCTCTGATCGTGGTGGGGGGTCGTAGGTACCGTTTACTCCCGCTGTTTACGAGGAATATGATCCGACCCGACAGGGATGCTCAGGAGCGTGCAGAGATGGGAGAAGAGTAAACACGTGTCGAAAGAGTTGTAAAATACAAGAACTCGCAAGTCTGACAAACCAGGGGAAGTTTAATAAAGATCAAGGTTGCAGTCCTAAGCACCTTTTTCCCGGGAGGATGCCCGGCTGAGCGCAGTCTGAGTATACCCGTGTTGTTTAGTCGTTCAGTCGTGTCCGACTCTTCGTGACCCCATGGACCAGAGCACGCCAGGCCCTCCTGTCTTCCACTGCCTCCCGGAGTTGGGTCAAATTCATGTTGGTCGCTTCGATGCCACTGTCCAACCATCTCGTCCTCTGTCATCCCCTTCTCCTCTTGCCTTCACACTTTCCCAACATCAGGGTCTTTTCCAGGGAGTCTTCTCTTCTCTTCTCATGAGATGGCCAAAGTATTGGAGCCTCAGCTTCAGGATCTGTCCTTCCAGTGAGCACTCAGGGTTGATTTCCTTCAAAATGGATAGGTTTGTTCTCCTTGCAGTCCAGGGGACTCTCAAGAGTCTCCTCCAGCACCACAATTCAAAAGCATCAATTCTTCGGCAGTCAGCCTTCTTTATGGTCCAGCTCTCACTTCCATACATCGCTACTGGAAAAACCATAGCTTTGACTATGCGGACCTTTGTCGGCAAGGTGAGGTCTCTGCTTTTTAAGATGCTGTCTAGGTTTGTTATCGCTTTCCTCCCAAGAAGCAGGCGTCTTTTAATTTTGTGGCTGCTGTCACCATCTGCAGTGATCATGGAGCCCAAGAAAGTAAAATCTGTCACTGCCTCCATATCTTCCCCTTCTATGATCTTAGTTTTTTTGATGTTGAGCTTCAGACCATTTTTTGCGCTCTCCTCTTTCACCCTCATTAAGAGGTTCTTTAATTCCTCCTCACTTTCTGCCATCAGAGTGGTATCATCTGCATATCTGAGGTTGTTGATATTTCTTCTGGAAATCTTAATTCCGGTTTGGGATTCATCCAGTCCTGCCTTTTGCATGATGTATTCTGCATATAAGTTAAATAAGCAAGGAGACAATATACAGCCTTGTCGTACTCCTTTCCCAATTTTGAACCAATCAGTTGTTCCATATCCAGTTCTAACTGTTGCTTCCTGTCCCACATATAGATTTCTCAGGAGATAGAGAAGGTGGTCAGGCACTCCCATTTCTTTAAGAACCTGCCATAGTTTGTTGTGGTCCACACAGTCAAAGGCTTTTGCATAGTCAATGAAGCAGAAGTAGATGTTCTTCTGGAACTCTCTGACTTTCTCCATAATCCAGCGCATGTTAGCAATTTGGTCTCTAGTTCCTCTGCCCCTTCGAAATCCAGTACTTCTGGGAGTTCTCGATCCACATACTGCTAAGGCCTACCTTGTAGGATTTTGAGCATAACCTTGCTAGCGTGTGAAATGAGTGCAATTGTATGGTAGTTGGAGCATTCTTTGGCACTGCCCTTCTTTGGGATTGGGATGTAGACTGATCTTTTCCAATCCTCTGGCCACTGCTGAGTTTTCCAAACTTGCTGGCATGTTGAGTGTAGCACCTTAACAGCGTCATCTTTTAAGATTTTAAATAGTTTGATTGGAATGCCATCACCTCCACTGGCCTTGTTAGCCATGCTTTCTAAGGCCCACTTGACTTCACTCTCCAGGATGTCTGGCTCAAGGTCAGCAACCACACTATCTGGGTTGTCCGGGGCTTTCTTCACAGAGCTTTCTACACAGAGGAATTATACTTTCTGGTATAATTCCTCTGTGTATTCTTGCCACCTCTTCTTGATGTCTTCTGCTTCTGTAAGGTCCCTACCATTTTTGTCCTTTATCATGTCCATCTTTGCACAAAAGGTTCCTTTAATATCTCCAATTTTCTTGAACAGATCTCTGGTTTTTCCCTTTCTATTATTTTCCTCTATTTCTTTGCACTGTTCATTTAAGAAGGCCCTCTTGTCTCTCCTTGCTATTCTTTGGAAGTCTGCGTTCAATTTTCTGTAACTTTCCCTATCTCCCTTGCATTTTGTTTCCCTTCTCTTCTCTGCTATTTGTAAGGCTTCGTTGGACAGCCACTTGGCTTTCTTGCACTTCCTTTTCTTTGGGATGGTTTTTGTTGCTGCCTCCTGTACAATGTTACGAGCCTCCATCCATAGTTCTTCAGGCACTCTGTCCACCAAATCGAGTTCCTTAAATCTGTTCTTCACTTCCACTGTGTATTCATAAGGGATTTGGTTTAGATTATACCTGACTAGCCCAGTGGTTTTTCCTACTTTCTTCAGTTTGAGCTTGAATTTTGCTATAAGAAGCTGATGATCAGAGCCACAATCAGCTCCAGGCCTTGTTTTTGCTGACTGTATAGAGCTTCTCCATCTTTGGCTGCAGAGAACATAATCAATTTGATTTCGGTATTGCCCATCTGGTGATGTCCATGTGTAGAGTCGCCTCTTGTGTTGTTGGAAAAGAGTGTTTGTGATGACCAGCTTGTTCTCTTGACAAAACTCTATTAGCCTTTGCCCTGCTTTGTTTTGAACTCCAAGGCCAAAGTTACCTGTTGTTCCTTTTATCTCTCGACTCCCTACTTTAGCATTCCAGTCCCCTAGAATGAGAAGAACATCTTTCTTTGGTGTGAGTTCTAGAAGGTGTTGTTGGTCTTCATAGACCCGTGTAGACTATCCTAAGTGGGAGGAAGGCGAGTCAGTGATGATTCTGACGCTCCTTCAAGGTTTGGCGGGTGCTTCTTTGCTTATGCGTGTCTTGCCTCGTTTACCTCGGGTTCAATGCGAAATAAAGCTTGTCACCCGCTGGCTGATGGAAGTGCGAGGAGGGCAAGGGGCTGTCTGGGGCTGGTGGCCGTTTACTGGGATTAATAACCACGGATTATTCGTTTCTTGCGGTGCAAGTGGTGTAAGGGATTTCACTCCCCCACTGTGGACGAACAGCACTTTGGTTCTTCTGAAGTGGGTTTAGATCAGGGAAGCTTACGCCCAAGTAGACCTGTTAAGTCTTTAAGGTGCCACTAGCCTCGTTTTTAGCCAAGCCAGGGGAAGGTCTGTTTTAGGAGGAAAGATAAACGGTTTGTGCAAGTTTGCGGAGGGAACCGGTCTCCTCTTCAGAAACCGCCCGGTGTGGGTCTAAAGCTTGCAACCGACTGGCGTCCATCCAACCCAAACGCCGGAGTGGGGCGGATGAGTAAGGCTGGCTGCTTGGATTCAAGGAACTCGGAGGAGGCACCTGCGTGTCAGGTTTTCCTGCGCGGTTTTCCACTTCCAGGAAAGGCCCCTTGTCTCATATTCTCCTGGAAAGACCCGTTCATGAAAACCAGAAGATACGGGCAGCAAGCTTGAAGTGGGGCTTTGATGAGTCATCAGAGGAGGGCCATGGGTCAGGCACCCACCTACCCACCCAACCCCCCCTTTTTCCTCGTCTCTGCTCCGCCTAAGGCCGGATGAGACCCCTGTGTTTTAATTCTTCCTCGTTTTCTTAGGGAGAGCGGGGGGGGGGGGGGGGGAGATCTTGGCTGCCTGCTCGCCTGGTTCTTCTTCGCGCGAGGGTTTTATGACTTTCTCCCCTCCCTCCCCCTCCCCCTCCCTCCCCCGCTCTTTCCTTTCTCCTTTCAAGTCCCTCTAGTATCTCCGGACTCGAGTCAGCTTCTTTGTACGCGGCCTGAATTGGCCATCTGCTTTGTAGAGAGAGGCGCTGAGATGGTGTGACGGATAGAGAGAGCCGGGGAAGGGGGGTAGGGGTGGGGTGGGCGGCGGAAGAGGGAGGGAGGGATGGAGAGATTGCTAGCCAGAGCTGTGAAAATGGGGGGGGGGGGGAGTTGGAAAGATCCTCTAGGAAAGCTGGGTTGCTCTCCCCCCCCCCCCCCCACGAGACAGGTCGGCTTCACAGAAGGGCTAAATCTGTTTCTGCAGACGCACAGTCCGCTGTGATGGACGCTGACTCCAGAGTAAGCCTCGCTGAGTTCCTTGCGAGTCCCCTTAGGCTTTTTGGTTTCTGGATCTTTCCCCCCCCCCCCCCCTCTCTTCCTTTTGGAAGGCGGAATTTTGCAATATAACGGTGCAGGGCTTAACTCTGAGACGCGTTTCCTCGGAAGGAAGACCTCCTTCCAACCGGGCCTCCCTTCCTAGGAAACGTGCTGGCGGGATCGGCCCTTCCAGGACGAAAACCTAACCCCCGGGGAACCATCCCCAACCTGGTCTGGTTTGGGCTGCTGAACCGGATCAGTTCTTGGATGAATACCAGACAGGGCTAGGACAGGTTTCCTGGAATCAAACCCAGGAGCGGCAGATCGGGCTGGGAAAGGTTTTTTCTCTGGCACCCTGGGGCCGAGTGGCTGCCAGTCCGAAATGGCAACCAGAGGCTCGGTGGGGCAGTGGGCAGGGCGGCTGGGATGGCCTGAGGCAGGATCTGAGCGAGAGGGCAGGCAGGCGGGCAGGTGAGGGTCTCCAGAGACGGCGGCGGGGGGGGGGGGGGCTCGACGGCGATGGGCGCTGCATGGGGGGGGGGGGGAAGCGGTCCCATCGCTTCATCCATCTCCGCCTCCGCGCCTTGAAGGTCTCCTCGCTGCACCCCCGCGCAGCTGAACCCTTTCCGGCCGTTACTTCCTCCCGCAGTTCCTTTCTTCCAACCCCCCCTCCCGACGGCTCGGTTCGTGGGGGCGGGAAGGAGTGGGAGTCCGGGCACCCGTCTCCTCTCCTCTCCCTCCGCCTCCTCCGGGGCTGGCGCTGGCCAGGCGCTCGCCCGCCCCCGTGCGCTCTCGCTCCCTCGGCCAGCGCCGGAGTGCCAGCGACTAGGCGGCCGGCTGGCGCTGTTCAGACCGGCTGCGGAGCCCCGACAGGCAGGAGGCAGCGGCAGCGGGTCCCTTTCCCCCGGGGCAGGGTTTTGAAGGCGAAGAGGCGGCGGGGCGGAAAGGCAACCAAATCAGCAGCGCCCAAGCCCCCGCGGCGGCCTGCGCGCATCGGCAGGTAAGCGGGGGGACGTGTTCCCACGACCCTCGGAAACCCGAGGGTTCCTGGTCTTCTCCCCCAGCCTGCGTCAAGAAGTTTGTTATTGGGGGTGTGGGTGGTTCAGTATAGAAGAGCCTCCCTTAATATACAGGAAATTGTTTCATGTAGAAGGGGTGTGCTATACTGAGAACTGGGGCCTCAAGGCCGCCCAATAGATTGGGCGGCCAGAGGCCATGAGTAAGGCGCCGCCCTTTCGGTTCACCGACGGAACTGGCGGCTGAATCTTTCTCCTCCAATGCCCTGGGGGAAAGCACCCCAAGGGGAGGCCGCTTTTTAGCCTAGGGCAAAGCTGGAGACGGCAGCTCCTAGCATAGAAGGGGGGTGCAGGGGGATGTTTCCCCAAGCAGTCCCTTCCAAAGTCCGGCTTAGGGGAGCAGTACCACGAGCCTCTGTCCTGCAACGCCCTCTGGCTGGGGGAATCTGGGAGCTCGAGTCCCAGAGTGGAAATTTCCCATGGCTCTGGCAGAGACTAGGATGGGAAAGGAGTAGCCCTTGCCATAATGCTGGACTACCTCTCCCATTAGCCTTAGCCAGTAGACCCAGTGGTGGGGGCCATTAGGAGAACAGCCACTCCTGCTTGAAAGGTGTGAACCCAACTCCATCCCCACTCAGGGAAGGCTCTCTGATTCCAGTTTCGTGGGGCCAGGAATCTGCTCCAGGTTTTCCTCCCGACTCTGGAGCTTTCCAAGGTGCTGAAACGACTTTGAGACTGTAGGTCTGTGCATGGGGGAGCTCCAGTGAAGTTGGATCTAAAATCTGGAGCAGATTCACTGCCCCCACAGAATGGGAGTTGCCAAGCTTTGTTGGCCCCATTGCTGCTGAAATTCTCCCTGTGGGGTGGGTTGCATGTGTGCTGCAATGGAGAAAAAAAAAATCCTTCGGTGCCTTTTCTTTCACCTTCCTTTCCTGTGTTCGGAGACAAGATATTGTGTCAAACTGGAGATGAGGCGATGGGAGATAAGAGAAAGGGAATGAGCAAAATTTGTCAGTGAGGCTGTGTTTGGAGGGGGAAACATGAGGGACCCCCCCCCTCCTCTAGCTTCTTTCCCTGTGCGTCTCTGCAGCTGAGGTCTGCCTTCCTTTGTGGTTCTCTTTACAGTCACTCCTCTTGGCCCAAGGTTGCTCCAGAAGCTGAGATGGTGCTACTATAACCCTATAAAGGAGGGAGACAGTATATACACGGTCTGTGTGTCCGTGCGAATCAGCTGCCTTCCATTCGGCGCTTTTCAATTAACTGCAGCAGACTGTTGAAAAGCTCTGATGGGCTCAAAAGCTCGCGTGGCTTCTGTAGGAATGCTCCTAGCAGAAAGCTGCTGTGTCGTTCTGTAGCCTAATGCAGTGTTCCCCACCCTTGGGCCCCCAGATGTTCTCCCAGATGTTCTTGGACTAAAACTCCCAGAAGCCTTTGCCATTACCTGTGCTGGCCAGGATTTCTGGGAGCTGTAGGCCAAGAACATCTGGAACATGCATGGGAAGGAAATTGTTCCTGGGGCAAACACAGAGTCGGAAGGATGATGGAAACGGGGGTGAATGGGGTGTGTGCTCTTTCTTAAGCCTGGCCTACAGGAAATGTTCCTCCTTATTGTGAGAAGGGGGAAGCGCATTTTGAATAAAAAGATCTTTAAGTCCACAAAACCCAGCTGCGAGGAAGGCACTCTTCACATGCTCGGGAACACTGTCTTCCTTTCCTAGATGGAGATACAGTAAATCTTTGAGAGAAGTGAGAGAAGTCCTGGAACCAGAGTGGGGAAACAGTACAGGTCTGGGACTACATATCCCAGAATGCACATGCTGAGGGGGGTGGGCAAGAAGCCCTTCTCTTTTCTAATGAGTGCCTCTCCTAAAGCAAAGCTCCACCACCGCCTGTGACTCTCCCTGCTCTTAAATGTGACAAGTCATTAGAATGCCAGGTCAAAGAGCCCAGCATGGCAGCCCTGGGCGATCGATGCCAGCTTGCCACTTCCTTACCTGGGCGAGGAGGAGGGGGGCGAGAGAGAGAGAGAGGAGGAGGGCTCTACCTTTTGGGTTGCAGAAGGGCGAGGGGGAGCCCGGCAAGTGAGGGGCTTCGGCTTCTTGCTGGGAAGCTCCGAGAAATCTGAGGCAAGGTCTCTTTTCCCCTCTGTTTACACGCTGGCTAATTCAAATCTCTTGGAAGTGGAGATCTGGGGAAGGGAAATTGACCCGAGACCCCTGGGTCTTCCCAAGCAATCTATCTCTTGCCTGGATGAGGTTCTCCCTTGGGGTCCAGGGCAAAACCTCTCATCTTCAGAGTGGGTAAAGAAGACAGGAGGGAAGCTCTGATGGCTGGCCGAGCCTGGCCTTTGCCTTCCACAAAAGTAACTTTTTTCCCCAAGAGGAAGCTCTCTGATTCCTATTCCTCACCCCCACTCCTTTGTGCAGGTGTTACTTTCCGGCAGCAAGTTCCAGGTGCCCCCCATAGCTCCCCTCTTTATTCTCACGACCCCCTTCTGAGGTTGAGGTCAGTCAGCCTGAAAGAGTGTGGCCACCCCAAGGAGGAGCTTCACGGCCAAGCGGGGGTTGGAACCCGGGTCTTCGGAGCCCAAGTTAACCGCTATGCCATACCTGGCTGCTCAGAAAGCATGGGGAGTGAGCAGATTTTGCATGAAAGGGGAGAATTCATTTCAAGCAAGGTGTTCCAAGGCCATTTCACACCTACGTTTGAGCTGCCACGGCTTTGTGCTCTTTCATTCCCTGTCTCTTCTGAAATAAAACATCCAATATCCAAGCACCCATCACTGGTGGGGTCCAGCTGCAATCTCTGTAGCAGTCAATGCCCAAACAATGCACACCTGACATTTCACATGACAACGCACAGGATCTGGTAGACGCCATGGAACAAGACATGGCCCATTTTCTATTAACCACCTTCCAGCAGTCAGTCAAAATGTGGGCTGCCAGGCCTTGCTCGATGACCCATAGGTTCTCTTCCAGCTCTGCAATTCCAAGATGATTATTATGATTATTAAAATCAACATGTGATCCAAAAACCTGGATGACAAAATGGGGAAACTTGACATAGTTAACTTTTCCCAATCTTTCATGTTGGCTCTCCCACAAATAATGACCCCAATAATCGTTTTTTTCCACCAGCACAACCCTGAGGAAGTGCTGGAGTTTCTTTTGTGTGTGTTTTGGCTGCTTTTGGCATCTATTTCCAGCAGAGGCTGGGGGGGAAATATATATATTTTCACCAATACCTTCCCAAATCAGTCAGCCTCATTTTCGAAAAGTTTCAAAAAGTAAAACATCTAAGCTAGATTGCAGGTTGACATCGTACAAGGTCCCTCCTTGGGCGTATTGCCCCAGAAGGAAGTCCTCCAATATCTAATGGTGTTTACTCACAGGTCAGTGTGCATAGAATTGTGGCCTAGAAAAACCCCAGGACCGCCAGCGGCCGACCCTACAAACCGCTGGCTCATCTAGTTTGCTACGATCCATTTGGACATGCAATTCTCCAAGCTGTTGTGCTAAGCCCTTTATTTTTAGATACACATATATATTTCATACTTATAGCCAAGCCTTCCTTTTTCAAAAGGAAAAAAAAAATCCAAGACAGGAAGTATAAAACACACCTTGGTGAAAGCAAAGCAGTGGCAGGCAGCCGAGATGCTTGTTATTTTTCTTTCTGTATTTCCCCTTTGTGAGATCTGTTCATAGCGCTCAACTGTTGCATCCAGAAAACTGTCCTTTTAAATTACCTTTCCCAGAAGCCACAGCCAGCATGCCTGAGGCTTCTGGGAGTTGTAGTCCAAAAATGTAAATATTCCTATACTCTGAACTTGTGTGTGTAGACGTTCCTGGTTTACATCTCCCTTTAGATCGGGGACATTGTTAGTAGGACTTAACCTGAGTTCTTTTGTGTTAGATTGGTAAAGAGGTTTCCAACTTTGGAAGCCCAGCTGTTCTTGGACTAGAACTCCCAGAAGCCTTTGCCATTAGCTGTGCT
Source organism: Intellagama lesueurii (assembly GCA_037013535.1). Lineage (NCBI taxonomy): Eukaryota > Metazoa > Chordata > Lepidosauria > Squamata > Agamidae > Intellagama > Intellagama lesueurii. The sequence goes on along the minus strand of JBAJHW010000012.1, from coordinate 20,015,656 downwards.
GGCAGGATTTCTGGGAGTTGTAGTCCAAGAACATCTGGGGACCTAAGGTAGATGGCTCATTGTTTGGGTGGACCAGCAGGCTTTGGAATGGCCTGTCTAGGCTAGTATGGGGGGTGGTAAGGGACTGGGACTCTGGAGACCTGAGTTCAAATCTTCTCTAAGGCCACCAGTAAGTCAAAATCATCTAGGTAAGGAGGAGTACATGGGGCCTGATTTAACCTTTTAAATGCCAGGTTACTTCACAGCTCTTTGATCTGTCTTACTTCTGAATCTTCCTTTGGAATTGGAATTGAATTTTTTTATGATGGGTTTTTACAGTGGCTGTCAAGCTATTCATTTTATTTGATTGTGTCCCCTTTTTTAATAACTCCCCCCCCCCCCCCCGTTTCTATGGCACCCCGTCCTGGAATTTTGTGGGATGAAAAGTGGTCTAGAAATATTTTAAATCCCAAGTCTTCTGTCTCCCAGATGTGAGAAACGGCAGCAGCAACAGTAACAGAAGTACAATTAGCAATGCTAGTCATAATAGTACGAACAGGAGCAACAGTAACTCTGTGTTTTAGCAAACGTTGTTGTGGAATTAATTTGAGAAGCTTTCCTGGACATAATCTAAGAGGAATTGAATGGAAAGCAGACTAAAATGTGAAGCAAAAATGCAGTAAAGCTTTGGACCAGAAGCTTGCCATTCTGGGTAACCCACCTCACAGGGTTGTTGTTTGGAAGGAGAATCCCGTTTGTTCCTCTTTGGGAAAGGAAAGGGTACAAAAAGCTGCCCTTGTTGCATTTTTTAAAATAATAGGTTAATACCAGGGTTCTGTTAAAAGGAACTGCCAGGAGTAACACTACATGAAGGCATCAGGAGATACTTTTTTTGGGGTTTCATAAACCAGTGTCCCCTCATCCAGAAATGTAGGACTATGGACCCCATCGTCCCCAGGCAGGAGGCTGGCTGGGGGTGCTGGGATATGTGGTCCTACCAGACTGGGATGAAACCGAGCGGCTCTTTATATCCACTTTTCAATAGGAGAAAATTCCTTTCCCGGAACTGGGAGTTGACTTGCCTTCTCTCACCCTTCTGCTCTCCCCAACTTTTTATATTTATTTTGGATTTCTATTGCTTTCTGCCTTTGAGAAGTAGCCGGATTAGACTGTGGATTTGGCTTTTTCCAAGGAACTGGGGAGAGGAGCAGAAAAGCCAGGGTGAAAAATTATCTTGAAATACTGTGGCAGGAACCCCTGTAGGGGAAGGCGATCAGGCCCCAGATAAGAGCTTGTTCCCTCCGTCTGGCGAAAGAAATCCTGTCTGATCATTAAGAGGAACAAGATCCAAGGCTCTCCCTGAAGGGAAGATTAACTCTGAAAGGTCAGAGTTGTGTGTGTGTGTGTGTGTGTGTGTGTGTGTGTGTGTGAAGCTGTTCCTTGTGTGAACATGGAGGAGAGGGGCTTATACAAATTATTTATTCTGGTTTCAGAAGCCCAGGCCGAGATTAGGCTGGTAATACAACCCTCGGCTGTGATCCTAGTCACACATAATAAAAAAATAAACTGTTTAGGGTACAATGAACAGCTGGAGGAAGGATCCATACAAGATCCTTACAAGATACAATCCGTACAAGAAGGGTGTATACATTTTGTGGGTGTTGGCCCCTCTAACCACTAGGCGGTACCATCTAGCTTGGCTTTAATTTCTCTCTCTTTTTAAAACAAAAAAACCCAAAACAGATTGCTAGAGTAGCGATCTATGGGGAAACAAGGCAGGGCTTCTGCGCTTTTAAGAGCCACACAGAACAGAACATTTCAGTGCTTGAAGCTTGCATGACAAACAAACAAACACACACACACACACACACACACACACACACACACACACACACACACAACTGATCAGTGTTCCTCTTCCACATACCCATAAAAAATGAAGACTATTTCCTATTTTTCATGTGGCCACTCTACTGAATACAATAACAACCATGCGCCATCAAGTCAATTCTGACTTATGCAAACCCTTCCCAGGGTTTTCCAGGTAGAGAATACTCTGAAGTGGTTTCCCCTTCCCTTCCTCTAGGGGGCGCCCTGGGACCATGCAGCTTGCCCAAGGCCACCCAGGCTGACTTTACTCCCAGGACGCCCAGTGGGGAATCGAACTCCAAACTTCTGGCTACTGAGTTACCCAGGCAGACTACACCCTTCAAAAAAGCATGTGCAGCTTTGCTAAAAGAAAGTTAGTACTCCGCCCCCCCCGCCCCCGTACTTCTGTTCTCCCTCTAACCCAGGAATCTGTATGGTTTATTCAAGGCAGGAAGAAGACATCAATATTTTCACAAGCCGAGGGTCAGATATTGCTTCTTTCCCTCAAAATGTAGCCTTAGGTCTGCAGTACCTAGCGATTCAGTTATTCTGCCTCTTATCATTTATTTGCGACTTTCACATCCCACCGTTACTCCAAGGCTCTCAAGGCAGTCAATGTGGCTCTCACCTTTCCTCACAACCCTGTGAGGTAGGACAGGTGGGTAGCCAATGATGGCTTGAACAGCCCAGGGTCAACCAAGTGCTCCATCGCTCTGTGGGTGTTAGAAGCTGGACCTTCTCACTCCCTTTGAACTCGCGATCCTCTATATCACACTAGACTTCAATCTTTCTCAGGACTGGGCCCCGAAGGCCGACCCCCTGGCCTCTAACCGTGCCCTCATTTTCATACCTCCTCTGATGGGAAGTTCTGACAAACCTGAAAGCTTGCACACTATTTTGTTAAATTTGGGCGGCACCTTGTAAAGATATTTCACAACTGTATGCTGTCGCTCAGTGCTGTCAAGCCACTTCTGAGTAACGGCAACCTTAATAAGGATTCTGACATATGAGGGATATCCTGGGAGTAGCTGCCCTTTACCACCCCCTAGAGGGTTTCCGTGGCCTAACAGGGATTTGAACCCAGCTCTCCTAAATCCTAGTCTGACGCCCTATCCAATATACCACACTGGCTCTCTAATGGTAGATCACAAAAAAAGAAAGACTAAGGAGGACTCATTTTTCAAGAAACAAATGAATGGGATTAGGTTATGTTCCCATGCACATGAATCGGACTGGGTTATTATCTGGAAATAAGCCCTGTAGGATTTTCTCTTGAGTGAACACACAGACGATTTCTCCGAAACACTGTAATCTCCTTGCTTTGGAAACAGTCCCACTGGGCACCTGAGAATTTACTTTGTGGTCAACTGGCTGTTAAGATACCCACCCGGCTTCGTCAACCTTGGCTAGGATGTATGGAACGAATTCTAATTCTAAAAGGATCAGCTCCTCCACCACGCTCGAGTGTCACTGGAGACTGAAGACAGCATACATTCAGCTGAGTCCAGTTGCAAACTTTCTCAGTGGTTTTGCCCCTCTGCTTTTTTAGCTGTAACCGGAAGGAAGGAAGGAAGGGAGGAAGGAAGGAAGGAAGGAAGGGAGGAAGGAAGGAAGGGAGGAAGGAAGGAAGGGAGGAAGGGAGGGAGGGAGGAAGGAAGGAAGGAAGGAAGGAAGGAAGGAAGGAAGGAAGGAAGGAAGGATGGATGGATGGATGGATGGATGGATGGATATTGTTACCATTGTGGCTAAGGGCACAGGAGCAGAGGCAATTAACAGTTGGTAACCTCTTGTGGCCTCATGTAGTTAGAGGAACAGGTAGTCTCTTAACATTCCAGTGCAGACAACTGAGTGGTTTAAGGTAAGGATATGTCTCGAGTCCGCTGGCTGGATAGCTCAGTGAGTCGGGTAGAGGAGCCCGAGGTTGGGAGTTTGACAGCCTGTGTAGCCTTGGACAAGCTGCAGAGTCCAGGAAGAAGGGGATGGGAAACCCCTTCTGAATGGTTTTAGAATGGGTAGCGATGTTAGCCTGGGCAAGCATTAGAGGCAAAACCAAAAGAAAGATAATAAAATTGCCTAGAAAACCCTGGAAAGGGTTGCCATAAGTCAGAACTGACTTGACAGCATACTACTCTTCTGCTTCTGCTTCTTCAAAAACACCAGGCACAGTCAATCAAAATTAGAAAAACATTGACTGGTATTATATACAGATACAAAAACCTAAGTATCCATTAAATATTGGCACTGTATGTATGTATGTATGCATGCATGCATGCATGCATGCATGCATGGATCATTATGATGCCAAAACAGGCATTTTAAGTCTCTTGGCAAAAATATATGGAGGTTGGTAGAGGGTTTTTTTTATTAGTGGGAGGAGTAGCCAGGGGTTCAGCTTCCACCTGAAGGCACACAAGGAGGCGCAGGACAGCCGCCTCCCAGCCCCCGGGGGCTTGTCTTTGAAGGACAGGGGAGACGGATGGGGTGTTGAAGAGCGTCCGAAAGAGAAGGCAGCCAGCAGGGACCTCCTCACTCTGCCCTAGATCAGCGGGCGTTCATCTTGCCTGCCTTCCTTCCCTCTGTGATGGATCCGACTTCAGAGGAGCCCTCAGCCGGGGGCAGCTCTCAGCCGGGCGGGGCGAGGGCTGAGTCATCAGCCCCACACAAGCAGCAGCTGGGAACGGCTGGAGCAGCTGAGCTCCCTTAACCGATCAAGCCTGAGCAGGGAAAGAAGGGGAGCAGAAAGCAGGAGGGAAGCCTTCTGGAGGCCCCAGAAAAAGACTCACCATCACCATAAGAAGAAAGTGGGCCTTTGCCAACTTCAGGTGGATTTTCTGGAGAGGTAATCCTCCATGGGACAACCTACTCAGGCACGGATCCTGTTGAGTGCAGCGGGACTGGCTCCCAGAAAATGGCCGGTAGGACAGAGGCCCGAGGTCACCTACAAGCCACAGAGAATCTGAAGATGCATGGTTTTATTTTATCCAAAATCTTTCCAGGTAAATAATATATATATATTTTAAAAGCACAGCCTTGGAGGTAAAATGGGCAGAGAACTTCCCTGTAGCGAGATACACGGAGCGGCAGGTCGGTTGAGTAGATTTGAGGAAACCAAAGGAGCATCCAGAAATGTTGATTGAAGTCTCTCTTAGTATATGGTTGTTGCCGTTTGAATGTGGTTTTCTGGGGTGGGGTGGGAGATGGGGGAATGGTTCCTATCAGTCAAAAGTCAATATAGCACCGGAGGCAGGCAGGCAGGAGGTGTAAATGAAAACCGATGAGGAGCAAGGCCTGGCCTGAGGCTCAGAAACAAGGTAGATGTAACAAAAACACAAGAAGAGGCTTAGGCAAAGAAAGACACAGCCTTTACTGAGTCAATGGGTCTCTCATTTGGTCTTCCTCTTCTCCTGTTGCTTCCAGCTGTTGCCCACCATGACTGTCCTTTGCAGTGAAAAGTTTGCTGGGTGAGCGGTGGTCAGCTCTGAAACACAGCACCTTGTTATGAGGGTCTGGACTGCCAGGCTCTGAAAGAAAAATGTCAAAGGCATGCCACCAACCAGTTCTAATAATTGCCATTTCCTGCTGGTGCAGGTCTTTCAGGCAGCTGCTTCTTGCTGTTGTTCTATGCCTACCAGGGGGTGGATGCCATTGTGGCTATCTTAATCTGGAGGTTTAGCAGTTGTAAACATTGATGTTGTATTGGATGCATACCTCTCTGCCAGCTTTATCAACCAATAAGTTCTTCTACTTCCTGTACTTGTTTTTGTATCTTGCTTGCCTTAAACGATCAGCTATGACCACCCATACATTTCCTTTCTCATCCTGTTTCCCAAGCATTCTAGCCTTTTGCATTTCCTGCTGTTGACGATTTCTCGGTCTTTACTTGCTCACCTTAGTGCTTCATTGTGGGTCACCCTCTTAATCCATGGTAGTCTTCGCCTCGTATGACAAAGCCATGTTTCAGATGCTTTTTTTTTTTCAAAGTGGCCTGTGTGGAAGTCTATGGTTCTGTGCCAGTAGAACTGGGAAGTTCCAGGGCGTGTTTGCAGGGCTAATGGATCTTGACTGTTCATTCAGGATGAAGGCATCCAAAAATACTTTGCATTGTTGCTCCAAACAGTACATAGTCACTGGGGGAAATCTGTTCTCCACCAGCTACTGTGAGGATTACACCAAAGCTCAGAGGGAGAGCTAGAGTGTGATATGGGAATAACAGACTGGGTTGTCATCTTTGCTAATTCCAAAATCCTTGTGTTCCAATGCTATGTCCAGACCTTGGAAACATTGTGTTTTTTTTTTTTTTTGGAATTACAGCATTCTGGGAGTTGAACTCTGAAAATGCAACTTTTACCAAGCTGTGTTGTGGTTCTTTTCTCCCACAGTCTGTAGCACACATGGGCGATCAGGTCTGGAGAGGTGAAATCCGATCTTATGCTTCTTGGTCTTGGGTAGAAGTGTGACCTGTAGCCCTCAGGCTGGCGACAGAGACCAGAGGACAGGTTTTCATCCTGCTCAAAGCCCAGATGGCTCTCTGAATCAGCCTGCTTCAGACTGATTCACTCTGCTTCTGGCTCAAATCAGCATGGCCAGATTTGGCTTGGGGGCAAATCAAAGTGAATTGACTCGTTCACTTAGACCAAAGGCACAAAACGAACCAGGGCAGACATAAATAGTTTCGTGGGTTTTTTTTAATATAAAAAAAGGAAAATGTAAAGGGGTGTATCATGCAAACCCTGGAAATTTGACACATTTACTCCCCTCTGTGGGTTGTATAATAAGAATCATGGTGCTGTCAAGTCAGTTCTGAAGTATGGCAAACCTTTCCAAGGTTCTCCAGGTAGAGACGACTCAGAAGGGGGTTCCCCTTCCCTTCTTCTGGGGCCACCTTTGGATTCCGCAGCTTGCCCAAGGCCACCCGGGCTGGCTCTATCCCTGGGACCTAGATCGGTCCCAGATGCTGTAAACCTCAATCAAAAATGCGATCGCTGTTTTAGTTCTTGTATAAAAACCAACGGGAAGCTTTGGATCCTAGGCCCAGATCAAGCTGAACAGGGCACAGGCTGCCCCAACCGATTCCAGATCCATTCCAAAGCTTGACTTTTGACCTCCAAACCAACCCAGAGGGGCCCCGTGGAGAACTCTGGTGTCAACACCCTGCTTTTCTCCAGCTATTGAAGGGGACGCTGCTATGAAGCATGCCATACTCCCTGCACTAGTAGGCAGCAAGTCTACATCGTTGGGCTATTGATCCAGCTTGCCCCACATTGCGTACCGGGGTGGTACCAAGACATCAGATCAGAGGTCTTTCTCAACACCTGATTTTTTTTCTTTTATTTTTTTTCCTGGAGATACTTTGGGACTTTCCGCAGAGAAAGGATTTATTCTGCACTTGACCTACTCACAGAATGCTAATGCCTTTGATGGATTGATTTTGCAGCTTTTGAAATCCTTGAATTTTAATAGGGTTTTGTGTGTTCAGCAGAGCTGGGGAAAGTTCCTTAAAAAAAAATTGGACTACAACCCCCAGAATCCTTTTTCCTGCTGGCTAGTACCTTTGGGGATTTTCAGAAGTAAAAATTCCCTATTCTAGTGTGATGAAGAAATAGGACGTTCCTGGAATACAGAGTTAGCAGGCTGGAATTTTCTATGAGCTCCCAACGCAGTGAATCCAGCTTCTAGAATATTGTGATTTTTCCTAACGGTTGCATTGGGAGTATATGCATGTGCTGGTTTTGTTTCCCATCTGCTTGAGTTGACTATGTGTATGCAAACAGTATAGTACAGAGAAATGCTCTCATTATTTTATTTTATCCTGTCAAATTTTTCTTCCTTAGCCATCTTTCAAGAACATCGTCTTCCCAAAGTGACTTTATTGCATAAAAGCACAATAGTTCAACCTTGAACTATAAAATCATAAAATATATATAAATATAATTTTAAATCACCTACTTACCAGACAATAAGATAATGGACTCGGCAACGTGGCCTTCCATTAGGTGAGGAAGTATTTCTGTTTCATAGTACTGACCTTAAAACCGTTGTGGTGGGTGAACGAGTAAGTTGAGGGGCATGGAATAAATCGTAGGCGCACTTAGCAAAATGCCAAACTCCCTGAAGAGGTAAAAAGATGTCTTTTTGATTGTATCATGAACTTATCTCGTGCTGCAAAATAGTTTGGTTTGGTTTTGTGACTGATTCTGGACATGTAAACTTCGACTTCATTGGGGAGCCAGCCAGCTAAGGCATGGCACTTGGAAGGCATGGCGTGCCTGGAGGGAAAATGTTGCAATAGCCTTAAAAGGTGACTTGACCCTAGAAAGCCAGAATGAGCAAAAATGCCATGGCAAGAGTAAAGCAGGTCATAGAGCTTCAACAAACTGGGGAAGCAAACAGTAAGAAAAAAGGAAGGAGAGAGGTGGGCTCTTAAACAGCTGGACTAAAAAGAGATGGCTGGATAGCTGAGTGGTTTAGGTCTCTGGCGGTGGAGTCAGAGGTTGGGAGTTCAATTCCCCACTGTGCCTCTTAGGAGAAGAGCCATTCTGGGTGGCCTTGGGCGAGCAGCACAGTCCCAGGGCACCCCCATGAAGAATGGGATTATAAACCATTTCTGGGTACACTCTATCTGGAAAACCCTGAAAAGGGTCACCATAAATCAGAATTATAAGCATGATTATTATTTTTGAAGAGGGTCACGTTGCTGACCTGACCCACATGGCCTTGTATTTCGACCCCTATATTTTGCCCCCGTGCATACCTCCTCCAGCAGCTTGTGTGAGCAAACTCAGGCAAGAAATTGTTAGTATGAAGAGTTGCAATTGTGTGTTTGTGTGTGTGAGAGAGCGAGAGAGCGAGACAGAGAGCAGATTCATAACTGTCACAGCTGTACCAAGTCCAGAAACAGCCAGAAATGCCCACAAAATAGGCGAAACAAGACGGGAAGGGCCAAAAAGGGCCATTTAGGGTCCTTATTTTCTTTTAGAGGAGAGTGGGACCTCTAAGAAGATCACCCCAGCTTCCCTTATGCAAAAATACTAGAAAGACAGATTGCTATTTTCTATATTTTAGCATCTCCTTTTCCTACCAAGCAACGATTCAACAAGATGCCGCATCACCCTCCGATTTTGGCTGCCTGGATTTATGGCACAGCTCAGTAATTTCTACTACGGAAATATATTCTAACCCAGCCAAAAAACGGTGCTCCACACAAATGTTCCTGGAGGCTTCTGCTTGCTTTGGAAAAATCTGTATTATCTATTTATGTCTTTATTTCTGCTCTTCTATAACTTGGGAAAGCTATGGAAGCTGTAAGGTGGGAGGGAGATATTTTTCTACGCGTGACGATAACCTATCAATTCAACTGCACACATTTTTAATATCAATGTTTGTTCAAACTGGAGTGGCCTCATTAATTAATCCCCCCCCCCTGCTTTTTGAAATTCCTGGGCCCCTTGTATTTTTAATTTTTTTTTTAAAAAAAAGATTATTACTTGGCGCGGTTGGCTTTTCTTTCTCTCTTTTCTCATGTAATGATTTCAGTTTTGATTTTTCTCACTGCTTAGTCAGACTCATAATGCACAGCTGTGTTCAAAAAAAGAGGAAAAAAACCCAGGCTCCTTTGATAATATCTCAGTTATGTATTATGAATGTTTTTAATGCTGGAAGACTGTGCAGTGTGAAGCAAATCCAATAATAATTAGAGTGGGAAAGAGAACCCAATCCGTCTCGTATTTTGGTATATCTTTTGCAGTGTTTGGTTCTTCTGCATTTCTAGTGGAAAGACGGGTGTTACTCAGCCGTTCTCAGCAACCTCAATGGTTTTTCCAGTCCATTAATTACATTTATAAGCTGCACCCTCCACCCACCAGTGGCATGTGCAATAAAATTATGGGGGGGGGGGGGGAGAGAAACTATGATAAAACCAAGAAACATGAGAACAGTCCATATACCTCCCGCTATAACATTTTAGATTTTAAATGCTTCACAAAACAGAATGGTGTCGGCTGCCCTATCTGACATTTTTTAAAAAAGGAGCTTGCCTTCTCTCCTTCAGCAGGGTGTTGCAAAGACATTCTTACCAAAAAGGTGCTGTCTTTCATTTATTGCTTTTATCCGTAATAAATAGTTGTGTCCCGTCAAGTTGATTCTGACTTATGGTAACCCTTTTCAAGGTTTTCCAGGTAGAGAATACTCAGAAGTGGTTGACCCTTCCCTTCTTCCTGGGGTGCCCCGGGACTGTGCAGCTCGCCCAAGGCCACCCAGGCTGGCTCTTCTGGAGATGCACAGGGCGGGAATTGAACTCCCACCCTCTGTCTCCCAACCTCTGGCTCTGCAGTCAGATCCCTAAACCACTTTATTGACGAAACCCACAGCAGAGGTGGTGAGATGATGGTGAATTACAGGCAACAATTATTCAGATTTCCTGGTTCAAAACTGATAAGGATAAGGGGGAAGAACGGCCACTCTCCACATGCTGATGAGTTACTGCTCCCAACATTGGCTGGGGTGACATGTGGAAGTCAACGAAACCTTGTAACTCCAATTTCCACAACTGAACTTCACCTGGAGTTCTCAAAGGTTCTGAACCACCAACTCCCCACAAAACCACCCTAGGTTCAGCCCATCCTTCAGTAGATTCACTCCCTCAAGGAAACCGGAGTCATCTCCTTCCAGTGGTTGGAGTTCCACAACCGCTGGAGAGTCATGTCTTATCCGCCTCGGGTTTATGACCGGCAGTCATTTGCGACTCTGGAGATGCAACAGGCAGAGAAGAGCATCACAGTCTCTGACAGATTTCTGCAGCTAGCTTTCGGGAGAGGATGTCTGTGTGTGGACATGGGTTTTCTTTTCTCCTCAGCGTAATAGAATACGGTCCTTGGGACCTTGCTGCCTTGTTTGGGGAGGAGCCACTGATGTCGGAGATAATAAACGCAACTTCTGCCCAACGAAGGTCACGGCTGGGAAATTGACCAGCGAAGATGGACTCTTTGGATTAAGTGTTTCCACTGCTGAATGGATCGCTGAGTCGATAGCCAGCGACAGCTGCCTGCTGCAAAAGGCCAGAGACTCGGACTGTTGCCTAGATCTCCTTTCGCCAACATCCAACCCTCAACCAGCACCTGGCGGTTTAGCTAAAGATCATTATTTAGCCCTGATGGAGAGAGAGAGAGAGAGAGAGAGGCACGGGCACAGGCAGTTATGATGCACCAGGGAAGCGGTGTGGTTTATTTCCCTACTGGCAGGGAGAGTGTTCTGTGCTCCAGAGGCGTGATATTTGCATTTCTGGACTCCCATCTCCCCAAACTGCTCAGGCAGCCTCCTTCTGTCTGGTGGTTTCCCTCTTATCTGGTTTCTGGGAGCAAAGATAGTGTGAGAGAAAACTAATAATTCTCCTTGCTCCTTCTGGAGAGGAGCAAAAGCTCATGGAAGCATCTTAGATGCCTTGGAGATTAGCTGTACCTGAGAGGTTATTTTTCCTCTAAAGAGAGGGAAGGAAGCTGGGGAGGGGAGGGGACGTGTTGCTGTGTGTCTTTAAAAGAGTTTGGAAAAGTTATTTTCAGGGTCTACAGCTCCCTGGCCTCTGGCAGAGGAATGCATAGCTAATAAATAAACGGGCTTCAAAGTTCTGTTTTGCTTTTACTTCTTCAGAGTTTCTTCTCATTATGTGAGGCCACAGATTTTAGAAGAGCTGGTAGTTTCTGATGTTTTTTGCTCCGCACTGTTTTTCATATGTTCTCCTGAATGATCACTCAGGATCACCTCTTCCCCCACTGCCCTTACATGGTTCTTTTATTCCCTCCTCTTCATCTTTATGTTCATTTTATTCTTCCTCCTCTTCCTCTCCAATAAGTGGAGTGGCTGGATAGCTCGGTGGTTTTGGTCTCTGGCTGTGGAGTCAGAGGTTGGGAGTTCAATTCCCCCACTCGGCCTCCTTGATGGGGGGCCGGACTGGATGATCGAGAGGGTCCGTTCCAGCTCTGCAGTTCTAAGATGATAAGATATTCTTCCTTATTCTTTTCTCCAGTTTGCAGCCAGAAAAGGGAGGCCATCTATTCCAAAAAGGAATATTCCTTTTTTTAAGAGAGTGATAGATAGAGAAAGCTGTGCCAGCAGGAACAGCTTTGGAAATCATTACAGTTTAGTTGGGAAGGGAGTTGGCATTTCCCCCCCTTTTTTCTATTCTCTCCCCCCCCCCCCCGGATGTAAAGGAGAGGCAGAGCACAAGGGTAGCTGCAGAGCAGACCTCAAAATGTTTTTAAATCGCCAAGCATGGACTTCATTGGTAGGGAACCCGAGATGGGGCATAGAACGAGAAGCATGCCCACCTGCCAGGGCCAGCCTTACGGCTGGGCAAATTAGCACTGTGTCAGGCAACAGATTTTAGAGATAGTTTGCAGAATGTGCTTGATTTGTTTTAAATCATGTTGTTTTTTAAAACTGGCTTTTTGAAATGGTTGTATCTGAATGCTTTTTAAAATGCTGAAAAGGCCCTTTAAAATATTGGTTCCCACATGTGGAAAACAGGAAAACTGCATGTGTGTGTGTGTGAGATTGTGATATTTCATAACAACAACAATAATGATAATGATGTGATAACATGATTATTAAAATTCAGCCTTTCTCAAGAAAAACTATTTAGTTTTTAGTTTAAAATTGTTTATTAAGTTTGTGGTTTTGTTTTTTAAATTTTTAATTATGGATTGAATCTTTTTTTAAAAGGGGGCTGATGAAGGAGAGGTGTGAGATGCTCTAGGAAATCCAAGAAAAGTCCCTGAAAAGTTGAGAACTACCATTTAAAAAGGAGCATTTGAAAGTAACTAGAAAATATGAATTGCTACATCATTATAGTATTTTGATCCTGGTAGTTACATTTTTAAAAAATGAATAATCATGGCTACTTTGTGTTACCCTAAAAAGTAATATTCATTGCAGGTAACTGAATTACTTGGAATTTGTTACTTCCAGGATCTCAGTTCTGTTATTTCAAAGCAGCATTCCAGATAATGAGTCTGTGAGATGAGCTCCCCCAGATGTTTTGAAGTGTATTTCAAATGAATGGATGAATGAATGAATGAATGAAAACTTCCCAGCAATCCTTGTCGGTGAAGCCAAGAGTGAAGAATGCTGGGAAATGGAGTCCAGCCATGTCTGGCACGTCTTGCTTTGCCTGTGATAGAGAAGACCATCCCCATGAGAATCCCAAGGAGGTTCTTTCCAGGCCAAGATCGACAAGTCTGGAACGAGGCAGATTGAGATAGAGGGTCTTGAAGCTTTCCTGGGCTGGAATTGGCCGTGGGCTAATAGTTGCTGATCCCTATCCCAAATCAAGAGATATTTAAACACCTCTGAGGGTGGTTACAACCAAATCTGTGCCTATCCAAGAGAGAAAGAGTTTGCTATGGCGGCAAATAAAATAATTGCAATTAGCAATAAATGGATATGAAAGCAGAGGGATTTATTAAGGAGAAGCCACCCGCTCCCCGTCTGAAACTGGTGCCACTGCAGCTTTCTGCCAGTGTCTCGAGGTCTCAAAACCACTTTAATTAATTAGCTGATCAGTTAAAGAAATCTTGGGAGCACTCCAGATTCGGGGGAGGAAGTTGCTCTTTAAGTTTCACCAAGAGGGGAAGCAGTGCAAAGGGAGGCTTACACACAAGGAATCCCACTGAGCTCAACAGGAGGTGTTTGGGGAAACACAGCCACTGGCGCCTGCCACTTCTGATTAGCGCCTTTTGATTCCTCCCACCCGGCAATTCTGAACGTTTCACGATTACTATTAATAATTATAGATGCACGAACATTATAAAACAGCGTTGCGGAAGGGGGCAAAGTACCGAGTTCTAAACAGCTGAAAGGCTGCCTCCCTTCTGTTTCACGTTCGGCTCAAAAGGCTGCCACATCAGGGAACCAATTTGGAAATGCAGCCAGGAAGGCTAGATTCTGAGGCAGGGTTTAAAAACACACACGATTCCCTTGTATATATTCTAAATTTAATTATGAAACCAACACAGAGCATGAACACACACAGGCATAGCTCATTTTAAAAACACATGTAGCTGTTAGGATAATGAGGCATTTAAAAAAAACAACACAAAAAAAACCCAAAGTCAATACTGTGGTCCTGTTTACCCCTCTTTTTTTTCTTAGCAAACAGATTTGTTCCTTTGGCACACATAATTAATTCCTTTACTCATCAGCATAATGGTGGATTTTGTATTCTGCTTTTATTGCCCAGGTTCCTTCTGGAGGCGCCTTACAATTAAAATGCCCAACAAGGTCAATGGTCAGGAGCAAACGGTTCGATCCACATTAAGTATCGCCACTTAATGGTGCCATGATGCGTGTGTGTTTTTTAAAAAATTTGATTCCAGTGCACACTCTTTTATTTATTTTGCTGAAAGGTGGAAAACATCCCAGAGCAGGTCTTTAAACTTTGATGGAAACTTTGCTGTTGTTATTAGGTGCCGTTGAGTTGCTTTTGGCTCAGGGCGACCGTATGAATGCGCAGTCTCCAAAATATCCTGTCCTCAACAGCCCTGCTCAGCTTCTGCAAACTCAAGCCTGTGGCTTCCTTTAGGGAGCCCATCCATCTCATATTGGGTCTTCCTCTTTTCCTGCTGCCTTTATCCTTTCCCAGCACGATTGTCTTTTCAAGAGAATCTTACCTTCTCATGATGGGCCCAAAACAGGGCATCCTCGGTTTCAACATTTTTGCCTCCAGAGATGTTTCAGGCTTGATTTGATCAAGGATCTACTTGTTCATCTTTCTGGTAGTCCAGTGTATCCGCGAAGCTCTCCTCCAGTCCCACATTTCAAATGAATCAATTATTTCCTTGGAAATCCAACTCCCCAACTGAAATGTAAAATACTGCTTTTCTAAGTTATTACAAAGAACGTCACCATCCTGTTTCTGTTTGCATGAGGATTTATGACTGAACTGCCACCGTTTTTTTTCTGAATATTTAGGTTGTGGTTGGTTACAGTGGTACCTGCTAATCACGGGGACTTTGTTCAGTCAACTGAACAGAACCCAAAGTCAACCATGGGCAATATCAGCAAATTCTAGTTTTGCATTTTTTCCTCCTCTTTTGCAATGATGTGGCTGTGGTACAATTCCTTTGACATCTTCTTGAACAGAAAACCATCTCTCACGTTGGTTCAGTGGCCTTCCACATTCTGCATCTTGATGTTCTGTGGTGGTGGTGGGGAATGTGGCCTTCACCCTTCCTTTCTAGCTAGCACTGTGGGGCATTACGAGCAGTCCTCGCCAGTGGGATGGAACAAGCCAGCTGCTTCTCCAAGAACAACGCTTTTGAAGAACACACAGCCACATGGCTGAATGTCACTCCACAGCACTCAAATCCATCAAGCGAGGTGACAGGAGCCTTAGTCATTACTCACACAGCATCCATGAAATGACGTCCTCACAATGGAAGATTGACCCAGGATGATCAGTCCGTCTTCATCATACTGGTTGCTGTTGTTGTGCAGTTTTGATGAAGCTTCGGTTAGTTGAGACAAGCGACAGTAATCGGGCAACCTGTTCTATCCTGTAATGGGGCTGGGTGTCATTTCCTATAGACGCACGGTTTGCTCTTTGCTTAATAGGCTGTGGAAGATGCTCCAGCACTAAACCAGATTCTGAATCTTAAGCATGAAGACCGAGCGCTCTTTGCTCAGCCTCTTCTGGTACATGCAGTCCCCATAAAGATGTATGATTCGTTCCTTCTACAGCCTGCCTTTTCTGCAATAAGCTCAGGGTGACATAGAGGCGTCTCTCTCTCTCTCCTAACATCCTCCAGCAACCTGGTCAGGCAGGCTAGACAGAGAGAAGGTGACGGACTTAAACTCACTCAATGGGTTTCATGTTGGACTGGGGACTCGGAACTCAGCTCCCCCTTGTTCCAGTCCAATGCCCTAACTGGAGAACAGTGTTAAATTATATGCAGTCCTACCTAACTTTTCAGAACAGCTATCCAAGATTGTCCATTGAAACCCCCTGAAAAGAAAATACAGATTTGCGCAACATTTCAGTACGATAATTTATACTTAGAGGCTCAGGATTTGAATTGATCACTGTAATTTAAATCAGAGCTTTGGAAACCTGACTTGTTTTTAACTACAGAGCTGGCTGGGGGATTCTGGGAGTTGTAGTCTGAGAAGGAAGGTTTCTAACCTCTGATTTCAAGAGACCAGCAACGGCTCCTTGTAGCACAGAAGACCGTGACAGGAGGCACGTGGGCCATCTGCCCCATCTGCCCACTGGGTGTGGGCAACTTCCAGGACCAAGCGACTCTCCGCTTCTTAGTGGTCTTTGAAAATCCTTCACCCAGATGCAGACTGGAAGGCTGGAGGTGCATTTCATTTGAATGAGATGGAAGCCTCAGGTGGCATATTTTGGGGGCTGTGAAAATAACTGACGAAATTGTTCATTCTTTAAAATATTCTGATTGGGCTTTTACTCTATGGAGTGGGAGCAAGACTTTGGAGAAAGCGTTCAGCCCCATGATCCACAATAACATGGCACACTTATGATGTGCTTTCGACCTGGGATGGCGGGAAGCAGCATTTGCTGGCTGGCCTCAGATGGCAAAGGGGCCTGGGCTGCCTCTGTGTCTAGTAGACCCATGGTTCCCAGCCTTGGGTCCCCAGATGTTCTTGGACTACAACTCCCAGAAATCCTGGCCAGCACAGCTAGTGGTGAAGGCTTCTGGGGGTTTTAATCCAAGAACATCTGGGGTCCCAAGGATTGGGAATCCACTGAGCTAGGACTGACAAATCTGGGTTCAAATCTCCCCTTGGCCTTGAAACAGTCTAAGCAACCTTGGGTCTACCCCACAATGTTGCAGTCGAGATAAACAGAGAGAGGAGGAGACCCACAGATGCCACCTTGTGAAAAGTAAGGAAGAAATTAAGGAAACGTTCATTAAGGCTGTGCATGGAATTTGAAAAAAGCAATAATTTTCTAAGCTGAACCAGCCTGATTTGGACCCATTTGTATGAAGCAGTGGAAGCAGAATGGCCAGATTCTAGTGATTATGCAAACCAGTTTGTGTTGGGAGCACAAACTGAATTGGACGGGTGGGTGGGGGTAAAAATTGCTCCAGACTAAAGCGTTCGTGCTGCATGGAAAAGGGCTTCCTTTTCTACTCCTGCTCTGCGTTCTTTGCCACCAATTTTCTCCCCATCCTGGAACATATTTGCTAGGCTTGGCCTGAATGCTTAATCCTGTTCTGCTTGGTTTTTAATGTCTTCAGGTCTTGAGGAAATGTAGCCTTTATGAAGTCAGGAGGGTGTTCTACCAGTGAGAAATGAAAGAAAACATCAATAAATCATCCAGGGCTGACAGCTCTCCTAATTCGCAGAGTGGCGGAAATTAGAGAGCGATCTTTCCATAGCTGAATCATACTTAAAAGCGGAAAGGGGGGGGGGGAACGCAGACAAAGAGCCTGAAGGGGTGCAAAATGCAATTATTTAAACTTCCAAGAAAAAAAAAACCTGCACCTTTAAGGAAACCAGCACCTTAAAGGCTAAATATTAGAGGCATTCCACAATGTTGTGTCTTGCGCTCCCATTCTCTGTCATTGCTCCCAGACTTTGGAACTCCCTCCCACTAGGTGCCAGGCTGACCCCATCTTCATTGTCCTTCCGCAAGCAGGCAAAGACCTTTTTCTTCAGGCAAGCTTTCCCTCAGGAACTGGCTGCCTGAAGGGGTTTTTTAACTGGATGGTTGTGCTTTACTGCTTCGAATGTGCTTTTAGTGTTGCTTTTGTTTACCATCTTTTAGTGTGGCATTTGTGTGATCCTCTTCAGTATTCGTAGACTTGCTGTTTTAAGCTTTAAATATTGTCTTCTAATGACTTTATCTGCCTTGGGTCTGTCTTAAGAAGAAAGGTGGGGTAAAAATATTTTAAATAAATAAACAATAAATTCATTTGGGCTAGGAAAACTATCCTCCATTTATTCACTGTAAGCCATTGCCTGCAGTGTAGATTATAAGCTCCTGTAATTAATGTTTTCAAAAAATCCTGCCAGTATTGTGCAGCTTTGATCAGTACAATTGGGGTCCTGATTAAAGAGCAACGGGGTTTGGAAAAGCAGCCAACCTTCAGAATCTACAGCTGTTCAATTTCTTTAGGAGAACCAGCTAAAATACTGGTTTCAAAGTGTGCAAGCTTTTGAGCTTGGCAAAAGTCTTCCTCAGGCTAGATGGTTAAAAAAATGGAGAGAGGGAAGGTTTTGAAAAATCAAGGAAGTGGAAAAACAAGGTCCAGTGTTGTAATCTTAAGGACAGTATTTAAACTCAGTCTTAGATGGAGATGAACTAATCATTGGTAGGTGAGCAAGTACCAAAGTAAAGCATGCATGGTGTGCTCGGAGACGGAGAAACAACAACGACTCTCAATTTTTGAAAACACAAGGCTGTTTTTACATGGAGCGTAGGCCAGCCGTTGCTTCTCCTTCATCCACAAGCTGAAGAGCTCTGGAGAATGAGGATGCTTGTTATATATGGCTCTGATAAAATTATTTGCTGATTCCGCCTTTTCTCTTCATTGCAGACTGACGCAGCTCCCTTTATTTCCTAACTCTCCCAGTTCTGAAAGAGTCTCTTCACAACACTCCAGCACTCCTCTCACGGTTTTCTGGCATGGCTGTGGGTGTTCCCGAGTGGTTCTTAGCCTCAGTCCCTCCAGATCTTTTGGACTTCAACTCCCAGAATCCTTGGCTCCTTGGCCATGTTGGGTGGGGCTCCGGGGAAATCTAGAGACCCAAAGAGGGAAAACCGCCACTCCAGATCATGGGCAGTGAATACCTCTTCCCTCTGGTTGTGGCTAAGTGAGATGTCATCATCTCTCAACACCGGCCATGCTGGGAAGGGCTTCCAGGAGCATAAGTGTAAAACATCTAGACCAGTGGTTCCCAACCTTTGGTCCACAAATGTTCTTGGACTGCAACTCCCAGAAATCCTGGCTTGCACAGCTAGTGGTGAAGGCTTCTGGGAGTTTTAGTCCAAGAACATCTGGGGACCCAAGGTTGGGAATCCACTGATCTAGAGACTCCAAAGGTTCTTCAACCTTACTCTAGATCCATCAAGATCTGCCCCATCCTAATTCTCCCATCAAAACCCAAGAGACCAGAGCCTTTGAAACCATAATGCTTCTTACCAAACTCCAGGAAGGAGGTTCCTCATCTCTGCTCCTTACCTGAATTTTACTGACAACAAAAATGTTCTCCCTTCTTTCCTCCTCACCTGAAATTAGCGTCTTTCTCACCCTTTCCTCCTCCACCCATATTACTGCAAGCTCCTTTTGATTCCTTTCGCTTTTGAAACGAGATTAATGATGTCCTGTGTCATTTCCCCCGTAACCATTCCTTTAATAATGGGAGCAGACAGCAGGATAATAAACTGTATACTTGCCCTCTAGCTGTTTTGGATTCGGAGCCCTCTTGTGCATTACAAATCTAACTTCCATTTTTGTTTTTTGAGGGAAGCCGTGTGCTATATACCCCTTGCCTCTCCAGCGCAGCCTTCTTCACCCCCTGCTTCTCATGCATGCACTCGAATGTAAAGCATAGCTTTCAAAAAAGAAAATATTCTCTTATGTGTTCATCAGGTTGAGTGAAATCTAGCTGGGGGCTCTCCATTATATACTTCGCTGCTTTTTTCATGGTGTGGGGCGCAAGCAGAGAAAGTGATCCAAAAAGCTAGAGAGAGTGTGTGTCTTGTGTTATTTCTTCCCCAAAAATCTGTTAAGTGACCACCAGATGAGAAAATGGCACTCGGGGATTCTCCCTTCCTCTTCGGAAGCTCACAGGACACATTTGCAAATGCAGAGTGTGGGCTACTGGGCTCTTTTGTACTATCCTTAAACCAGCATGGCCATTAAAGAATTCTTGGTTTATGGTGGGGATCCCTGCTTGATTAGCCAGCAGGGCTGCAAAAGCGGGGGAAAGTTTGGAGAACTGCTCAGTGGTTTAGGTCTCTGGCTGCCGAGCCAGAAGTTGGGTGTTTGACTCTCCGCTCTGCCTGCTGCAGAAAGAGCCATCCTGTGTGGCCTTGGGCAAGCGGCATGGTCCCAGGGCACCCCCCAGAAGAAGGGAATGGAAAACTACTTTGGATGCTGGTCCCAAAACTACTTTCCCCAAGATCTATGATAAATCCTTACAGCAGAATTGTAAGGAAGGCCAATATCATTTTTATCTCTAATGATACACGGGAGGCTCTGAGATGGTAGCCTGTCCAGTAAGCTCACAGCAAATTCATATCTGGGACTCTGTGGTTTGCTACTCCGTCTGTTGGCTATTTTATACCAGGACTCTTGCATTTTCTAGACACTTTGGCCAAGGGAAGGAAACACTGATTTGCAACCATAACGTGGCCAGGCATCCTTCATTATAAAAGACATATCTATCATGCAACAAGCCTCTGGTGAGAGCCCCCTTTGAAAAACGTCTCTCTCCTAGTTCAGATTAAAGAGAAAAGCTAGAATCAAGTTGGGGAAAAGCTGCACAGGCAGCAATCATACAACCTGCCCCGCTGTTTGCCAGGGTGTCTTTCACAGCAGTCCTGTAAACAGACAAGGGGAAACCATGACCCTTGCCTGGCTTCCCCCCCCCCCCAAACAGTCTTTTGACCATATGAGCCCTGAAAAGGAAGATCCAGAGCCCTGACGTTGCCGACCGGTAATCGGCAGCTTCCGGGTGGTAGACCAAGTGTCAAGCCTGAATCATCAACTCACAGCCTTCCCCACGAGGGAGAAAATTGTTGTATTTCTAATTAAGCAGTGGCCATGATTTCCACAGGAGACATCCCATCTCCTGTTAAGCATTAGCTGAGCAAAAATTCCTACCACTGCTGTGATGCAGAGTTACACTGCTGTTGTTTTACAACAGGGTGAACTCTGTGAAGCAAATCCATCCTTCGTTTATGGAAGAAACACACGTGTGCAGGAGAAACAAGCCTGTGTTCCTGTGGTCGATGTGGCTTTCCACTCAACGTTCGCTCCCTGGCGCACTTCTTCCCTGCAGTCAACACCCTTCTTATTTTGTGTTTTGCTGGTCATTTTGATCAATTTCTGGCCGTGCATAAGACACCCGATGGAAACGGCAAGAGAGGACCTTTGGCTGAGCTTATTAAAGTTCCTTTTCTTCAGACTATGATTCTAATAGAGGACTTTCTCTTGTCTGCGCCATGTCCTTCCCCCCGCCCAAGTTCTGAGAATCAGATGCGTCCCACGCGCTGTATTTAGGAACCCCAGGGTGTTCAGATTTTCTTGGGATTTGGAGTCATCAATGGTCATTATGGGATTTCAGCCAGGGTGATTGAAGGCAACACAACTGGGAAGCAGAAATCATCAAAAGCACCACAAGGGCACAGAGGCTGGCTGGCCGTCTTGAAAAAGAGCTGCCCTTTCCGGCTGCACCAGGTGCCCTTGCCATTTTCCAGACCAGGCATTGGGCCAAAACAGTAGACTCTGAACAGTCAAAGGTGCTTTGCTTGTTCCATTATGGCCGCACCTGTTCTTTTTTTCTTTCTAAAGTCTTGTCTCCACCCACCCACCCACCCACATTTACAACAAGCTTCATAATGCTTTATCTCCAGTCTGAAGATCGTGACAAGCAACCCAGGAGGCACAAGATTTTGGGGATGTCCAGAAAAGAATTTAAAAAAGCAAAGTAGGACTAAGACCTGCTATTCCACAGCATCTGTGGATTTATTGATGACTCCACCTTTTGGTGCCTCTGTCAAAGACCATCGTACCACAAACTAACCTTAGAAACCAATCCTCTACAAAGCAACGAACCCATCTGAAAGACCAGCAGTGGCGCTGGCAATAAAATTAAAGGTCTCATAAACAATTTCATTGCAATTACCCTACCTCTTAGGAAAGGGAGATGTTTCAGAGGTACCATGTCTACCCAGGCTTCGTTTCTTTTGGGAAACGCTTCTGGACTGGATGGGCGGAGGTTGATGAAGAGCTTAAAACTCGCCAGAGATAGTTCAAAATATATTGCTGCTATAGCAGGTTGCAAGGGAGGGATCCAGCCCCCTAAAAGGCTCTTAGCATAAGACTATTGGGTCATAATTCTAGCATAGGGTAGGAAGCTGGTGCTGAGCTTATTGAATGCCGGTTGCATGGTGGAACAGAGGCTCTAGGGAATCTCTGTTTGTGGTCTGTTGGGGGACAGCTGAGCCTTTGCTTCACCCGCCACCTCGCAAACCTGCACCCACCCAGAGCATACAAGAGCACCCTGCCTTACCTTCTCGACATCTTCTCCCCATCAGGTGTATATATCTGACAGAACATCCCACTAGGTCTTCTCACTATCTTTTCTTTGATCTTGCCACGATGCAGCTACACTTCAAATATGGGGGAAACAGGTAACCCTTGAGATGTGGTGAGGCTCCCAAACCAGTCAGACACTACGATCCATGGCCAGGGGTGCTGAGGGTTGCAGCTAAACCTTTAATAACCTATGAATTGCAGAGCCAGAAGGGACCCTCTGGATCATCGCGTCCAGCCCCTCTCAAGGAGGCCCAGCGGGGGAATCGAACTCCCAACCCCTGGCTCCACAGCCAGAGACCTAAAGCCACTGAGCGATCGAGATAAACAGAATCTGAAGGGCCAGAGGTTCTCCAGGGCTTTGCCCATTTGTGATTAACTTTGGTTTTTGTGATGTGAGATGCCACAGTCAGCCATTCTGACCCTTGTTTGATCCTAGAAAAGCAACATGCAAGTAAAGATGATGTTGGACCGGCCATATTTTCAGTGGACATTATGGATCGATCTGGATGTTACATGTAACCCATTTGTTAGAAGCAGGAATTCTTTAAATGTTCAAAGATTTCTGGTTGTCAGAGCATGAGCCCGTCTCACTTCGTGCAGGTTTTTCCATCAGAAGGCAAACATGATTGCTCAGGCATGATGCTCAGAGGGAACTAGGTCTCTGAAAAGTTAGCATGTTTTCATCTTTTCAGGGCGCACGACCTGTTTTTCTCTGATTTTACCCTAAGTTTTCCGGAACTTTCCGGGACACTGGTACTCTTCTCCAATCAAAGCCCATGTTTTTCTTGTTCCTCTTGGTCTCCGGTGCTGTATGATAAGTAATTCTGACTAATCTGAAGATAAGAAAAGCTCATGAATTCCAAACATTCAAAGGCGTTCTACTTGAAGCAAAGGGGCTGTGGATTTAGGAAGGTTTATCAGCAAGCTAGTTAAATGGGTTGTGATTTGCATTACAGTAGATCACTGGGAGGGGGGGAATTCTAATGTAAATGAAAGCGAATTTGAGGGTGCTGCTGCTGGTAGATATATCTATATTGGTCACTGTTTTATTTCTATTGTCATTCATAAAACAGACCTTGTGAAACTGCAGTGGAGAGAAAAACCATGTGACTTGAAATGCAGGACGGTTCACCCCCCCCCCCCCCTTCATTCCCATTTCTGAATTCTTGCAAAGGCCATTCTGCAATTTCCAGTAGTTTAAGTATTTAGTTAAGGCCTGTGGGTTCTTTTTTTAAAAAATTATATATATATATATGAAATTTTGTTCATTTCGATGGAAGTTTTGGGATTCCAGGGAGCTAATGGGGCTGAGCTTATCACGAGCTATCCTGCATCTCAGCAGAACGCTGTTTGAATACTCAACCTCTATCCCCATGCAAGAGGGGAAAAAAATTCATGGGTTTTCTTCCCAGATCAATAGCTGCAGAAGACAACCCTCCCACTCTCGGCGCTAGTGAATGTTGTGAAATGCTTCTGCAGCTGCATGTGCCAAGATCCGGCTCTTAACCAGCTCTTATAAAGTCAGACGCCTGCATGTAGCAAATTCAGATGTGGGGTTTCGCACTCAAACGTGCTGCGTGTTTGAAGGGGGACACGTCCCCTCTTTCCATCCTGTCCTTAGATCTCATCTTAAATTTAAGAACTGGAAGGGAGCCTATGGATCATCCAGCCCTGCCCTTGTCAAGGTGGCCCAGTGGGAGAATCAAACTCCCAACTTCTAGAGACCTAAGCCAATGAATGATCCAGCAGTTCCCATGTGCGGGAATCACCTGGGATTTTCTAGAAAATTTAATTCCACAGGAGATATTTAAGTTGATTTCTTTTGGGGAAACCAATCTACCGGCATGGAAGTTTAAAAAGAGCCATGATCCACCAGGTGAAAAAAGTGTATGACTGTTAGCTACGCTAGTAGCTCAGCCAAAAAAGTGCAAGAGAGACTGATGGAAAGCAGAAATGCTTTTTCACGGGAAACATGAGAGGGATCTAACCTCTTTTACTATTTTCAAAAGGATCTTTTATTGGAGCTTATATTCTGAGTGCTTTGCCAGATTAGCACAATTGTAAGGCTAGGATGAATTGTGTTTATCAGGGCGGTGTGTCAGTCCCCAAGTCTTGCATGACCAATGTGGGATGTTGGAATGCATCCCGATCCAGTCCAGAGAGATTCCGGTTTGATTTAGAACCCAGATCCAAGTGGATTTATCATCCACCCCTTGAGTTGTATTTGAAAGGGCAACTTTCTTTTTCCACAAAATATACATGCAATTCAGAGACATGATAGATGGGAAAGTGTGTACTTGTCGTATGCCAGGCGGCTTGCTTCAGGGGGACTGCATGATAAGCGCATTAAATGTTGCTTTTTAAAAGAAAAAAAATATGAAAACCCTAGTAGACTGAAGCTATTTGGCCCCCCCTCCGGTTTCATTCCACCCCCACCCACTCCGGATCTCAAATGGTCCCTAAATTCACTTTGCTTTGTTCTGGCACTGAAGTGGGTTGTTCTGCATTATAAAAATCAGTCCGGAATTTCGGATTTGTTTCGGATTTGTTCACACCTGGGGTCGCTCTGCGTGGACTGTTGTGTATCGTTCTGGTTACTGTATCTATAATCAATAGTTAATCAATCAGCACAGATCATTTGTTTAGGAAAGCAATTTGTGGTGTGGAAGGGACTTTAAAACAGCCATATGAGAAGCAAATGTCAAGGTGGAGTAAGTGCTGAGTGACTAGGAAGACTAGAAATTAGCTGAGGGGAAGGAATGACATGGTTAGCATCCTAACCATTGGCACTCTTGTGCTGCAGTGTTTTATAATCATCATCACCATCCTCTTAGAACTGCAGAGCTGGGAGGGACCCTCTGGATCATTTTGTCCCAGTTCTCAATGCTTTGCCGTATTTATGGAGTTTCTCCAACATTTCCTGTACCACGGATCGCTCGGTGGTTTTGGCATCTGGCGGCAGAGCCAGGGGTTGGGAGTTCGATTCACCCCCTGGGCCTCCTTGACAGGAACTGGACTCAGTCATCCATAGGGGTCCCTTCCAGCTCTGCAATTCTGAGATGATAAGGATGATGTCAGTGCTCACTGCTTTGGAAAAGAAGACACCATCCAAACATTGAAACGGATGGCTAAAATATACAGAGAGGTAATGGGTGCACTTGAGTCTTTTAGGCTCCCGAGGATGAAGTGGTATTTCTTTCTCGTGATTCCGTCTTAGTTTGCTCTAGCAAAGGGATTCCATGGCCTTAAGGAACACCTTGCAATCGGCTTTCAGTTATGCCACAGTCACACAGGCTTACAAATGGCCGGTTCGTAATGCCCTGGGTTGTGCATGCATTTAAAACCATCCAAAAGTGTTCGTTCATCTTAGTTCAGGACCTGAGGCCAGGTCTTAGGATCAGCAGTGTCCTTTCCCACACAGCCTAGAAACGGTGCTTGTGATGCAGGATCGGCTCCTCTGTAAGCAGGGTCCATATTCCCAACCCTTCCAAAAAGGGGGAGGAGCCATGCTGGGACTACCCCTCTGAGGGGAAGACCTACCAAGGCTGGATCAGACCAAAGGCTTTTGCGTCTACAGGATACGTGTCCTTATGCATTCACTCTCACACTCTCTCTCTCCTTCCAAATATCTTTTATAAGCAGATTGAGGCCAAGGTAGCTCTACCCTTTTAGGCATCAAAATTGGAATGGGGGCGGCCACCAGCTCTCACTGTTGACTCTGCTGGGAAGGAGTAGCATTCCCACAGTCTTCATAAGGCCACATGTTGCCGATTACATGGTCCCGGTAGCATGTACAGGATTTACAAATGGGGGCTGCTTTTTAACAATGGCAGGGCTCATGGCTAAATGGCTTGAAGCAAGCTTTCCTGCCTGCCTGGGTGCAAAAGCTTGAATCCACAACCATTCCTTTTGCGATATTAACTCCGTACATCAGCTGCACCATTGCGGGAAGCAACCATTTCTGCTTCATAGCCTCCCTGGTGCCAGCCTGTAACTAATTAACTTCAGGGGAATGAGCCCTCATTTCTGGTACTGGGAGAAAGGAAGCAACCTCTCGCTAGCTGTCAGGGAGAGAATAAATCTCCTGGAGACCTGTATCTCGTTCCTGTATCTCAGTGTTCAGCAACAATAGCCAAGGAGCCAGGTGGAGTTCTGGAGTTTGGTGGTGGTTCATCTCAGGGAACGTTCCTCTGACTAATGAGAAAAAAAGAAGTCCACCATGTGAAATAAGCATGTTGCACAGAGGAGTTACAGCCTTTCCTCTTGATTCGACATGTTTGCTTCCGGTGTGGCAACATCCTGTAACAGGGAAAAGCATTCATAATACAACTTCCTGCTGGTATCCTAAACTGGAATTGTTGGTAAGGAGTTTGGCCTCTGGGCTTCCTTGTTTGCTTCTAATTTATTTACTTATTAAACTTATATACCATGCTGATTAGTGACGAACATGATTCCAGGAAGTTTACGTCCAGAATGAGACAAACTGAGAATAAAACAAATCAAAATGTAATAAAAGGAAACACCATATATAATCAAACACAACCAACACGTAAATTGATAAAACCCAAACAGTGGTGAACAAGCAATCTGAAGACAATCAGTCGTACCACGTTGGGAGAGGATGTTCTCAAAGGCTTCAGCAAACACCCTTGTTTTGAGCATCCTCTTCCAGGCTGTGAGGGAGGAGGCCAGGCATGGCTCCATCAGGACCCAATCCAAAGGGAAAGGGCCACAACAGAGAAGACCCTGTTTCTAGTTGATGACTTCCTGGCCTCCCTTAGTGTGGCCACCCGGAGGAGCATGGCCCTGAGATGAATGGGTGGCACTGATAGGTGTTTTTAGGGAATGATGCTCTGATGCTACTAATAATCACAGCATGTGGACCATATTCCTGGCTAGCAATAATAGGAAATCTCCCCAGCAGCTTCTTGTGTTATTATAATGCTCTGATGCACAAACACATTGCTATAATGATCAACCAGAAGGCAATACCTAGATATGGTTTCATACAACAGTCAAAGGTGCCTTGTGATAAATATCAATAATGACTGAAGAGATATTTAATCCCAGCAAAACTAGGTGATGCATAGCTTAGGGGCAGTCATTTGACCACATTAGATGATGAATAAAAGGGATTAACTGTCCTACCAGTTAAATTATCCGAGAGCAGCCAGGTCATTTTGGCAAGTGATCCAAAGCAAAAGACCGTTTCTATTGAATGAACACTAAATGTTTCTTTCTCAAATGTGACTTCAGGTCAGAAACCATGGATTTTATGGCATGACAGACTAGTTGTCATGTTGTTTGAAATCCTGATCGCCTTTGTTCTTGGAAGCTTAAAAAAATGGTGAAAACGTTTAAAGAAGTTAATGTGAGGAGAACAGAAATATTGAATCCAAAGGAGAAGGCCAGAAAAGCAGGGTGGACATCTGGCTGACAGCTGGAGATCTTTTTAAAATCTCCTCTCCAGCCAAAAATGTAGGAATCACGTGAGCAACAAGGTCCAGTAAAACAGTTCTGAAGCAAATTCAACAGGAAAAGAGAATATAGATCCAAGCTACACACACACAAAAAATCTTTATGGCAATAGTCGTTTAAAATATAAACTACACATCAGGTAACAGATCAAAGGTCAAAGATATCCACAACAACCACACACTTCACTGTCTTTCTCAAGTAGTGATCAGAGTTTGGGAAAGTAGGTAGGGTTTTGTTTTTCCCAGACTAAACCTCCCAAGTTTTAACCCAAGAGCTAAAAGCCAGTTATTACTCCCAGTTGGAGTAAAGGCAGTGAATTAATGGGACTTTTAAAGCTAACATATATGTGATCCCATAGGTTCGATGGGTGCATTTTAATCTAAGGCTAAGAGATTTGTGTTATGTACCACCAAGTTGGACCCAATGGACATTGACCCTATTGTGGCTTTCAAGCCCAGTGAGATATCTAAGGAGTGGTTTTGCCAGTTCCACGCCACCACCCTGGGAAGTTTCTGTGGCTGAGTAAGCATACAACTTGCAAACCAAAATCAAGATTAAATGTGCTCCTCTTCTAGTGTTGATTTATATGTTTTCCTGGGCAAACCAAGTAGGCAAGAAATATGACACCGTAAAGCTAGAAGAGAGCTCAGGAAGGAAAGAGCTGAAAGGGGGAAAGTCCTCTTCTTAAGACTAGAAGCAAATCTGCAAGGGTTAGGGTTGGCTCATATTGAATCTCAGAAAAGAAGTGGAAGAGCTGAGCTAGAAGGAGGTGCTTCTTTATCTTTTCCTTGGAGTACTGGAAAGGGATGTAGTTGGAGACTGGGAAGAATGGGAAGACTGGTTGGTCAGGTGCCAAAGAAGGGGTTCTGCACCTTCAATAGAAGGAAATTTGAGCAAGTCTGTGTCTGTTGAACGTCCCATTTATGGGCTTACTCAAGACACAGAGCTTTCTTGGCCTCTTCTGCATCTGGCCGCCTAAACCTTTGGGATACTGAACATGTTCTTAATTGATGCATTGCTGCCGGCAGCTGCATGTGGCCTGGCTGACCCAAAGCTTGCGCAACTTTGATGACATCTGAAGGAGCAGCAGATTATATTCCTGCAATTAGATTCCGGTGGAGCTGTCCAAAAGGGTGAAGTGCTGACATTTTTCCCTATACTCAAAATAATGAGGTATTGATGGATAAGACAGCTTCTTCCTAATGGAGCCGAGAACATCCTATTTATGCTTACCCAGGACTCATTTGTGTTTTTCCTTGTTGCAAGAATTATGTTCTTCACTGTAAAGTAATTGCATTTTTTTTAAAAAATTGGTAGACCTTTTCTATTTCAAGCTTTTTGGCATTTGCCACTAAAAGATAGTACACATGCTCTGTGTACCTATGAATATTTTGATTGTTTGAATGGCCCTAAGGATGGAATAGAGCTCAGTTTAATGTGCTTTTTCATTGGATTTAATTTGCATGTTCCAAATTAATACATGAACCAAGGACTCAAGAGACCTGGGTTCAAATCCCCACACAGGGCCACAGTGCTTGCAGGAGAAGCTTGGGGCAGTCACTCATCCTGTTTCAGCCCACCTCGGAAGGTTGTTGTGTGGTGTCTTACAGACAAAAGCTACACAAGTTCAAAAACCATCAACCTCTCTCCTCAAGAACAGGTGCTCTTGACTTGACTGGCTGAAAGAAAACCAGCCCGTCACCAGCTTGGAAAAATTGCATGGAAAATAGTGTACAAAAAGTGTATATGAGGGGGGAAAGGGTTGTAAAAATGTGTATGCTAGGAGAAAAGTATACAAAAAACAGATATGAATTTTCAGGCGTCGTTTTAAACAAACACCCTACAGATGTAGGCACAGTGCCAAATAAAAGTGTGCTTGAAATATATGGAACTGGTAGGGAGAAAAACAGGTTGATCTGTCCTTAAATGAAAACTGTGTTTTCTCCAGTACTTTCAGTTAGTCTAACCAGCAGGACGCTGACCTCCATCCACACATTCCAAATGTGATGGGTTTTTATACAAGCTCAGGATCGGTGAGAATGGGGCCATGCATTGAGAATTTGAGGTCTGTACTCAAACCTCAATAGGCTGGGGGTTTTTTTGGGGTTTTTTTTTTTAAAGCCGCTCCATTTTCAAGTTGAGTTCTTCTCTTCTTGCCAAAAGGGGTTTGGAACCCTGCCTCTTAACTGTGAAATGCTATGAAATGCGATGGCCCTCCACTTTTCCAGGTCTAAAGGGCTAGAAACCTTGTTGTCACTGTGAGAACCCCCCCTTAGGATGCTGAGCCTCCACACCAATGTCACACTGGCATCTCCTGGCCCTTCAAACAAAAAGATTCTTTCTCCTTTACCCTCCCTACACACCACAGCTTTTCTTGCTCCCTTCTAACCTTCCTCAAACCTCATGGGCCTCCTTCTGGCATAGCCTCTCAGAGCCCACTTAGACAAGGATTGTGTGGAGGATAGAGGATTAGCCCAGGATTCAAGAAGACATGAGTTCAAATCCCTGCTCGGTCCCAAAAACTCACCGGGGTTGGTGTGTGAACATCTCACCTCATTAGAGTTGCTGTAAGCTACTTGATGGCACATAACACAACACAGAAGAGGGTATTCCTTCTGCGTTGCTGCTTTGTGACTGCATTTCTAATCACCTGGAGTTTTCTCTTTAGCTTGCTTTGTTTTGTGTTTGGTTTTCAGGTTGTAAGCGCGGCTTTGTAAGGCTGATATCTTAATGTCTCTTGAACATTAACATTTCAGTGCTCATCTTTATCATTATGTGCCATCAAGTCAATTCTGATTGATGGTGACCCTTTTCAGGGTTTCCCTAGTAGACAATACTCAGAAGTGGTTTTTGTTGTTGTTTAGTCGTTAAATCGTGTTCAACTCTTTGTGACCCCATGGACCAGAGCACGCCAGGCCCTCCTGTCCTCCACTGCCTCCCGGAGTTGGGTCAAATTCATCTTGGTCACTTCGGTGACACTGTCCAACCATCTCGTCCTCTGTCGTCCCCTTCTCCTCTTGCCCTCACACTTTCCCAACATCAGGGTCTTTTCCAGGGAGTCTTCTCTTCTCATGAGATGGCCAAAGTATTGGAGCCTCAGCTTCAGGATCTGTCCTTCCAGTGAGCACTCAGGGTGGATTTCCTTCAGAATGGATAGGTTTGTTCTCTTTGCAGTCCAGGGGACTCTCAAGAGTCTCCTCCAGAAGTGGTTTACCCTTCCCTTATTCCAGGGTTGCCCTGGGACTGTGCAGCTGGCCCAAGGCCACCCAGGCTGGCTCTTCCCCTAAGAGGCCCAGTGGGGAATTGAACTCCCAACCTCTGGCTCCATAGCCAGAGACCTAAGCCACTGAGCTATCCAGCAGCTTTTCAGTTTTAAAGAGCACCTCCATTATCTCTATAGCTGCAACACAGTGTCTGATCTTCAGTCCCTCTCGTCTGCTCTAGCTAAGCTAATTGCATGTGATTGAAATTTTAAAAAAACGCTTCTTCCCCAGTTCATCCCAGCCTCCCTTTTCTTCCCTTTCCCCTGTGTGCAAATTATAGATTGCAAGCTATGGGGGTCAGGGTCAGTCTCATTATACCAATCCCAAAGCATCAGGTATGTTTACAGCTTGCCATTACAAAAGACCAGTGAATCAAATGTAGACAAATACTAAATATCGTATCATATGTCAACTGCTGCCAGATGCAAACGTCTTGCTATATATCGACTATTCAATGAACTGAGCACCAAACAGCACTCCAGCTAAATATCATATTTGCAACTCAATTTGACGATGCCGTGATTGATCAAGTCATACGTGCTGTGGTAAAGCTATTCATCTATCAATTAAACCAGCAGATAGATACCCATGATCGTTTGGAAATAAGGAGATTATCTTCAAAATTTAAAAAGACCTGGATTGTAAAAAGTGTCTTAGTTTCTCTTGTTGATTAAGAAATAGGAGGGGAAGGGTTTTCCTTTTAATCTGACGCTTTTCCATGCTGTTTTTATAAGCTCTTCTATAAAGCGAGGACAATCATTCTTGCTCTATTGACAAAACTCTGTTTTCCTGCATCATCCTAGCAGCTTTTTACTCAGATAAACTATTTAAAAATGATTAGTCTGGCTGAGGGATAGAAGAAAAGGCCCATGAGAAAATCTTACAGGTCTGGGGGCTTTTTAGATGGGAAAAAGAGTGAGAAGGGAGGCATACAATTGGGGTATATGAAATTAGATGTGGCCTAGAGAAAGCTGATAAAGAAATATTTTCCTCTCTTATCGTGCGGGGACCAAGATCATGAAGCCAAATGGGGCAAAGTGAAACAGTTCTGTGTCACTCTGTACACCGCAAACCTGTCTAATTTCAAAAGCTAAGCAGGACCTGATCTGCTCGGTACTTGGATGGGAGATCGTAAGAGAAGCCAGAGGTCTCTAGGGAAGGACCTTGCTTGATGACTTGGAATGCCACAGCTGCCAGTCAGAGTTGGCAATACTGGGGTAGATGGAGCAAGGATCTAAGAAAGGAGAGACAGCTCCCTGTATTCCAAATAACCCAAGATGTGAATGTGAGCCATTAACATAGACATCTTTAAAGGGGAACTAAACAAATTCAAAGAGGATGAGATTGTGAATGCCTTCTAGTTATTACAGCTGTATCTTACCTTTGAGATGATGCACCTGGATGCCAGTTGCTGGAGATAAAGAATTACAGCAGTGATTCCCAAATTTGGGTTCCCAGGTGTTCATGGATTACAACTCCCAGAAATCCTGGCACGTTCTGCTAGTGGTGAAGGCTTTAGTCCAAGAACACCCAAGGACCGAAGGTTGGGAACCACTGAGTTAGAAGACTCTGTTGTCCTTCTCTCCTGCAGTGCTGGGCTTTCCATAGGCAACTGGTTGAATCCTATAGAGTCAGATTTGTGTTTCTGGACTATGACTCCCAGAATCCCCCCAATAGCATGGGATTTTGGAACATGTAGTGTGGAAACACAACCCTGGACACCTCTACCTCTAAGCTATTTTTTTTATGGTACCCAATAAATATACCAAAACACAGAAGATTCCTCAAGGGTTTGAGCATTTGAAGAATATCCAGTTCTTTCATAATCAGACACAAGAATATCCAGAGAAGACATTAAACGTTGGAATCCTCAGGGGGATACTTACGAATTTCTCCATCAAATCAGCTTTGACCATCATCCGTTCCCTGCTAGACTCTGTTTCCAGGGTTTGAATTTCTTTCAGTGTTATCACAAATTGGGATTTCTTGTCCTGTGCTGTAGCATCACAGTGTCAACCCCGTTATTTACCTGGGAGATTGTCATCATGTATATGGATTTTTTTATCTCCTTCTCCTTTTTAGAAAGACATTTCATATTCTGTCTCGTACAATCTTTGCTTAGGAGGATTGGTGGGGGGAGAAATCAATTTAAGATTGGCTCAGACAAGGAAAACGTCCAGGAGGATTGAGAGCTTAACTAAATGTCAGTAAGCAAAAGGCTAATGCAGAACAGCAAACGCCTGAGGTCAAAGGAAAGATGATGCTAAGGAAGGATACACTGACTGGGAGAGAACCAGGTGGAATATTTGGCTCTGCTTCTCAATCCATGGCTAAGGTCTCTTAGCTTGCCAGTGTCAACGCTGGCTAGTACCAGCCTTCACCAGTGCAGTACCCATTGGACTACGGCTCTCATTGGCCTTGGTGTCATGGGGGTAATGGTTGCACTCCAGGCTTTAGTCTGAACTTTACTGGAGCTACTGAAAGTGCTGAAGCTTATCCCCCAAGTAGGTTCAGCACTCTGGACAGCTGCCATGCAAGCAAAAAGCCAATCCTGGTGTGAAGTCAAATGATCCTGCAAAACTGGAGTCCCTGGCGTCTCTACAGCTTGATAGCTCAGCAGAGCTAGCAGGCATCAGATACAGAAGCCTAGCCTATATATATTAAACGAGAGACATTTTATCTCTTGTGTCATGTGTCATGGGGTTAGATGCGCTTGGCGAGCTAACTCCTAAAGCCATATGCTTTAAAGAAACATGTTTTCCACTAAAAAAAAAAATTAACACCACTGATCACACAGGCTATAGGATGGTCCGTTGTAATGAACAGGGCTTATACTCATGTACTGATTATGTCCCTGCAAAAGCCTAGAAAAAGCCCCAAGTGCGTTTGGGCCATGGTTGTGTCTATTTTGGGAATATGACTTAACCTCTGGCACAGCTAAGTAATAGGATTCTGGCTAGTTAAAATTATGTCATTCCACTCTGGAAAACTGAAAAGGAAAGCATGACTTTCAAAATTGAATCGATAACTGTAACAAACTGTTTTTCAGGGTCTTGGTACTTTAGCTGTAGCTAATTGCTGTAAAAGTAGCTTTCTAAACCGAAGCATGGGACAAACCTGTTCTCTAATCCATGGGTGAGCCATCTGTGGCCCCAGCCAAATCTCAGGTGGCCCTCAAAGCATCAGTTTGTTCCTCTTCTGAAGCAATCCCTCCTTTCTCCCAGCCTCCTCCTGGGTCAGAGGATGAGAAGAGAGAAAGGGGTGGGCTTGTGTACATTCAGATTTTGTCCTGCCCAGAGCAAGAGGTCAAGTTCATTGAGGTTGTCCTGATGGTCCTGTTGGGTAGGAGATAAAGAAAGTTGCCTTCCAATCCACCCTCTATGTTTTGGAGATAGAGGTAGATACCAGCTGGAAGGTGGATCAAGGGTTGCAGATAGCAGTAAGCCACACAGTTTTTTTGGGGGGGGGAGTAGCTTTGTAGTAGAGCAGAGACCTTACGACTACAGGTCCCAGAATCCAGTGGCTGGAAGGGTTATCCGGCAGTTGTAGTTCCATCAAATAAAAGTTCCAAGCTCTGAAATGCTGGTGACCGGTGGTGCCTATGCCACCAGGACTCCCCTGCACTCTCTCTAGCCTAGCCTTCTCCTTTCCGTTAGAGGGCTGGATCCTGTCCTGTAGGTTATAGTGCAGTAACATTCTGCTGCCAATGCAAATAGCTTTGGTACTTGGAACAGAATGGGGGTGCCATCCTGGCAGCAAAATATTGCGGTCCAACCCTAGATGGCTGGCAGAACCACACCGGTCATCCTTTCCTCAGAGAACCCACCACCACTTGGAGCTCGGTCTGTGGCTGCTGCTGCTCAACCTAGGTTTCCAGTTCACTTTGTAACTGGGCTTATGAGACTGGGAAAGGAAGATGGGCTAAGTGGTGTGGTGTGAAGGAATCATGGTGCTTATCTTTAGCTGTCACAGTTAACGTTGTACGTTTCTACAAAAAGGAAGAAGCAAGCTGTAATGGACCTGTAATGGTACCGTTAGCTGAAAATCGGTTGTTATCAGCTTCAGTTCCTTGCTGTTTTTATTAAGTGGTACTTTGCATTTTATTATACCATTCCCCACCCACCCCACCCTCATTATGTGTTCTTAAAATCCTTACTTCCAGAGCTTAAGGGCTTAGCTGTTCCAAATCGCGTCAAGCTGAAATTTAGCATATAATTTCTTCACCCTGCATTGTTTTAATCTCTTTCACATTTCTTCTGGGATGGTCTCAAGCAAGCACCATCATGGGTGCCTTTTATCACCAGCTCACCCGTTCTGTCACTAAAAGCCTGCAGAAGATGAGGAAGGAGGAAGACGGCCTGTTTTCAAGGAGGAAGTTTTCCTTCACGGCATTCTCTTGCCGATGGAGATCTTGGACTGCATAAAATGTTGTCAAATGGTCGTATTCGAACTGACTTGCAGGCAGGCAGCAAAGAGAGAGCTGGAAGGGATCCAGGGATCTGAATGGATCCAGAGAGTTGACTCTCTTTTCCCACCTCACCTTGGAGGCTGTCAGGATGAGTGCCAGCACTCAACATCACTGACAGTCTACAAAGCATCATCATTTCCACGGCTAACAAAAATTGCAACTCCCCTGAAGCTCCAGCATGCCACGTTGCCCAGATGCCCAGGTTTTACCCACAGTTGGGGCCACGTCCCTGGTTCTTCTCCCTTGTGACTTGCTTATACACTGGGCTGGCCCAGAAACAGTTTCCCGAGCCCATCCCAACTCTTGCCTGCCCTACCTCT
This sequence comes from Intellagama lesueurii, assembly GCA_037013535.1. NCBI lineage: Eukaryota > Metazoa > Chordata > Lepidosauria > Squamata > Agamidae > Intellagama > Intellagama lesueurii. The sequence goes on along the minus strand of JBAJHW010000012.1, from coordinate 19,979,997 downwards.
GTGACACCACAAGAAGCCACACACACCCCAGCAGTTTAGACCCTGAACTCCCAGGCAATTTTATTTTATTTTATTTTATTTTATTTTATTTATTTATTTATTTATTACATTTCTATCCCGCCCATCTAGACCAAAGGTCTACTCAGCAATGGGATGCTCTTGAGTGCTGACCCTGGTTGTCAGAACAGATGACTGGAGCAAAGTTCAGTTGTCAGAACTTGAGAACATGGCCAGTATATTCCAGCAGGCAAGAAGGACTTGGAAGTCAAACAAACCCTGTCACACAGGGCCATGGGGAAGAATTGGGGGCATCAAAGGATACAGGCCACCTCTCCCCAGCTCTGGAAGGCTCAGCAATCAAAGATGCAAAGAGCAGAGGAGGGGGTATCTGCCATCTCCTTCATTAAATGCATTTTGTAGACCCTACCCAGCAAAAGTAGCTCAAAGCTGGTATAAAGCAGAGCAGGATGCATTGGTTAATTTATTTATGAAATTCTTTGGCCAAAGGAGGTTGGTGCACAAGGGTCATCAGGCTGCCAACTGTGTGGGGAATAACATGCTGGAATATGTTCAACCAGCGATAAAACAAACTGTATAAGAACAGGGAGAGAAAGAAGACAGGAAATGTAAGATCTGTTGGGGACACTTGCAGTCAGATAGAAGATTTTTAAAACCAGAGGTGTTTTCTGACAGGCCCGAGATACTTTTCTGTGAATTAAATAAAGGAAGAATGAAGTTTGTGGAGCACTTTGACATCTGGAAGGTTTACTTCTCTCTCTCTGTCTCTGTCTCTGTCTCTGTCTCTCTCTCTCTCTCTGTGAATCAAAACCACCCACTTAGAATGTGTCTACACCACTCTGTACGTATAACAATCAGATACCACTTTGTCTGCTATGTCTCCATCCTCTGGAATCCCAGCTTCGTAGTTTATTGAGGCCCTTACCAATTCTCTGCTGACATTTAGGGAAGTAAACTAGGATTCATCAGCACAGAATTCTCAACAGACTACAAATCCCAGAATCCTCTAGAATTCTGGAGCCATGACAGTTGAAGGGGCATCAAGCTGATAGAGTGGCGTAGTGCAGATACACTCCTAGTTTCTTTACACCATCTGTTTGGAGCAAAATTCCAGACCACGAACAAGAAATGAGATTCTACCTGTATTTCCCATCTACAGGTGATGCTTTGTAGACTGCCAGTGATGTAGAGGTACATTTCAGAGTGCTGGCACTCATCCTGACAGCCTCCAAGGCAGATTAAAAAAAAGATAGGCAACTAACTCTCTTGATCTATTTTGACAAGCCACTTGTAACTGGGAGGAGGTCTTTTGTAAAGCCATTGCATCTTAATTGACATGCAAGAAGACCAAATGGTAGTGATGTCCCTTTGAAGAACTGGTACATCTTGGTGGAAAACACACAGAGATGTCAGCAAAGGAGGGAGAAATAAGTTATGCTGAAGATTGATTTTGATTGCAGATATTTGTAAACAGTGGTAAATCAGCGAATCACATCATATGGATACTCTGGAACTTCAGAGAAACCGAACATCTCAGAAACCACTCCATGATGCTTTGCATTCCAACAGGGATAGCATATAACAATTCGTTGTCTTTGAGGGAGGTGGCAGATGAAGTCCCTCTCTTTGCAGAGCAAAGCGTCCCCCCCACTTGGTCCTTGCAAACTCTGGTTCAATTGCAGTAGAGTTCAAAACCTTCTTGTTACCTGTGAAAAGCAAGAGAAGGTCATGACAGTGGTGAAAACATTAATGCTTTCTCCTCGGTTGGGGAAGGTGGAAGGAGTGGAAGGGAAGGAATAATGGAGGTGTGGGGCAGGCACCTCTCTTGTTTATAAATAGCTCTGCTTCAGTTTGCTTATAATACACCCACGTTTGCATTTTTTTTCCTTCTCCCTCCCAGTCCTCTTTCCTTTCATGCCATTTTTTTTTTAGAATGGTAAGTCTGAAAGTAATGGTTCTCTTGGGGTTCACTTTTATATGTCATTAGGGGGTCTCTTTCTTTAGTCTTATAAGCAAAGTTAAAAAAGTTTAAATAGAGTAGACAGGTATTGGTTTGTTCCGAGAGAGTTACTCTCTGAGGATCATAGAATCATTGAATAATTGAGTTGGAAGGGGCCAAGCAGGTGATCGCATCCAACCCCCTACTCAGGACAGGAATCCAAATCAAAGCAGATCTGACAGAGGGTGGTCCAATTTTCTCTTGAATGCCTCCAGCGTTGGAGCGCTCACCACCTCCCCAGGACATTGATTCCATTGTCGTACTGCTCTAACAGTTAAGAAGTTTTTCCTGATATTCAGCCTAAATCTGGCTTCCTGTCGCTTGAGCCCATCGTTGTGTGTCCTGCACTCTGGGAGACCGTCCTCTGCTGAGTGGAAAATTTGGACTCTCGCAGCACATTTGAGATTAATACTATAACCAGAGCTTGTCTGGCTGGGGGATTATGGGAACTGTAGTCTCAAAAGTGACATCTCTAAGATCTGGCTAGCACATGCCTAGTCAAAAGAATATGGGTATTCTCCCCACCACCACCCCCTTTCCCTGCAGCAGCTTTCCGGGAAACATTTTATTTTTTCCGCTGAAACTCGTTCTAAAGGGCGTAAATGGCAGAGTAGGTGCTAGAATTGTAGGACCCGGTTATGAGTAATATCATCTCCTGAGTCATGTTGTTTGCAGGAGGGGGAGGGGGAGCGAGCAAGTGGTCCCACTCAAGTTGGAGGATCCTGTTAAGACACTGAGAAGGATCCGTGGAGATGCCTTTGAAAACAGAATGAGTCCTTCGGGAGCCGGATCCAAGATTGCCAGGGGGAGAAGCCAGGTTCAGGTTCATTTTGTGCTGAGGCAGTGACGCTACAAGAAAATATTCTCCTTTTAAGAAAAAGAAGTCAGCCTCTGTGCCTCTTGGTGTAATAAGCAGCCCATTAAAAGAAAAGAGAAATATTCCTGCCCGCCTACCTCCAAAACAAGCTCATTCTTTTTTTTTCTCTCTCTCTCCCACTCACTGCCATTTTCAAAAGATTTTCCCCATTTTATTTTGGAGATCAAACATCTGGCGACGGAAGGCCGTGTTCCTCCTTGACAAGCTGTAAAAACCAGGAGAGTCAAGGAGATGGCTTTTCTCAAAGGTTAGGTAGGAAAAGGAACAGCAAATAACAAGACTTCCAGATTTATAGGACGCGTCCAAACAGCGTTGGCACCTGGCAGTCTTCACAGGGTCGGCGGGAGAGAGTTACTGCAAGGCAGATCTTCTTGCTTAATAGTAAGCACTTGCCTCCAATTCCAATACAGTTAGACTGAACTTCTCTGTTACCTGCACTTTGGAGTATTTAATGATCTACCTTGCAGGGTGGTTGAGAAGTCCAACTTCTCTCCAGCGACTTGGGTAGCAGGAGGCAGGAGTCAACCAGTAGAGTTCCTATCTTCTGGCTTGAGTTTTTTTCAGTCTAGAGCTGCTCTCAAAAGCTGGTGAGAGAGAGCTGATGGCCGGAGATGAAGATAAAAGGTATGAAACAGAAGGACCGCTCAGGAAGACCTAGCAGGAAAAAATACGAACTAATCAGCAGAGGCAGGCGCTGTAATAAAGCACTAAACATGGAAAATTAGGGTCTATTTGGCTCCTCTCTTTTTCATTGTAGACATTAGACAGAAATAGTCAATAGGGTATTCAGTGGAACAAATGTAATGCCCCAGGCGTCCAGCTGCACTGCTATCGAGAAAAGGACCGGGACTCAGCCTACAAGCGAGGAAGGGGGCAACCGATCATTCCCTCTAGAATCAGGGGAGGGGGCCAAGAAGCCCCCAGCAGGTGCTGAGAAACAACTCTTTTTGTGCTGTTTATTTTTTTTTTCATGGTTAAAGTTCCTATTCCAAAGAATAAAAAGAGGTTTGTGAAAAATCCCCTGTCTCCCGCTCTGTTTTGCTTTTGCCTTTTGCTTTTGCTTGTATGGCTCTCTTTGTAACCTCTGTTTTCTACCCAGCGGGTACTGTAGCATGATGTTCTTTTTCCTGAAAGTGGCCTTTGATGGAGAGATCCTAGCCCATCAGGGATCATGGGGTGGTGACGATGTCATGGACCCGGGGGGCCAATCAGATTTTGCTATGCAAAGGGATGGCGGCCAATCCCGTGTCCCAGTTCTTTTCTTCTTCTCCGGGAGGCATCTCCTGGTGTTAAATGAACTTCTTTGCATTTGGAACCTTGGTAAGTGGCCATGCCCAGAGCTCAGAAAAGGTGCTTTGGAAGACTACACCTCCCGCTGGCCACACTGGCTGGGGGATTCTGGGAGGTGTATTCCAAAGCAGATACTTTCCCTCCTGCTCACCTCCTTTGGCTGTGTTGATTAATCATTTCCCACAGTGGTTCGGGCATTTTTGTGAAACTCATTGAACAATACAAATAGTGTCCGTCTCATGTCTTGTTTCTGAGTGTCTGTCTCTCTAACCCAAGCTTTTTTTCTTTTCTTTATGTTGCTTGGCACAGGAGTTCCAGCTGTGACCAGTGCCTAAATCCCTCGGCGGCTGCAGAATGTCTGAATGTCACCCAGAGACAGCGGTCGGCTCCACCACCCTGCCTGCCGATAGAGAAAGGATGAAGCTCCCGGTAAACACCCTTCATTGTCTTCAAATGCCTTTTTAGGAACAAGGCGTGTGGTCCGTTTCCTCCTAGCTCATCATCAGGGGGGTCCGACGATTCAGCAGGTAGCCAGGTTCACAGGCGATTCAAAAGCATCCATTCAAAAATTCAACAGAGCTGAACAAACCTATGGCATCTGTGCATTTCACATCTTTATCCTTTTGGCACATGCCTCCAGGGTTTGGAAAAGTTTTTTTTTCCCCTGGCTTGCACCTCCCACTGCCCATGCCAGGCCTCAAGATCCTGGTAGCTGTAGTCTCAAAATGTAATTTTTTCCCAAACCCTGCTTTCGCCCTTATCTGAAGGTAAACCGGAGTGCTCAAAAGGGTTTGGTTTGTAGCAGCTGCTTGGTTCTGGAAAGTCCTATGTTGAGAGAGGTCTCAGACCACTTTTCCCTCACTGGGGATTTTATGATCATTAAGGAATATTGTCCCCTGCCTTTTGCTTCCCTGCCGAAGTGAGATGGATTACTCTATTGCGGCTTTGAATTTCTGTTGTCAATGTTCGGATGTTGACGTTCTATGTTGTCGAGGTTCTGGTCATTGAGTTATGTGGGTATGACCTGTGTGTATGCACGCCATTTTGGGAGGGGAGGAGGGCTTTAGGTAAAAATAGCACAGGAGCAGACCATAATATAATAACAATCTTCCTTTGGCATGCTTTCCCCTACAGCCAGTCCTGGTGGGAGTTGCCGCCCCACATCTGGAGAGCACTGGTACTGTTCTAGCCAATCTGTTCTGCAGTGATCCTTGACTCTATTTTAAACTGACGCCAGGCCAAATAAAAATGCCAGACAGAGAATATTATCTGTGATTGCAGTTCATTGGCGACAAGAGAGATTTGCCGGCCAGAGGCTTTGCCCTGCGTCGGCCGTCTGTAACACAGGAAATCAGAGCAAGAAAAGAAATTTAGCAGTTAGCATTGGTGGTGGTCATGGTAGCACAAACGTTCTCTGAGGAAGACTGGTGGCGACCATTTTGGTAGCAGCTTCCGTGTCCTGAACTGGTGACTTATTCTGGTTCTGGTAGCTCAGCCAAGTAGTTGATGGCTGTCCTTCTATATGCAGCCCTAAGAATAAGTCCCATTGGGCATAGTTGGGTTTACTTCTGAGAAGACCTGCCTAGGATTGTGTCATGACTGTATAGCAATGAATGGATTCTCATGCATCCATAAGACAAGCCTGGCCCATCCTGATGCTACAGTGTTAGACCATAGATAAGAGAATACTGTGAGTGGGCTAGCACTAAAGAAGAACTGCTGGATCGCTTAGTGGTTTAGGTATCTCTCCAACTGGGAGCAGGGCTTTCTCATTGATGGCCCCTGAAGGCAGTAGAATAATTTCCTGTTTCTCCATCCCAACTATAATGTTGCAAGTCTTTGGTGGTTTTTAAGATGGGTTGGAAGATATTTATATTCTGTAGGCCATTTTTGCTCTTTGCATGAACTGCATTATGTGAGTCAGGCTGACACGTCCTCTGTGGATTCTGTCATCTTGTGCCGATGTTCTCGGGTGCTTTAATTTAATTTTATCTGTTATATCTTGCTATTTTATCTGTCGTAAGACACCTTGAGCTTTTGAGGAAGTGCTTTCTTTATCTCACATTCTCTTTCTGAAATGAAGAATGGTTCATTTCGAGTTTTGCATCGCGGTCGGTATGTGAACCATTTTTGTGGCGTGGTGTCGGACGGTAATAAATAATGGCAATATAGTGAATGATTTTTATCATGCGTCTTTGGAATGACTGGATCAGAGAGAGGAGCAAAATTAAAAAGGCATTAATTTTGGTTTGGAATCCTGAGATGGGAAGTTCACCTACCACTAAAGTCCTGTGCTGTTCCGCATCAGAGTTACATGATAGGAAAAGAGCCAAAATGTGCTGAGGATTTCAAAAGTGTTTGACAGAAGAGAAAAGACTGCTAAGGCGGGAAGTTTTGACCTTCCTTTTTAAATTATTTTTTACTTCAACTCCATTTGCGTTGTCTCCGACGCATTTTTGGTATCACCTGGCAGGATAAAGTTCCAAATAGAGTAGTCCTAGAACGAGCTGGAATTTTTAGCATGTATACATTACTGAAACAGCGATGTCTACGTTGGCTTGGGCATGTCGTGAGAATGGCTGATGGTCGCATTCCAAAAGATCTCCTGTATGGAGAATTAGTGCAGGGAAATCGCCCCAGAGGGAGACCACAGCTGAGATACAAGGAGATCTGCAAGCGGGATCTGAAGGCCTTAGGAATGGACCTCCACAGATGAGAAACCTTGACATCTGAGCGTTCAGCCTGGAGGCAGGCGGTGCATCATGGCCTCTCCCAATTTGAAGAGACCCTTGTCCAGCAGGCCGAGGCGAAGAGGCAGTCCCGAAACCAGCAAAATCAGGGAGCTGGACAGGGGACAGATTGTATTTGTCTTCAGTGTGGAAGGGATTGTCACTCTCGAATTGGCCTTCTCAGCCACACTAGACGCTGTTCCAAGTCCTCCATACAGAGCACGTTACCATAGTCTCTCGAGACTGAAGGAGGCCTAATCTAACTTCAACTCCTGCATTCTCTTGTCATTGGATCTGCTGATCAGTTTTTGTGGGTGTTTTCAATGAGATGACCAGATCCTAGGCTTTGATGCTGGAATTCAGATTTTGGAGTTCATGGTGGCAAAAACCTTGAAAAACATTTAACCGAGGACACCGCTAAAGGCTCCTTCCAACAGGCTACCTTTCAGCATCCTCTGAAAGGGAGGGAGGGGGCCAGGCGCAGCTCCATTGGGAACCCATTCCATAGAGATGGTGCCACAACCAAGAAGGCCCAATTCCTTGTGGATGTCATTGTCGCCTCTCTTGGAGTGGAAACCCATAGGAGCATAGCCTGTGTGGATCAGTTGGCATGGGCCGATGTGGCTGGACAAGCAGTGGGGTCCCAAACCATGGAGGGCTTCATAGGGAAGAACCAAACCTTGAACCTAACTCGGAATGGCACAGGCAACCAGTGTAGGTGAGCCAGGAGTCGGGAGATGTGGTTGAACATTTTTACACTCAGCACCAGCCTGGCGGCCACATTCTACACCCCTACACTTTTTCATGGACCCACCAGGGCACACGTTGAATGTGGGAAGCTGACTTGTAACAAAAAGTCTTGTGACACCTTCGGGACTAACGTGTTTTCATTACCACAAGCTTTTGCGACTTCCGGTCTTCATCTATAAAAAGCAGTCTGGGATCCACCCGAGTCTGGGCCAGATTCAACTTTTTTATTTCTAAGGAACCACAAGGTGGTTCATTTCGTTTGATGCAATGGACCAACACAGCTACCTTGTGGCAATTTTTGTTTTTATAGAGAAATATGGAGTGCCTTGGCTACTCTCTGATTTTTGGACCCAAATTGAATATAGGTTCATGAGCAGGATGGAAACTTCCTAAAAACTTCAGGTTGTAATTCTTTAACGATCTTGTAAATTACCCGGTGAAATGGCTAATAAAGCAAACCGCTATTCTGTTCTATATTATTCCCAGATTTCGGTTTATTTAAGAATGAAAGGGCTGTTTAAAGACCTGCTTTCTCACTGGGGAGTACTTTGGGACAGATCACGCTTCTAAATTGGATTAATGTTCCGATCTGCTGTATTATCATAAATTCTCTTTGCTGGTTTTGCTAATTGCTCGAGATATTTGTCTTTCAATGAGCCTTTGTGCACGCGGGCCTTTCCTTGTTAATCTAGTGGCGAAGTCACAAAGCTGGGAGTTGTGTTGTTGCCTCGGCAACGGGCTGTGATGTCATCGACAAGGGATTACTACTTCGCTCAGAGGATCAAAACCCAGTTGATGGGTGTGTGAGGCTAAATCACTTATGGCCACTCCGTGATCTTTAAATAAAGAGACGCAGCTCAGGAGAAATGTTGCCTCTTTCTTCAAAGGGAATATTTTTAGTGTATTCCTTGCACAGCAAAAATGGCCGCAACTTACGCTGAAAATAGGTTTGCTGGTCTTCAAATATTCTTGCCACCAAATGGTCAGTTCCTATTTTCCCCTCTGGGATTTGACATCAGAGCAGAATCAATGTGTGCGGTTGGATTGTTGACCTGTAATGGCATTTGGGAACATTTGGCAGTTGCCCTGTAAAAATATTTGACTCTACTTCCTAGCTGGCTCTGGAAGGAGGACAAATATTTAGAATTTTTCTGTTTGTTTCCTGATACAAGCTGTGGATTTCAGGCGGGTAGAAATTTATTCTAAAAATAATCAAATCTTGCAAACGTGTTTTCTCCTCCTAGCACCCCCCCCCCCAGTTCTGCTCAGCATCATGCCTGCTGTTACTTCAGTTCCTTTTTTTGTTTGTTTGTTTGCTGATTCTATTATTAGGATACCAAAGAATGTAATCAAATATTTTATCCCTATCCTGTCTTCTGCTTGGAGCTCCTCTAGTGCAGGGAAAGAAATTCCAAATGTTGCTGAGGAGCACCCCCAAGAAGCACCTTCCAGTGACTCTAATTTTACATGGGTTGGTGAATCCGCTCCGGGTTTGAGCTGAACTTTACAGAAGATCTCCATGGTGCTCTTTTTGTCAGACAATGCACTGAAGTTTCCTCTCTGGCCATTGGAAATCCTTAGTCTCAGCTGTTTAAGATTTTACCAAGATTTCATGGGTAGAGATGAGGACGAATCATTGGTTTGGTGATTTGTGCCGGTTCGCTTTTCATTCAAATAGGTATTCGGTGCTTCTCAGCCCCGCCTCCTCCAGCAGGTGCCCATTCAGAGGCAGCGCCCCAGCTTCCCTGCCCCGCCTCCTCTGGGCACTGCCACTGAGTGGGTGCCTGCTGGAAGAGGCAGGGCTGGGAGGTGCCAATCATCTGTTCAGATAAAAAACGAACCAGCATGAACCACTCTACTGCTCTTCTGTGTGTCTCAGCATGCCCATCTCTACCCATGGCTGTCCATGTTTGGCCATCAGATGTTTTTCATATTATCTCCCAGAAGCCCTAGCTCCTGTTTCAGTTGGTTGAGACTCTTGGGAGTTGAATTCCAAAAAAAACTGGGAAGCCAAAGGTTTGTTTGCTTTTTAAATTACATTTCTCTACCACACCTAGTGGCATAGTGTGGTATATAGTAGGAGTATGCCAGTACTCTGGGTGGTTCCCAGCCCACTAAAAGAAAATTTTATTTAAAAAAAGAGGACAACACTCCTAAAAACTCAAGATGGAGGCAATGGACCAAATACAGACTTCGAAGTATAATGTCAGTAAATGAGACTATATTACCAACAGTTACGTATATAGGGGGAATCTTCTGAAATGCCTCCCAGGAAAGCAATGTTGACTGTGCTTTCTGAATATTTGGAGGGAAGTTTAGTGATAACTGATCTCCACCAGGGCAAGGAAGCTTTTAGCTCGTGGCAAACACTTTGGCAGCCACATGCTTAGCAGTTGGTGAATCAGAAATCAGAAATGTCCCTGCTATTGCCTAGCATGATTGCCTATAAGCACGCACAAGCACATGTGCACACACCCCTTGCCAAGCAAATTGTCTCAAACATGAGGTCTAGAAACCTGATCTATGTCGGAGATGAAGACTAAATTCTCCGCAGAATCGCCGGCTCGATACAGCCATTTTGCTCTCTGCGCACGACCCTCGCTGGCCCTATTTCAGAAAATGTGACCACATCAGTGGTTATTACCATCAATTGAAGGGGAAACATGCTCCTCTCACTGCCCTGTTGCCTTAAAAGTATATTTTAGAGAGATCATGGCAGGATCTAACTGTTCCCAGTCAGCTTGAAAATACCACGAAGGCACAACTTGATTTTGCACTTCAAAACAAATCAAGAGTTGAAGGGACACCATCGAGTGACCAAGGCACACAAATTAAGTGAGGCGTCTGAAAGGCCGGAATCTCAAACAGGGGAGAAGGTGACAAAATGGATATTTGTGCAGCTCCTTCAGCCGGCAACAGAAAGAGAGAGAAAGAAGCAAGTGTTGGGTGATCAGTCTGCTTTATTTTATAATCTGGAGACGGAAGTTAAAATATGGAATTTCAAATGTCGGCAGAAATGGAGGCAGACGGGGGGGGCAACACCGTACTCTTTGCTTCTCGACAGTTGTAATTTCTCAGGTGGCTTCAGCAGAAAGGAAAGCTTTTCAAAAACACAATCAGAGAGGCAGAGATTCACCTACCATCTTTTTGGGGGCGAGGGGAACGGAGCTAATGGAACAAGACTTTAAAAAAGAGAGAGAGAGAAAAGAAAAAGAGTCATCCTTACAACATCTTGACTAAACCTTTCAATATTTAATGTTCCTGCAGAGAACACAAAGCCGATGGCTTAAAAGTTCGTTGCATCTCCTGCGGCTGGCGATGCCCTTTTGTTAATGAGAAACAGGAGCCTCCCCCAGCGTATACACGGGATGGAAATTAGGCAAATGATATTTGAGTTACATGCCGGTAAACAAGGTCCATGGGCATGGTGAGTCAGCGGCAAGGAGAGGGAGGCTGAAAGGGAATCCCCCTTTAGCAAAACTCTTCCACAAAACTCGGCCAAGAAATGTCCTCCTCGCATGCCGTTGTCTGGCTCATTGTCTGAATTGAATCCGGAGCAACCAAGTGCATCTGGTGGTACCCCATAAATTCACCCTGTTCTAGGGACAGAAAGAATCTCGCTGTTCCTTATTCTCTTGACAGTTCACCAAAACAACTAGCAATGTATTGGAAGGCCCAAAAGTGTTCAGGTCCTGAATGAGAAAGGGTGTCTCGACCACCTGTCTTTGTGCGCATGTGCAGAGGAACTCCTAAAATTCCGTACAAGATTCCTGCAGTTCAGTCAGCAAAGAGCCAGGGTTAGTTATCTGTGTGACTTATCTGCATTTCATTTCTCCAGCCAATTTCTGCAAGGCTGAACAGGTCCCTGCTTGCCTGAGTCATTTCCCCCCACACACACACCTTCTTGGTGCATTCAAAGTACAGTCTGGCATCGGAAAGCCCGTGAAATGCAGCTCGGAAAGAATGAGGTTTGGTTAAACAAAACATCTGGCTTTTTTAAATGCATACTTTCCACAGGGAGGCTCGGAAATCTCATCTCTTGTCAGCATCAAGGCCATATTTTCAGGCAGTTGCAAGCCAGGGTGAGATCAGGAATGGAGGAAGCTCTAGTGCAAGGAGGCTGAAGGTTGCTGGGCTGGGAACGGCTGTTGTAGGAGAAATCCGAACTCAGATCATAATAAGCTCAGGAGATTCCGGGGGATTTGTTCTGCAAAAGTGCCAGAACAACAGAGTTATATACACAAACATTAAAAAAAAAAAGAATAGTGTGGTAGTTTACTTACTACCACACTATTCTGAACACACACATCTTGCCTAATTTCAGAAGCTAAGCAGGATTGGGCCAGGTTAGTATTTGGATGGGCGACCCCCCAGGAATCTCCTGGTTAGGATTAGGAAAAGTCCTGCCTTACATCCTGGAGATATGTTGCTGCCAGTCAGAGCCAAGTTTCTGTATTTGTTCAGCACCGTTTGTGAAGCTTAGGGTGGATCTTTGCCTTTCATTCCCATACCGTTATACCTGGCGAGTGGGATTTTGTTTGGTTTAAAGAGAGGTGAAATATTTAAGATCCTTGCAAACAGAGAGCGAGCGAGCATGTATTTAATAAAATGTATATGCATACACACACACAGAATATATATATGTGTGTGTTTGTGTGTCTGTATACTTACACACATACATATAGCTTGTATACATATATATCACACATACAGTATATATTATACACACACACACACACACACACACATATGTACATATGTACACACACACACACATATTTATATATGTAAGTACAGTATATATACACTTATATATACTGTACTTATATATATATAAGAGTGACCAGGAGGCAAGCTTAGGAAAACTCACAGCACCACTCCAGAGGCAGAGAGAGAGGATGAGCAGACTCCAGAGTGATTAAACGGGATTGGGCAAAATCCTTCCAAAGTCGGCTTAAGAAGTAAGTACCAACAATGACACACTGAGGGTCATTCTTGTTTGGAACACCTCAGGCCTCCTGGCCCAATCTTTCTCTTCCATGCAGCTGCTTTTAAGTTGAAAGGGATTGGTGACATTCCTGCAGGGAGAAAGGTAACGCTCCACTTCGCAGCATGAAAGGAGTTCTTGCAGGTTTCTTTGGTTTGGAAAGCTGCCTGCGAGGGGGCAGCGACCAGAGTGGGTGGGAAGGTTGTACTCCAGATGGGCTTTGTATTCTGATTATTCTTGGGAACTTGCTGACAGAAGGCAAAGCATGATTAGCCTTTTGAAAACAAATTTAAATGAACCACGGTAAATGTTTGAGTTGAAATCTCACCCGAGCAAAGGATGTGGGTGGTTCTGCAAAAGTGCCAGAACAACAGAATTATATACACAAACATTAAAAAAAAAAAGACAGAAAAGGGAAAAAAAAACTGAGAAGTAAAGGGAGAGTTATTTGACACTTATCTGAATGTATGGCTCCCACGTATTCCATAACTCACAGTAGTTCAATAAGGTTCCCAGCTAGCTGCTGGCTGACCTGAGCCTTAGAAGTTACTTTGGTGGACCTCTAAAAATTAAATAATATGAAATGACAATATTTGGAGACAATTCAACAGCTTTTGCAAGCCCAGATTTAAATAAACATTCAGTTGCTAAACATCTCACAGTAATAAATAGACATCAAATTTAAACTTGGCGTGTGAAGAATACATGGTAATTTTCTCGTTCTCATGAGTTCATGCTGTCTTGATGTGACAAGACGCCTCAACAAAGATTTGTTAAGACTTCCAAAGACTCCTTATCTCCAGCCAAGACTAAGGGTCTCTTCCTTCCGCCCCCATTAAGGAGAAAAACTGGTGTCTGCACACAAAAAAGTGTTTATTCCTTTTGGGGAGCAAAGCAGACTTATCCACAGCAAACCACCCCTCCGAAGCTTCTGATTCTTAAAAATCCATGAGACAAAGCACTGGTTTTGCTCGATTTGTGTTTTTGCACAAAACTCATTCCCACGAATGCAAAAACTCGGGTTAAGGCCACCAAAAAAGACATTGTGTTGATTTGCCAGTCCAGGAAGCTTTTGTGTGTGAAATGGGAGAGGGTCACCAGTTTCTTCTTATTTCTTCGTGCACTACAATATTTTGGGTAGGCCTTATTTTGCCCCTTGAGCACAGGGAGGGTCATACATCTGCTCAAGGAAGACCATCATAGCTTGGGAGTACTCCTGAACCCATCTTTGTCGCTAGTTTGGCTCAACAGGTGGGGCCTTTCCTGGACAGAGATGACCTGGTCACAGTAATTCGTGCACGAATATTTTCCTACTTAGACTACTGCAGCGCCTTTGACAAGGGCCACCCTTGGAGCTGGCACAGGAGCTGCTGTGGTGTGCAAGATGTGGAAGCTAGACTGTAGGCAGGAACACCAGGTAGAAGCCATCTGTTTTATGGTTTTAAAAGCATTGCACGGGCTGTCAAGTGGTTTCCAGTCTAAGTTCAGTGAGCAGGTGGCCGAATGTAAGGCCCTCAGAGAGCCTTGAAGGAGATTTTCCCGCCTGCTCTTTAGAATATGAGTGCCGCCTCATCCATGTCTTTCCATGGCTACGCAATGATTAGACCCCAGGTCTCTTGAATCCTAGTAATGTGCTCTGTCCACCACAGCGCAATGGCTCTTGCAGACAACAGGTCCATTGTATGAAACTGTTCCAAACTGATGCTTTGCGTTGTTAAGAATACCCTGTTTTCCCAAAAAATAAGACCTAACCTGAAAATAAGCCCTAGTATGATTTTTCAGGATGCTCGTCATATAAGCCCTACCCCAAAAATAAGCCCCAGTTAAGTGAAACCCCGCCCTCCACCCTTGTGCAGCAACCAGAAGATGACATGATTGTAAAATAAAACATCCCCTGAAAATAAGCCCTAATGCGTTTTTTTGGAGCAAAAATTAATATAAGACCCTGTCTTATTTTCGGGGAAACACGGAAGTTTCGTGTTATTTTGTGGTTGCTTCTCCCCCTGAGCGCAAGAAGGGTGGCTTGATGTCCCCTTTCAGAGATGACCATCCTTCCTCTGAAGGGCTCCCAGGGAATCGGCTCCTGGGGAGGGTCCTGGCGTCCTTCACTGGAAACCAAACTGATTTAAAGATGAGGAACCAGCAGGAAGGGACGTGGTGGCGCTGCGGGTTAAACCGCAGAAGCCTCTGTGCTGTAAGATCTATAGATCTGCAGCTGTAAGATCAAATCCACGTGACGGAGTGAGCGCCCGTCGCTTGTCCCAGCTCCCGCCAACCTAGCGGTTCGAAAGCATGCAAATGCGAGTAGATAAATAGGGACCACCTCGGTGGGAAGGTAACAGCGTTCCGTGTCTAAGTCGCACTGGCCACGTGACCACGGAAGATTGTCTTCGGACAAACGCTGGCTCTATGGCTTGGAAACGGGGATGAGCACCGCCCCCTAGAGTCGAACACGACTGGACAAATTGTCAAGGGGAACGTTTACCTTTACCTTTTTAACCAGCAGGAAGGAGCTGAGGTTCCTTAAACCAACTCAGAAGGTCTGCAGGTCACCTGACCCAACTCTGCCTCACTATTGTAATCCTGTTTAAAGCGTGAAGACGATTTTAAAGGTTGCATCTATACATATATACATCAGCATATGCAACCTT
Source organism: Intellagama lesueurii (assembly GCA_037013535.1). NCBI lineage: Eukaryota > Metazoa > Chordata > Lepidosauria > Squamata > Agamidae > Intellagama > Intellagama lesueurii. The sequence goes on along the minus strand of JBAJHW010000012.1, from coordinate 19,964,696 downwards.
ATGCAAATCAGCGTCTTCCGTCCCCCCCCCCTTTTTTTTTTTTTTGAGTGGTGGATGTCTTCCTTTTAGGTTGGAACAGAAGTGGCTGCCCTACATAGGGGCCAGGCTGTGAATATTTTAATTAATTAATACCGTGTTTCCCCGAAAATAAGACAGGGTCTTATATTAATTTTTGCTCCAAAAATGCATTAGGGCTTATTTTCAGGGGATGTTTTTTTTTTCATGTACAACCATCTATATTTATTCAAATACAGTCATGTCATCTTCTTCTGGTGGCTGCACCAGGGTGGAGGGCGGGGTTTCACTTAACTGGGGCTTATTTTTGGGGTAGGGCTTATATGACGAGCATCCTGAAAAATCACACTAGGGCTTATTTTCAGGTTAGGTCTTATTTTCGGGGAAACAGGGTAAACAACGTGAAATGCACACGACTTCCCGTGCCAGGCCTCTCCAGGGTGGCAGACTGTCTGGCACCACCAACTCGGTCCCTTTGATCCTCCGACAAAACCTGCCAGCCGAGGAGCGCAACGAGATCCCTTTCATCCTCCTCTCTGTAAGCCACAGGCAGAAGCCATCCCGAGATTCTCCCTCCCCCCCCCCGATCTGTCACCCCTGTTCATTGCAAAGGACTCTTGTCACAGTGGGTGTGCGCCATGCAGCTGAGCATGGCAGTGGCATGCTGCTGCTTCAGATCCGGCGGTCCTGGCAGATTTTTCCTACGTTACAACAACAGTCATGGTGGTGGCTGCAGTGATGGTAGGGAAATGCTCGCAAATCATTAAAGCCTGGGTGTCCAACTTCACGAAGTCCTCCACTCTCTTCAAAGTGGGTTTTGAAAGAGATGAAATGACTTTTAATCAGCAGCAAGCACTTCAGCTTGTTAGCATTGTTGCTTCTGGGGAGAATCTGTCGCAAGCTTTGAATTTCTGGTAAAATTCCTCTTTGTTACACTGCAGAGGTGCAGAGACTCACAGAGGAGAATAGCTTCAAGTTCACCAGATAGTCCACCCCTTTCTCATTAACTGGCAATTAATATCTCGATAACTCACGCTGAGGTATTTGGAGGAGAAAGAATAAAAATGTTTCATTACTTACAGTTGTGGACAGATCAACAGCAAACTAACAAACTGCTTCCAACAGACTAAAGAGAGGGAACAAAATGAACACTCAGCAGAAAGGCGGGGCTCTTTTTTAATTCAGAGGTGGGAAGGAATGATTGGTTAGTGCTGGATAGATTGACAGCCAGCCCAGCCCAGAAAAGTCCCTCCCACTCAAACCACAGGCAGCATACGAGGTTGTAAAAACTCCAGTAGAATTGCTGGCATGCTTGCATGTGTTCTTGCAGAGTTGGTGTACACACATTAATACATGGTTGCTTGGTACAGGATGAGAAGGTCTGAGAAGGGGCAGGGATGGGACATCTCTTTGACCCAGCTTCTTCTTGCCACACAAGCCACGGCAGTGGTGATGGGGCTGTGACTGCCTTCATGGCACAGCCCTTGAAGAAATGGGGTGGAAATCTACAAAGCAGTAAAGACCAGAGAATCGAAAATTTACATTGAGGGATTACAATACACAGAACTATCCTATAGCCAAGAAGCAAAGTAACTTTAAAAGAAAAGAAAAGTCATTTTTCTAAGTTGTATGTGAGACCGATAGTGTGATGGCCTTGATGGAAAATATGGTGGACATCCACTGGAAGCTTTCTTAGCCCAGTCTTGGTTCCTCCAGACCTGTATTGTCAGCTCTGAGAAACAATGGATCTCCCAGGTCTCAAACTGAGAACGTTCCATTCTTCAAAAAGATGGATCACGACTGTGGTGGTGTTCTGCTGATGTTCTAAGCTGGGGATGATATTTTGGACAACAGGAACACCCGCCTCATGATCTTTCTCCCTAGTCCCGCCAATTTTAATTTTAAATTGTGATTGTGTTGTCACAACCTGTCTCCTTGATTTGTTAGTGTCATCTGTTGGCCAACCTATATGGCTTGGGGCATTTGGCATGGAGATTTGAAGAGGTAACCCCAGATGATTCCTAGCTCGCTGCCACTGGAGGCTGTTCCATTAAGGTAGATGGGCCCCCGACCCACCTCCCAGCCAGCCTGCACCTCCTTAGACAAGGAAAGAGTCCGGGACTTCCCGAACACCCCTCCTATTCTGGAATACCTGCCCTTGCACTCTGTGGGAGAGAGGGTGGGTGTATGAGTCCCCACCTTCGCCCTTGGTTTTGTCCGTCACTGTCAGCTGCTCTGCTTTCTGCCCAGCTGACCACTGTGGGAACCAGCCGCCATTGCTTGGTGGGCTGTGGGTGTTGCAAGGCCGATTTGAAGGTTACAGAAAAGAGAGGAAGGAGAGCTTGCCAGCCGACGCATAGAAGACTGAGTCGTCCAGACCGATCTCCTCCCATTTGGAAATGCCATTTTGTGAGGAGACACCATGATGTGATTTCCATTGAGTAGAACAGATGCCATTCCAGTGGGGAATAGGTATTTGTCACTGAGAAATCCACAGGAGAGGTTTCTGAGCTGAGCTGTAATCGTTTCTGTGGAAGTGTTAAGGGCTTCCATGTCAGACCGCATCTGAGCATAAAACTATTGTGTACTGTAAGCCTTCGGCTAGGCTTACTGCTGCTAAATGCATGGTGTAAAAACATGTTCGTCCCTTTTGTTTGCTGATGCATTGCCATTCCTCTCTCCCAATCCATGCTGTGGTAATATCTTTATTCAGTCCACCAAACAAGTGCATATTCAGTAAGGATTTGAACCCATGTCTCCTGAATCCTAGTCTGATACTCAAGGCACTACAACTCCAATCAGGGAGATGCTGGTACTAGGGAAAGGGGATTTTCCTGAGATGACATCCCATAATTCCCCATCTTGAGAGTCCTACCTGTTTTACTCAACCTCAATTTGTGGCTTACCAAGGAGAAAAGGTCTGAACTGGGGGCCCGTGAGGATGAGCTCGGCCTAGCTCCACCCAAGCTTCCTGTTCCTGCCCCAGTGGAGTCTGGGAGCTTTTTTCCTAGGTGGAGCTAGGCCTAGCTAAATGTGGGTTGCATTTAGGTGTCTTTTTTTTTAAAAAAATTGTTCTCTTTTAACAACCCTATTTACATTTTATATCCCGCATCAACTTATCATTAACAGCTATTTCCCAAACTTCATTATGCCATTCAGCTAATTGAGACACATACTTCAATTTCCCAGTTCCATGCAATCACTAATTTAGCTGCTGTTCCCATGCTCATAATTCACTCTTTGTTTACTCAATCACACGGTTCTACTTCAAAAATAAACAATACAATTCAATTTCTATGCAAAACCTCTATTGTTCATTGTCCGTAAGGTGCTCGTAAGGCCAGTAGAACTCCAAGGAAAGGGGATGATGGGATTTGTCATCCAAGAATTCAAAAAATCTCATCCCTAGATGCCACTTCTTTCCTGGGATGCTATATTTCTTACCCTAATGGTAGACGCTACTGCTCTTCTGTGTGTCTCAGAGTTGTTCATTTGCACCAGCGGAAAAGGAGCGGGGAAGAGGATCCTGTTGTTGTTCTTTAGTCGTTAAGTCGTGTCCGACTCTTCGTGACCCCATGGACCAGAGCATGCCAGGCCCTCCTGTCTTCCACTGCCTCCCGGAGTTTGGTCAAATTCATGTTGGTCACTTTGATGCCACCGTCCAACCATCTCGTCCTCTGTCGTCCCCTTCTCCTCTTGCCTTCACACTTTCCCAACATCAGGGTCTTTTCCAGGGAGTCTTCTCTTCTCATGAGATGGCCAAAGTATTGGAGCCTCAGCTTCAGGATCTGTCCTTCCAGTGAGCACTCAAGAGGATCCTGAGCCGTACCTAAATGAACAGCACCATGGACAGCGGTTAGGAGTTGGTTGCCTCTCACTGAGGCAACAAACACGAGTGGCAACCTATTTGTGCTTTCTCATAAGGCCACCCTAGACCTGTCTTTGGCTGCCAACCAGAACTCAAGCTTGGCGTAGCGGCCGCAGTCATCTCCTGCAATTGGATGGTGCTGAGCCCCCTGCCCAGTAGGAGAGCTGCCCTCTCCCAACCCAATTCTCACATGGCTTGATTGCTGTAATAACATGCCAGTATTGTGCCCCGATCTGAAATATGCTTCAAGCCCCCCCACCCCACCCCATGCAACTAACACGATTGTGTGACAAGCAGCATGGCAGCCTGGATAATAAGAATAATAATCACAATGATGCCTTTATTCAGTGGATGAATGAGGGAATCAAGAAGGGGAGAACAGGGAAAGATAACAACCTTCTTCTCCTGCTCCTCCTCACCGAAGTTGGACGGCATCATGTCTGGGCAGACTTTGGATGTGGCATCTTGACACAGTGATATTGTTGCAGCCACATCAATATTCCCGGCTCTTCAACCAGCAAACTCTTCTCCTTCCATTGATTTTACCTTGAATATTTTTTCTTTCCACAGCCAAAGTAGCCTTGCTCTCTCCTTTTCATGTGTTTCATGGTTTCTTGGTCTTTATTCCTTACCTTTAGTGCTTCTTCATCGGTCACTTTCTTGATCCAAGACATTCTGAACTCCCAGTGCTAAGAGAGCTTCGTAGACTCTCTAATCACAGATGGTCAAGCACTTTGACCCTGTCCTGAAGCCACAATATTTTTGGGACCATGGCTCAGTCGATGAGAAAAGTCTTAACTTTAGAGCCACCCTCTATTGGAAGCTATGCAAATCTTCCTACAGATGAAATATGCAACAGGAGAGTTCCAGGAAATTGAAGTCTACACACAGCCACGCTGGAGGGTGGCACTCCGTAAATGGATTCTGAGCCCTCCTTCCCTCTTTGCCATCACCTTGCGGTGAAGCCAAAGGAAAGGCACTGCATAGAGAGAGAGAGAGAGAGGGATGGACCCAAATTAAATGATGGCTCCTATGTCAGTGGAGGGAAAGAGCAAGAGGGTCTCTCTCTCTCCCTCTCAGTTCTCTTTTGCTGAACATTGTAGATGCAAACTGTTCACAAAGATGGAAGGGCAGGCACAGTCTTGTGGCTTACCTAGAAGATGGGTATGGATCTCCTGGCTGATTTGGAGGGTGTGTGTATGGGATTTGCAAGAGATCCAGAGACTGGAAAAATTATGGGGGTTTTGGGCTATAACTCCGGAGGGATTCTAGGGTTTGCAGTCCAAAAAAGCCACTTTTCCAAACTTTAAATAGATCAGAAGATTCAGTCATGCATGTTATGCCGTGCTAGGGGATGTCACCACTCCTCTGGACGAGTCAGGGAGCAAAGAGGATCCAGATCTCCCTGATCCTGATATAGGTGTGTGTGTGGGGTGTGTGTGTGTGTGGAATCTGTAGATCTTAAGTCCTTGGGGGTCCAGGAAGGTGGCTTCTTGGAAGAAGGCTGCCCTGTGCCTGAATCAGAGGAGGTGGCGGGTTCATCCCCTGCCAGGCTCTGAGGATGCCACCGAGAAAGCCACAAGTTGAGCTAGAAGCCCCTTGGCCAAGTGTTCAACTGCAGGGAAGGGCTCCTTAGAAAAAAGAGGTCTCCTCAAGAGCAGGGGTCTCTGTAGGTAGAACCTCTGGTGAGAGATCTTGCCTTCCATGACCCCCCGATCCTTGTTGCTGATTTCCTGGTCACATAAGACGTCCTGGATCGGCTGGAGTATGCTTGTTTGTCTTAGTGGACTGTTGGACTGGCATGACTTTCGATGGCTTTTGGACTCTGGCTTTGGATCTCCCACACTTGATTCCTCTGACTTTTTGGTAAGCCTCTCCTTGTTAGACCCCTACAACCAGCATGATTGGGACCCCAGATCAGCAGGGAGGGTGGGACTGAATCGATTGGACAATAAATTTGAGGTATCTTGGTCGGTTGGCTTGCTTGCTTACTTGGCCTTATGGAGTCTTGTGGCACAGGGGTTAAACTGCAGTACTGCAGCCAAAACTCTGCTCACAACCTGGGTTCAATCTCAGGTAGCTGGCTCCAGGTTCACTCAGCCTTCCATCCTTCCGAGGTCAGTAACTGAAGTATCCAGCTTGCTGGGGGAGGGGGCAATGTGTAGCCTGCGTAATTAACTTGTAAACCACTATGGGGCAGTCTATAAGCAGCATGCTTATATTACTTTGCTTTTGCTTATTTGTCATGCAGCTGTTTGGGTTCCTGACCATGACTGCTCTCCCTCATCCCAAATTTAAGTCCACCCCCCTTTGCCTTGTGGGTGTTATGAAGTATGCCCAGATGTTGGAGAATACCCAAGTCCCCCAGCTCCGAGTCAATTCTTAATCTTGGCTCCAGGGATGGCTTTTGATTTGCCAGTGCAGTCATGCAAGTGATTATGTTTTGGGGGTACGTTTGTATAGCTCTTTAAAAAAAAAAAAGGGCTTCACACGCAAGGGTGAAACCACAAGTCCTTTCACTCCCAAAGCAAAAATAAATTAGGCTTGCAAATGGTTTATTTCTGAGGTTGGCTCTCCAGTTTGAGTGCCCTTCCATGGATCCCAGCAGGTGATCCACAATGGGAAACTGGAAGGCTAGGCAGCATCTGTATATACTTCTGATATTTTTCCTTCTCTCTCTGGGCAGCAACAGGCTTTCCACTGCTCCTCCCTAACCCAGGGCTTAGAAAAATGGTTGTTGTTATTGATTCTGTTGTATTACAACATCAGATTGCAAACAAACAGATCCCCAAGTGGCTAAATCTGGGGCTGGACACTCTAATCTTATCCCAGCTGACCATACTGTGTTGTTTAGAGCAATGGTTTTCAACTTTGGGTCCCCAGATGTTCTTGGATTAAAACTGCCAGAAGCCTTCGCCACCAGCTGTGCTGACCAAGGAGTTTTGGGAGTTGTAGTCCAAGAACATCTGGGGACCCTAGGTTGAGATCTACTGCTTTAGAAGACAAGATGGGGATGACAGGAGTAAAGAAAGGAAAGAGCGATGACTTTCATTTCTGTTCTCCTGAGCTGTTTGAGCAGCTAAGATCGTCTCGGTCAAACCCATCTTTAAATTATACCTCTCTCTCTCTCTATTTTCTCCCAACCCTGCATTTCCCCTACTTCATATTTGATGGGCTCATTTTCGGATCATCAAGCCTTCATTGCCGACTCTTAACCAAACACCAAAGAAATTAGCAACAATGCAAATTTTCCTCGCAAGAGCAAAAATAAGTCCTAATAATTTCGGCAATTACTTAATTAGCTTCATTTACTTAGAAGTGCAATTTAGTGTGGGAAGGCATTTCCATCACGGATGGCTCTGAGAAAGATTGTTTTCTTCTCTTTTTTTTGCTGCTCCTTCAAGGCAGAGGAGAATTAGTATGCGATCATCTTCCTCCACGTTCCACATCCGTTCTCTTTCTGAACGGCATCTTTTGTTGCTCAGGAGGGCCGTGGGTTCAGTTTTGAAGGGATGCTGATCATAACAACGTAAGAGGAGTGATTCTGGATTAACCCCAAAGCCTGTCTAGTCCAAAATTCTGCTCACCCAGCGGATGACCAGTTGCTGATGAGAAGCTAACCTGCAGGACATGAATGCATCTTATCTCTGACACTGGCAGTGATACACAGCCACCCTGGACACTAGCCACTAGTCATCCTAACCTGCAGGAAAGTACATCTTATGGCAGTGAATCCCATAGTCTCACTGGGTGCTCTCTAATACATCCTTCCATTCTCCCACCATTCAAGTTTGGTAGATGACCCCTGTTGGGTTTTATGAGATGGGAGGGGTTCCCATTCCACTACTAGTTAAATGTTCCTCCCTTGTTCCTCAACATAAACCAGTGGTTTCCCAACCTTGCGTCCCCAGATGCTCTTGGACTACAACTCCCAGAAATGCCTTCACCACGAGCTGTGCTGGCCAGGATTTCTGGGAGTTGTAGTTCAAGAACATCTGGGGACCCAAGGTTGGGAAGCACTGATCTAGATGGAAAGGGACATATTTTTAAAAGAAAAGGAAGCGGCAAAAGCAAAGACAGAGGAGTTGTCCTTGTGGGGGTACGGCTTTCCAAAGAAACAACATTTTGCCTCGCAAAGTATCCCCTCAGGTCTTATCAAAGGCACCGACAGAGCCATCAGAGGAAAAGTTCAAGGGCCAATCTAGCGTGTTAATCCTTTAAGATTCCTATTCCTCAAAAGGAAGGTGGTTTTGAGATGGACAGGAGAATGTCGCGTGTAAGGACAGGGCATGCTGTCCTGTAGGTGTTGTGGGAGAACAACTGCCATCAAGCCAGAATAGCTACTCATAAGGATGATGGTAGTTGTAGTCCAGCAACATTCTGAGGATTAGTTCCAAGGCCTCTGTGATCCAGCATTCTGCTCACAGATTGGCCGAACAGTGGCCTCTCAAGAAGTCTGGGGCTTTGACTCACATGGGGCCTTATCATGGATTATGTCTGCTGAGGCCTCCAAACACATGAAGAGGACCAAAGGTTCTCCTGCTCACAACCCACAACCATGCTATGGAGAGTGACAGTCTTAATCTGAGTCCTGAATTCATTGGAGCAACTTCTCTGCTCCTTTGGGGAACTGTCCGTGGTGGTGCAGTTGGGTGGACCTTCATTTCTGCTTCCCAAATCTTAGTTACTTTCCTCACTGATCAGGTGGGGCCATATTTATAGACTTAACGTTCCCAGAGCCTCTTCCCTTGGTCGACTGTTAGATAACTCCAGTCTGCCCCTCCTTTCCATGGGTTTTGACTCGTTAGGACTGTGTATATTTTGTGTGGGATTACATAATCCTGGGGAGAGTAACAGCCACGCTAGTGAGGTCAACCTTCTCCCACTGCCCTGTCCTCTCCAATCTGTTACAGCAGGATTGCTTCTGATTCTGCCCTAACGGCCGGTTGCTAGAAAACAACCCCGCAGATCTCCTTGGAGAAAGTGACATGGTTTGCTCGCGTTGGACGAGGGAGCCAGCGTTGTGGAGCTGACCGTGGTGGCGGAGGGGGGTGGGAGAGACAAGCCAGGCAAAAGGTCATCTTGACATCTGTTTCTCCGATCTTGGGGAAGTCTCTCTCCCTCCCTCTGCCCTTGAAGGATGCTCTCTCTTGTTCGTCCATGTGACATCCTACAGAGTCCACTCCATCAAGCATGTCTCGGGCTGAACTTTGTCCTCTCTGTCTTGTCACATGGCATATGCCTGAAAAGAGCTCCTTTCCTCAGTCAACGAAATGTTTTTTTCTCGGGACTCAGCCCCACCCTGCCGTTTTGGCAGGAGGAAAAGCATCTCAGCCCTCGTAGCATTTCTGCTGTCTGTTGTCCGTCCCTTGCTAGCTCTGATTCACTGCTGTTCTGGCTGTGACTTGATATCTCTTCAGTCCAAAGATGATTATATTATTTATCTTCACACAGATATATGCATGTTACAAATAACGCCAGAAGTTTGTGTGTGTGTGTATGTGTGTGTGTCCTGAAAGATTTCCAGAAGAATGACAGCTAGAAAGACAGAATTTTGTACAAATGCTGGTGAGATCCACGTTGAAGTAACTTGGTGAGTTACATCTCAACTGGCTGTGCCGGGGGACTTCTACACCCAAAATGGTAAGAGCTAGGAATCTGGCTCCTTTGCACAGATGCAAGGCCGATGTACAGGGATGCTAAGGGTGTGATTACATGGGGAAATAGATCACATTTTGGATCACTTGCGGAGCCATCCAAAGAGAGCAATTTCCCATCAATCACAGGATGTCTGGGGAATTGTCATCTAATCCAACCCCAGTCCAAGCCTAAACTGGACCTTGGTCCACCAGGCACGTTTCATAGACCCACCCTTTGCTTCGTCCTGCTTCAATATGGGATGGCCCTTTGCTCCCTTTTCTAAAATAAGATGGCTTTTTCTTTCCCCTGGGATCACACCCTCCCTCCTCCTTCCTCCACATATGCCTCTAGTTGAGATTCGACTCCTTGCCCGAAGCGCTTAAAGAGCTGAGCAGTATCCATGTGTGTGTGTGTGTGTGTGTGTAGGCAGGCGCATGCTCGCACATGTTTTTCAACAAGTAGCTGCTGAGCTCGAGAAACGTATTATTTGCTTGACCTGGTTCCAGCCAGGTGTGAAAAGATTTTGCTGGTGCTGGCTACCTTCCATTTCTTAAAACTCGGGGAGGAGATGGAAGGATGCCGTCTGTCCGTTTGCTTAATTCAAGCTCATCAAGAACCAAGGGGGGGAAATAAACACCCAAGACAGAGATAGGTGTAGGTGGAAAGAGAGACAGAACCGAATGAGAATCCTGTTAAGAAAGAGAGAGGGGGAGAGAGGCTGAGTGGATTAAGAGGGATTTGTGAGCCATTTTGCACTGAGAAAGAGAAGAGATTTCATTTCCCCATCTGCCTGAAGGGTTGAGCAAGGGCCTGGGAGGTGCACTCATCTTTCATGGCAGCCGGACCAACACATAACTCTTCCAGTACCTTAAAGACGACTGAGATGGATTTAGTGTAACCTTCCTCTAACTGGAACCCACCCTTTTCAGGAGGAAGGGGGAAGGCATGGTTCGATGGTTGCCATGGGGAGGCTGTGGTAAAAGAAGATAAAAAGCACTTGGCCCAGAACATGGGCAGGACTGAGCATCTTTTTGCACAAGGTGCTTCCAAGGCAGGAAGCAGGAAGGCATGCATGCTACCCTCTGCATTATATGTTGGAAACTAGAAGGAGGCAGGTAGAGCAGCAGTAAGAACCTTGGACCGGCCACACGTTCTCAGCCTGGCCGATCTCACATGGCTTTTGTGAGGATGAAGGGAGAGGAGGATGGCCATGTACACTGTCTTGAGCTCATTAAAGGAAAGGTGTAATATAAATGCAACATACAGAATGCAGAACATTTTGTTTGCTCAGCCCATAAAACTGGAGCCTACAAAGAAATGCAGGGGATGGTCAGGACTTTGTCTGGTAGGCGATATTAGCAGCAACATCAGTAGCAACTCTTGCAGAGTTTTGAATTTCTGGTTAAATTCCTCTAGCTGCACAGCAGAAGTACAGGGATTCACAGAGCAGAATAGCTTCACGTTCCCCAGATTAGTCCACCCCTTTCTCGTTAAACTGGCACTAACAGTCTCAATAATACACTCCGAGACATTAGTAAGAGAAAGAATAGAGAAAGAGACTATGGTAACGTGCTCTGAATAGAGGTCTTGGAACAGCGTCTAGTGTGGCTGAGAAGGCCAATTCGAGAGTGACCATCCCTTCCACACTGAAGACAAACACAGTCTGTCCCCTGTCCAGCTCCCTGATTTTGCTGGTTTCGGGACTGCCTCTTTACCTCAGCCTGCTGAACAAGTGTCTCTTCAAATTGGGAGAGGCCATGCTGTACCGCCTGCCTCCAGGCTGAACGCTCAGATGTCAAGGTTTCCCATCTGTTGAGGTCCATTCCTAAAGCCTTCAGATCCCGTTTGCCAGATTACCAATCCAATGGTAAATCGGGTGGCCTTGAGACTTCCTTTGGTGAGCTTTGCCTGTGGGGTGTTTTATTTTTCATGGGGGTTTGGGAGGTTTTGGGGATGACCCCCTTAGGTCTGGGGAGAAGGCAGACATCTCCTCTGGGACCTTTCTGGTACAGAGCAGGGTCTTGCACCCCAGTCGTGGTTCTGACATTTCCAGCATCCTCTTCGTCTCAAAGGAAGTTCGGGGCAAGGAAAATTCCATGGGCCTGCCAGCCATCCAGAGCAGAAGCAGGAGTTATCAAACCACTGCAACGTTTAAAAATAACCTGAAATGTTTTCCCCTGAGAATCAAAAAGTATACAGAATGAGCAAGGCAGTAGCCTGCATTGTGCCGATCCTAGAATTAGCTTGAAAGCCTGCCCTTCCAACCTTGAGAGTCTTGGTTCAGTTAGTAAAAAGGCATTGCTTTAAAACAGAAGCAAAAACTTCAGAAGTGGGAAATATCAGCTGATGCTTTCTCTTGGCACATCTTGTTGGTCAGCTTTTGTATAAGCTAAGAAGAGAGACGGATTTGGGCCATTCTGACATTAGTGGAAGTTATTTTTGCAAAGAAGAAGGTGGGTTTTGCACCCAGAACCCTGTATTTTGCTCAAAATAGATGGTTTTTAAAAGTAAAATGCAAGGTTTTTCTTGTTTTGTTTTCTTTGCACAAACCAGCCCTCCTTTGCAAATATTCCTGCTGAGGGGGGAATGCTGATCTTTTAATGCTGATCTTTCCACTTTCACGTAGGAGCAAAAAACAAATCTGGCAGTGCCTTCCTATTTCAACACAGTGGCCAAAATCCTCTTGCCCAGTTATGCAAAAGGCATATCTTTTATGGGGGACCTGCCATAAGTTAAGAAATGTCTGTAGACATGATCTGTTGTATGTCTTTCTTTCTTTGTTCCTGGAGATACAGAACTAACAACATGGAGTTACAGCAAATGCCAGCAAGGCTGAACTCTTGGGTAACAATGATGCCTCTCTGATATATAAAGTAATATCGGTCTGTCTATATTTTAACATATCAATGGATTAAATAAATAAATAAATAGCACAGCTAAGAAATAGATCCCACAGGCTTGATCTAATTCTCTTTCACTATTGTATTGCAGTAGGATTTTTCATAAACATACTTCTTACATTTTTATCCTTCTTGTCCTCCAAAAGTTTCAGGCTGGCAGACCTCATAGGGTCTTTGAGTTTTTGTCCTGTCAACTCTGGAAGGCAGAGAGATTGTACGTGGCTCAAGGTTATACAAAAGGTTTCCGTGGCTGGGTGGGCATTTGAACCCGGGTCTAAGACTGAGCACTTAGCCTGCCCTTTCTCTTTAAGATCCTAATAAGACTTCCTTGTTTGGTGGGGAGATATAGCTGTGATGGATTCGATCTACAACTCCTGGCAAACTCAACACCAGGGGCTCATGTTTCCGCTCCCTTTCTGCTCCAGTTTTAGAATGTCACGGATCCTGTTTATTTCTTAGACTAAAGTAACTGGGTGGCATTTTTATCTCTGTAGGTGGGATTTTTTAAAAGAAATTGTCACAATGAATGAGCACTCTGGAACTGAAAGTCACCCTCTCTATCCCATTTTCCCCAATCCACATTTCCCATCATCCCCTGCAAATTCAGAATCGGGTCTCCCTGCTTTCCCACTCTTGCCATGGTGGTGTGTGTGGAGGAAACACTGGACCAGCCGACAGGTAAAGAAACAGCCGTTCCCCTCTCCCGATATCAGCATTTTGCTTCCCCCTTGTACAGGCATGCACCCCCCCCCCTCCATGAACTTCAACAATGCCTCTCACCAATAAATAAATAAATATGCAAATAGTATAATTGCAGTTATTTGTTTAGCTGGAAGCGGTATTTGGAGCGCCAATGTCAGTGCTGGGTATCTTTTAAATTTTTATTTTATTGGCTTTTCCCCCTGCTTGCTTCTCGGTCGGCAAGCGCGTGCGTTTTGGTAACTCCAGCTATTTGCAACTTAATGAGTTTCTTCTTCTCGCTCCGCTAGAAGAGCTTCTTCATTTCATCTCATGAAAACCACTTAGTATTTCAGAAGAACAGTGTACCGCTCTGTGTAGAGCACTCTGTCTGTCTGTCTGTCTGCTCTAGTGAGACCGGTGTTCCTGCTCAAGAGTTCTAGCCAGCCACAGAACTCTCTTCTGCAGCACTTCATCCCATCCTGCTTCCAGTTTTCCAAATCATCACCACCATCCGGCCGTGGTGGACATCCTATGTCCAGCAGGCACCTGGAGATCTCTCGGGCTGGGATGGAGCTGAATAATCCCTGCAAATATCGCCCCACCACCACATCCGTCCACAAGGCTGCTAATACCTTCTCCTTGTGACATTCCAACTGTGTCAGGATCCGGCTGGGTGACCTCTTAGTAGTTCCAAGGTTCTTCACTCTCTGGATCAAGGTTTCTCCAGCCTGGAGCCCTCCAGTTATTTTGTACTTCAGTTGTTATCAACTCGTGGCTAGTAGTCGGAAATCTCTCCCTTAGAAATGCTGAGAATTGTTTCTGCTAATCCCCTGTTCTCCCAGCTCACCAATTTACAGTGCGTGCTAAATAATAAATATAGGCCAGATTCCTACTGATTATGTATGCTGGAATTCAATACAGTGGTGTAAATCACCAGGGCAAATCACAGCTAATTAAGGAACCTGGGCCTTCGTTTGCTTATCATGGGCCACATTTTTGACCGGCATGGCATGCAAAATGCAAGCAGTGACTAGCAGCAGCTCCTCCTGGCGATTTTGGCTGTTGCTCTTGAGTGAGTGTACATAAACAGCAGGATTCTGGCCACCATAACAGAATGCCTCTAAAGGACAGCTCTCGGTTTCTATCATGGTGGGACAGAGGGTTTTTTTAAAAATTATAGATTAGCATCTTCTGTCCTGTTAATCACAAACTGAATAGCAATAATCCATAGAACTGAAAACAGGTAATCAACCAGCCAGTGACCTCTGTGGTCCCTCATCTCAATAGGTATAGAAGGGCAGGCAGCGCTGGCTGGCGATGAGTTCAAGTCAGAGGACTTAAGATGGAAAGCAAGGGTTCAGCACCATGGACAGTTCTCAGATGGTGCATGAAGGCCAATGACTATGTATTCTCGAGTATCATAAATACTCACTATCCCACAAACTGCACCAGAGCACAGACAGAGTTCTGACTCTTGTCCTCTGAAGATGCTGGCCACAGAGACTGGTGAAACGTTAGGAAGAAAAACCTCAAGAATACGGCCAGACAGTCCCGAAAAACCTACAACAACCAGCCAATGACTATGTTCTTCAGATCTAGGGTTCCCAGCTGTGATCTCAAGTAATGGTTCCCATCCTTGGATCCCCAGATGTTCTTGGACTGAAACTCCCAGAAGCCTGTATCACCAGCTCTGTTGGCCAGGATTTCTGGGAGTTGTAGTCCAAGAACATCTGGAGACCCCAAGTTGGGAACCACTGACTCACAGACTCTTCCTTTCCCTCTATTCAGGGGGTCTTGATTCATTGAGGTACCTTGATAGGGTACTTTCAAGACCCAGGAAGTCTGTGACAACCTGACAAGGAGAGCTATCTATGTCTCTCGAATTTGTGTAGACTGTCTTGGTGTAAAAACAAAGTAAAGTACACATCAAGCCTGGAACGATTTGCTAATATATTTTGAAAGAGGCAAAGAACTCACCTGAGGTTGTCTGATCCTTAAACTGCTGTGCAACAAAGCAGCTGCCCATGTCATTTGTGTGACTTACATAAGTCGTGTTAGTTGTTTGAATTAGTGTTGTTGGCAGAGTTTTGTTTAATTTTATGCCAAAAAAAGGAAACACCCACAGTCCACCCACATACTTATTCTCTGCCCTTGTGGAAAGAGCCACAACATACTTCACATGCTTGTGGGGTGAAAAGAATAATTCTGTGGTTCCTCCTCCTCATGGATTTGAATAGAGTAAAAGTGTACATTTTTAGACGGGTTTATGACATTTAACTTGCCCCATGGTGTTGCTTTGTTGGTTTTAAATTGTTTCTGATGTATTTACTTGATTTTAGTGGTTTTACAGTTGGGGTTTGTTGTACAAGTTTATGATTTTTAGCTCATTGTGGAGCCTGGTGGCACAGTGGTTAAACTGCAGTACTGCAGCCAAAACTCTGCTCACGACCCAGGTTCAATCCCAGGTAGCTGTCTCAAGGTTCACTCAGCCTTCCATCCTTCCGAGGTCGGTAAATTGAGTACTGAGTTCACTGGGAGTGGGGGCAATGTGTAACCTGCATTATAAGTTGTAAATCACCCAGAGAGTGATTTAAGCGCAATGGGGTGGTATATAAGTAGCACACTTTACTTTCTTTTGTTTTTGCTTTTCAATCTGTATTTATTCTTTAAAGAAGTCTGTAAGCCACCTTGAGCACAATCTTTCACTAGAAAAGGTGGGATATAAATGAAAGAAAGCGGGGGGGGGGGAAAGAAAAATGAGTTTACAAGATTAGCTGAACCCTGGCCTAGAATGTTGCTCAACACTGATCAGGAACTTACTGAGGACTAGAATAGTGATTTTGGAAAGTCCCCACTTCCTTGTTACTCCCCCTCATCACTGTCTGAGGATGTCAGTAATATTGGGGGGGGGGGGTTTTGTCTCTTAAAGTGTTGAATGAGGTGCAGCTGCTTCTCTCTCCAGGGCCCAGTGAAACAATGGTACATCAAACGATTGGGAAAGGATTGAACCAGAGATGGGGCTAAGATGTTCCTCCAGATGTTGGACTCCAAATCCCATCTGCCTTTGCCAGCAGAGCCCACGTTGAGGGATGATGAGACACCGAAGCCACATAACACTAGGGTGTGTTGAAAGTTACTGGGGGGGGGGGGGAATGAGCTGCTGATACCAGAGAAATTAGGGGGATCCATGAACAAGAAAGACACCCCTGGATTCTGCTGATCATCAGTCGACTTATCTGTTTTTGAAATACTCATTATCTTTTGTTTACTGCTGGTCCCTCCCACCCCAGCACTTTCTTTTCTGCATACCACGTCTGTGATTCAAGATAATCTACGACTTCCTGTAAGCAAAGAACTTGCCTGAAAATTGAAAATTTCACCTCCACTAGACATTGGCATTAATCTGTTCCTGCAGTCAAAACCCCTTAGGAAAACAATGAGCGTTAAATCTTTAACTCATGCTCTGATTTGGCAGGAGAAGCAACGAATTTGCATTCTACCTCCTTATATGTAAATTCCCTTGGAAATGGCAGGTTCAGGGCTATTAACATATTTTCCATTCGGTCCATTCTTATTTTAATTAGCTTAAAGTAATTAGTTCTAATTCATCATCAGTTTTCCTCATTTTTACATATTTTGGGTTATTTACATCCATTACTCAGTAACAATTTTATGTAATTATGTGCCACTCGTTACCCTTTATTTACATATCTTTCCCTTCCCGAGACACGGAGAGTGCTGGGTTTGTTTTCTGCCAACCTCTTCATTTTTGTGATTTCCCCCCCCCCCCCACCAGATCCTATGAATTTCCATTCCCAGCCCCCAACCCCTTGCACCTTATAGTTTTAAAGGTGGTTGTCTGTGCTGGAAACTGAAGGGAGACATGAGAGCACTTTTCAAAGACTTGAAAGGCGTTCCTACAGAGGATGGGCAGGGTCTGTTCTCCATCATCCCAGAGTGCAGGACACACAACAACGGGCTCAAGCTACAAATTTAGGCTGAATATCAAGAAAAACCTCCTAACTGTTAGAGCAGTACGACAATGGAACGGATGGCCTTGGGAGGTGGTTAATGCTCCAACGTTGGAGGCGTTCAAGAGAAAATTGGACAACCCTCTGGCAGATCTGCTTTGACACGGATTTCTGTATTGAGCAGGGGGTTGGACTGGATGGCCTTAGAGGCCCCTTCCAACTCCATGATTCTATGATTTTATCCGAGGAGCAAGGGGGCAGCTCCAAATATGAGCGGATGGCCTCCCCACGCCCCCTGGAGAACACAAGGGGAATTTTTCAGCCAAACCTATTTTTCCCCCAAAATTCTTTAGGGGCAGAGAGATTCCCAAGGGTGTTCAGGGCGCCTTTGACCCATGGAGGACCCCACACACTTTGTGGGCCAACTGGTGCCCACCCCCATTTTCAGCCATGGCATTCATGGCAAAGGATTGTAGTGGGTGAGGACTGGGGATACTGGGAGGTTTTGACCACCTTCTAAGGACTTCTTGTTTTCCTAAACATGGCTACAATCTGTGGGTCTGTCTGGTAAAACTCCTAGAATGGAGAATTATGGGTTTTGTAGTCCTAGCTACAAGACCTGGAAGACAGATTTCCCACCGCCGCCACCAAAATTTTCTTGTGAGTGAATAGCATGGTAAGGCAAATTTGGGTGTGTGTGTGTGTGTGTGTGGTCATGAATAAGCAATTAAGACCCTCTGGCCTTACAAAATACTTGCTTCTATTAGAGAACTATTAGACTGGGATGTGATTGTTTGTTTACAATGTCTGTTACCTTGCCTGCTGCAAGATTTCAGGGTAAGGTGCACATGAAAGCAATTGAAAACCACTCGAACCTTTTAAAAGATAACATTGCAAGTGAAAACACAAAACAATTTAAGCAATTGCTTTGCAACGCACAGTCATGGCAAAGAATTTCGCCACCAAGGCAAGCCAAGACTCTGAAGCCCCTAAAGGCTCTGCTTTGTAACCTGGCATCCAGATGAAATCATGGTCTATTTCAGGTGAACATCAACACAACCTCCTCTCCTTGGAGGTGTAGGCATGGGATTCTGCAGATGCAAATCCCATAATTCTCCATTCCGGGCGTTCCATCTGAGAGACCCATGCCTGCAGGCACCAAAATGTGGCTCACCAGGGTGGGTAGATTTTTGTGCGTTAACTCCACCCTAGCTTCCTTCCCAGATAGACACTTTCACCTAGCAGTGAAGCAGCTTCCTTTCTGCACAGGAAGCTAGGCCTGTGCTAGACCTTGGAGCCTTTTCAGCTAGGCCTTTTTTCCCAGGCGAGCCACATTTAGGGGTCTGTAGGCGTGGGTCTGCCAGGTAGAATTCCCAGAATGGAGAATTATGGTTTTTGTAATCCTAAAAATCCCCAGATCCCATACCTGATATGCAGCCATTTGTTCTTTGCAAACAGGCAGCTGTTGCACCATTCCAGATTCCACCTGTGGATCTGACCGGCAAATTTCCCAAAATTCTGCTCCTGGGTCTGGGTGCTCGGTGGCTCCAGCAAGACACTTTTACAAGCAGGCTTGCTATTTGCTTGTTTTGGGTTGTGGTGGCGGCCCTCCCAGGGGCAGTCTCTTTCAAAGCCCATACGCCTTGTCGGGAGAGCACCATGCTTTCTATTCCAATCATCCTTCTGGTAACACACCAGCTATTTTCTGCCAATTGGCCTGTGCTTCGAAGGCTGAACCAAGTTACTATACTGTATGTTGGAAGCTTGGCTTTGCCGCGGCTGTTTCCGTCACCGCGGCTCGTGAGTAAGGCGGATCAAATTCCTTAATCTAAGAAGGAATATAATACACTCTATATTAAGGTTATAGACTGAGGACTTTTCATCGTCTTACCCAGACAGAGCAGCTACTCGCATGTATTATGAACACACTCAATTATTTCTATTACTTCCAGACCCAGCCTGCTTTCTTGTCATATCCCATCCTTTTATTTCTTGATATATATATATATTTTTAAAAATCCATATCAATTCATTTCAGCTAACATACCCTATTTCAGCTAACATACCCTTGAAAGGCTGGATTTCGGGGGGGGGGGGAGCTGGAGTACAATAAGATGACCCAAGGTTCAGTTGAGAAAAGCTGTATATTTCTCGTCATAGAACCGAATGCTTTCTGAAGCTCTTAGTGATGAGGCTGGACGATTGCTCTTATTCATCCATCTGCTTCTCCAACTTGTATTGCAGTCTGAAATACTTCCGTTTTCTAAATGGCTGTGCCCTGCCTCCCCCCCCCACTCCATATCTATAATGTGAGTCCAGTCTGCAACACTTACCTATTTATTTAAATATAGATGCTTTTGTCCCTGTTTTTCAACCAAAACCTCAAAATGACTCATAATACACACTTGTAACTTTCCATACTTACAGTAGTCTGGGGATCTAATTTTCCCAGCATCAATGTGTTGCTAAGAAATAAAGGCCATGCTTGCTGTAATTCAAAATATTTTGAGATGACTTGGTTTTGAATGGGCAATTCAGATCCAGTACACTTAGAAAAGACCTGCTTCAGGTACAGATGGAAACTGCTAGAAATGGCTCCACTCCCTGCCTTCATTGGCCAGGGTCCCTTTTCAGCCATCTCTGTCTAGCTCCAACCTCTATGTGCTCACTGGCCATTATCTTTCTTTATGGCCATACAGTGGGACCCCCTTATCCACTGGACCAGTGTCCACTGATTCATTTATCTACTGTCTGAAAATATTAAAAATATGAAAAAAAAAAAATTCCAGGAAAACCTATTTCCACATGTATTAGCAGGATTGGCCACTAGAGGGAGACAGAGACCATGCTATGAATACTTGTTAGTGAAGAATAAATGGCATGATCTGGTTCTGATAATGAATGTGAAAATGATTTTTCATTGTTTTTCTTTCCTTTTACTATGCTAACGTTACTAATGTTTGCTATTATCCACAGTTTTCAGTATCCACGGTGGGGATTGGTTCCAGTGGATATAGGGATCCTACTGTATTTCCACTGAACACATCCTAGCTTCACTATCTGTCTCATTCTCTCTCTTTAAAATTAAGCCCCAGTACATTTCCAAAAAGAAAATAAAGACTGCATTCTCTTTCCTTAAAACCAAGGTGAGATCATTATGCATGGTTGTTTTATCTCTGTGGGATCTGTCCTTATACCTTTCCATATTAATTGATTTTTGACAAACTGGGTTACTCTCTAGATTTTCTCGGCTGTTTTGTTTTCATTGTTCTTCGAGTTGCGACTTCACTGGCTGTGTTTTATCGGGATTGCAATTTTTTACTCTGTCTTTTTAAATGTTCCGAATCGCCTAGAGAGCGATCAGCATTGAGCAGCGGATAAACAAGTACATAAAAATAACTTACGAGACGTGAGAGTAATTAGGAAACAATCTGAGGGCCACTGTTCTTACATGTTCCTATCCGTGTTAGAATCTTTTTTTTTTTGGTCAGGATTACAACACTTGGAAAAGTTACTTTTTTTTTTTCAGACGACAGCTCTCAGAATCTCTCAGCCAATACAGTTTCTGAGCTTTGATGCTCTTAGACCTGCCAACTGCCTAAGGACGATGGGCATTGTAATCAACACAACTGGAAGGCAAAGGGTTAGAGAAGGCAAAGCCAGATTAGAGGAGATTTTCATCTGATGGAAATGGTGTGGACAATATAGTGGCTTATGCAAAGAAGGAGGAGACGCCATATTTAATGTACGGTTCCTTTCTTGCCGAAAACCATTCCTCTACGGTAGCCGTGGGCTGTCTCTCCAGCACCTACTTGCCCTTTCACTGCAGTTCCAGCCCACTGAGCCCCAGGCTGCACAAGCCCGATCTTTTCCCGGGAAGACCCGGCCTGAGCTCTTTGCTTTGCACACAGCTGCGCTTTGAGAAGGCCAACAGAAGCGGGGAGAGAAAAGCCACACAGATGCGTCGCTCACTGTGCAGCCGCTTCCGCTTCGCCGTGTGAGCCCGGTGCCAGGAAGCCCGGGCGCTGAATGCAAAGCCAGGAAGGGAAAGAAGGGGACTGTTGTTTGCGTGGCTTTGCATTTTTCCAAAACTGCTGGCAGGAGATGGAGATCGACCCAGGAAAGAGGAGCTTGTGGAGAGAAGGCCAGTTTGCCTTGTGATCCATGCTGAAGTTAAGCCTTGTCCTCTTCAGATCTGAACGTAGCAGTGCTGTTGTTGTTTTTTTTGCTACTACAACTTCCAGAAGACTTTTGGGAGCTGCAAAAGAAAATATAATATAATTACTATATAGCATGCCAGAGGTCTATGGCAGAATCATTCCGCTTCCTGTGCAGGCCAGATCATACCTCAAAAGTAAAGCACCTTCTGTGAAGGGAAAAGGCCCATGCTTTAGCCACTGGTGTCAGTAATTTAAAAAAATGATGATGACGACGACAATAACAACTTTCCATCAAGTCAGTTCTGACTTAGGGTGAAGTGCCTGGGAGTTCTCCAGGTATAAAGTAGCCAGAAGTGATTTAAACGTGCTTTTGTCTGGGGAACTCTGGGACTGTGCAGCTTGTCCAAGGCTACATAGGTTAGCTGTCGATCCAGGGGGCACACTGTGGGGAATCGGACTCCCGACCTCTGGATCCTCAACTCACTCGGCTGTCCAGCCAGCTCTGTGAAGGCCAATTCTACGTGGATCTGTACAGAATTGCGTGGTGAACACTGAATGAATTCAGTATCATTCAGACTCACTTCAGTGGGTCGAAGGAATCTTGTTACATATTGTTGTGGTTCCTAAACTAAACCCAGATTATGAAAATAAGGCTGTTACAAGTACATCGTGCATGCCTTGAAACCGGAATTGCACATGCCTTCTTTTGGAGATGCCCCGACACCAGCCCAGACCACACATTTTGTGCCTGGTTGCATTTCCGTAAAAGCCCCCGTCCATGTTTTGAAAGCAGGGATGTCCACACGGGTGTCCTTATTTCTGCCCAAAACAGAGTGAAGAGAGTTTGTGAAAGAAGAACCATGCTTTAAAAATAGTTCTCCTTTAATTGAGTGCTTCCGTACGTCAAAACAGTCCATCATCCATTGAACTTTCATCCATGTGGAATATTCTCCCTGTTTGGCTTTGATAGGCAGTGGAATAATAGCAACAGCTGTGCGTTGGCTTCTTCCAAAAAGGCCCAATTAAGGGTGAACTATCTCTCCCCGTCCCCCCCCCACCTCCCCCACTCTGTTTCGTTAAAGCCTTTTTATGGATTGCCATTTGCCTTCTTGTTTCTACAAAGTTGCTGCTTCCTTTTGCAAAGGCGAATCCTAGCAGCATCGTAGACTTGTAGAGGAAGCTCTTCCAGCCCCCCCCCCCGCCCTTGGTGAAGAACCTGCTGATGGCTGTGGAGAAGCAACCCCAGGGAGAAAACTCAACCCTTGTGGGCATAGGGGAAGAATGTATATTGAATCAGTGAATAAAGGTTTGCCCTTATTTCTGGATTGGGTTCCTCAACTCTGATCTGGCCGGAAGGAAGGAAGGAAGGAAGGAAGGAAGGAAGGAAGGAAGGAAGGAAGGAAGGAAGGAAGGGAGGGAGGGAGGGCGGGAGGGCGGGAGGAAGGAAGGAAGGAAGGAAGGGAGGGAGGGAGGGAGGGCGGGAGGGCGGGAGGAAGGAAGGAAGGAAGGAAGGTCTTAAAGCTGCAAGAACAATAGTTCAGTTTTTAATTAAATCCCACACGCGTGAACCATTCTTTAAAACAAAAATAAGGTCCAATCAGGCTACTTTTAAGTTTCCTTTCTCCCCCCCCCCCCTTGTGGGTCATTTTTAAAGTCTATCCTGCACAGCAGCCAGTGGAGGATCCGGATTCTGTCCCCTTCCAGATGTGTCTGGGTTGCTCACCCCAATCTAGAAGTCTTCAGATGCCAGCCTCTGAATAAGAAGCACGGAGAGGGGAATGGGTTGAGGAAATGACCTTAGAAGCTGCATTTTCTATAGAGCACAACCTCGACATAAAACACACGCACAATCTCAATGTAATCGGAAGCAGTCCAACTGCCAGCCGATCCCTTGGCAAGTTTGCGACCCTTACATCTTTGAAAAGTCATGAGAGCTAATCTAGCTTCAGGGGGGAAGAGAACCGCCCTGCATTTATAGGAGCACTCAAAGAGGAGGCCACATGCTGGCAGCAGAAAAAGAGGGCTGTATTAGAAGGAGAGCCTCCCAGGGGTTTTCCTGGTTCCTCTGTCCTCAAAGTAGCACAAGGGCCAACCGTGACCTTGGATGGCGCTAGACTGAGACACTCGTTGGCCAGGCTTATCTCCAGAGCATGTGAAGCTTTGTCACACTGCTGCTTCTGCTCTGCCCAGCACGGTGGCGGCTGGGTTTTAAATGTTCTAACGCTCAACTCACAGAACGATGATCTCTCTCAGCCGAAACAAAGATGGCTTTTGTGGCCAGAGAGTCAAAAGGTTTGTGGTGAACATGGAATGTCTGGTTCCAGTCCTTTCTTAGGACCATGTCTATAGGGGTTTTAGAATGAAAGAGGAGCTTTTTGAGTAGATCAAAAGAGAGGGTTAGCCCTAGGTTGGTCATCAGACCCACTGCAGGAATGGGACTTCCCCCAATGTTGATTGACTAAACCCCTACCCATTCTGTGGCCTAAATCCTGTAACCTGAGTTTATTCTTTCTTGCATCCAGCATGCCTCTCAACCCTGCATCCCCATTTATCCTTATTTTCTAAACCTGCCATGGCCTCATCTCTAGGGAGATATGGTTGAAATGGCCACACCAAACGCTCATGCCAAGTCACCTCCATGGCTTCTTTCAAATCACTCTTCAAAAGCCGTGGTCTCCACGGAAGCCTTCTGCATAATCTTCTCCCCCAGATCCCATGCTTTCATGTCGGTGTGTGGAACTCTACACCCCAGGGTCAAGCCTGGCTCTTCTGAGGTCCCCACGTAACTTTCTTGGATGTTTGAGCTAAAATGTGCTGATAACTTTTTAAAACCACCCTTTTCTGTTTTGACCTGCCCGGTCCCGGAATGACCCTCCAGAACGTTGCAAAAATGAGCTCAAATGTTGCACCAGAACCTTCCCCGGTCTTGCTTGGGTACAACTTTTCATAATTTTAAAGTTTATTGTAAGTTGAGTTATAAGGAGCCTGTAACTAAGCCTAAGTACATGTATTACATGGTAATGAAAAATAAAAACCTGGATGGTTTTCATTTTGCTCCCCTGGCCTTCTACCAGATTTTAAATTCCATTGGAGGCACACACGTACTTCTGTTCTTTTCCTTGTGCTCCAACAGCACTGTATAATAAGTTGTCGTCATCATCATCATCTTAGAATGTCAGAATTGGAAGGGACCCTATGAATCATCGAGTCCAGCCCCTTTCAAGGAGGCACACAGTGGGGAATCGAATTCTCAACCTCTGGCTCCATAGCCAGAGACCTCAACCACTGGGCTCTCCAACAGTTCTATGCAGGGCTGGTTCTACCTTTAGACACAGGTGGCAATTATGTAAGGTGGTAAATGCTTGAAGGTGATGAGAAGAGCAGAGAACTGTGCAGTTTCTCCTGTGCTGTCTAAAACTACTTGCAGCCTGGAAGGGTGATGGTAGACCATCCTATTGTTAAAGAAAGATTAAACTATCAGTCCATTTGACTTCTGTTCATGGAACTGGTATGGACACTGTCATTTGATTCAAGAAACTGCCCACCCAGGTTCCAGTTTTGGGAAGAAAGGCAGGGCATAGATCAAATCAATCCATTAAATATTATTGAGCCTACTCTGGTGATAAGTATGCATCTATTATGTATCTCTTATGGTTCTGGATAGCTCAGTGGTTTGGGTCTCTGGTTGTGGAGCCAGAGGTTGGGAGTTCAATTCCCCCATGGGGCCTCCTTGACAGGGGCTGGACTCGGATGATCCGTAGGGTTCCTTCCAGCTCTGCAGTTCTAAGATGATGATGATTCTTACCATTCTATGAAGTATGACCCAATGCTGGGAAGAAAAACACAACCAGGACAGTGTCAGGAACCAGCGGCAATTATGTCTTGAGAAACAGCAGTGATGATGATGGTTATTATTATTTATGAAAGACATACACTGCTTCCTGTAAGCTTTCAAGATGACCGAAAGAGGAACTAAAAGCAGGGATGAAATTACGAAACACTTCCGAGCAGTTACAGTGAGGTTTGCCTGGGATATGTCAGAGACCGGGTTCAATCCAAAACAGCTTTTCTGCATGGAATTATTCATCCTGTCTTGATTGCCTGGCTCCGTGCTATTGTTCGGATGGCAGCGAGATGCCTTTGTGAGGTGTGGTTAAGTCCAGGCAAAGAGAGCCGCACAATTACTCTGTGCTCATCAGATCTGCTCCCTTTGTGTTCTGAGGAGTCTCTGTCTCTTTCGTTTAGGGACAGGAATAAGTTTGGCAGCTTTTAACGCCTGCTATTGCTGCCCGGGGTCATGTGGTGAAGGCTGAATATGCCGGAATTTCTTTTCCTGTAGCAAAAGTCCTACGTTTCAAAGATTGAGGAGGCCATGGCTATTGTCAGGAAAAGCCCCCTATGAACATGGCAAGCTTTGATCCTCACCAAGAAGGGTTTCCATCTCCATAGAAGAAGAGGCTAAGATAGAGCAAATTAGCAACGCATGCTGTTCCGTGAAAACATGTTGTGCATGACCAATGCAGATGGTTAAACGAATGCATTTCTCTGGGAGAGTGGAGGTACGTGTGCGTACACACTTAGCCTTTGATCTGCACCTTTTAACAACCAAAGTTAAAAAAAAGAACAAGAGAAGAGAGCAAACAAATGAACCACAAAACATTGGGCTTTCCAGATTCAGCATACCTAACATTCTAGCCAGTGCTCAATTTAAGGGGAGGAAGTGGGGAAAGGCGGGCATGAAATCCATAATTCCTTCTTGATTGATTGAGTGGTTGGGTTTTCAACTTTTTTTTAATGTTTTCTTGCCCACCGAGACTTGAAGAGCGATTTACAAGCTATGAAACTTATTAAAAACAGGTATAATATACCCATTATCTGGAAGCAGGTTTAAAACATTCTCTGAAAGGTGGTTGTAAAGCCAAGCTTAAAGACCAACACCTTTTTGGGAATAAAAGAGCGTGAGCTGCCGATTGGAAGTTCAACAGAGAGGGGTCTTGGTCAGCTTCTCTTGCTTGGGTGTTTCACAGCAAGAGAAGGCACTTTCTGTAGATGGAACCAAATTATACCGTCTTTATTCTTTTAAAAATAGGAACCAAGGTGCCATTTTGCCCCACCCCCGCTGTGACACTTCCTTCCTCGGTCTGCAGTTCAGGTCTCCTGACACGCCTCCCGCATTTGTGGGGTTTCAAATGGGGACATTTAAATCTCTGGAAAGGGTCATAATATCTCTAATCCCGCCGCTATGTCATTTTGTAATCTGGATTTACAGAAACCCTTAATGCATATTATTTCATTGACTTCCAATGACTAAAGATTGAGCCAGGGCAGGAAGGGTGTGGGTGTCTCTTTTTAATGATCATAATGTGAATTATTTTGCTTACTCTGAAATGTGGTCCAGTGTGTGTGGGTTTCTCTGGCGCATAAGGCCCCAAAGCTAATGGGCCATCATAGTAGAGATGGGTGACTCCATATATATACAGTATATATATATGATGATATATTGCTGGCGGCAGGATGACTATGCTGTGGGTTTTAGTCTCAACCTTGGAAGACTCATTCTAGCTGCTGAACAAGAGTAGGTTCATCCCTAATGTAAGCTCCCCTGAAATGGGCACTGCCAGCCACCCCTGGGCCACCAACCGCTGGTCCTCCACCCAGAGTTCGGTGTCCCGTCATCCCAGTTCCACATCACGCTCTGCTCCGTCTGGGGTTGACTGCCTTTGCTGGCCTTGCCGTGGCCCCTTCTCGGCTGATTTGATGACCCAAGGCTTTGCCATTTGGGGAAATAGGGAAGACAGTCTAACATCAGCAGCCTTGCTCTAACACATTTAGTCGCAGAAATGCCCCAAAGCCGGGGGAAGGTTGGGGAAGGTCAGCTCTGCCATTTTAAAAGGGCCCTACTGTCCATGTGTATGCCTGTATGGACATGTGGACAATGTGAAGCCATGGCCTGTTCAGACCTTTCCTCTTTCAGGACCCTAGAAAAGGAGCTGATCTCTAGCAGCTTATAAGTCTATAAAGTTGCAGTTACAACTGTTTGAGAAGGCAGGCCTTTGGGTTTTTTTTTAACATATTTATATTTATTAATGGAGCAAGATTTATCAGCATACACACACACACACACATATGGAGCAGGATTTATCACTAAACAGGGGCAGAGTGAGTTTGTTTGTTTATGTGTTATGTGCAGCTGGACATGAAAATGCACCGTCCTGGGGAGGTGTGTGGTTCCCACGGTATGCATTCAACCATTCAAGTCATGCAAAATTTGAATTATGACCGGCAACAAGGTAGAAATGAGTCGCCCAGGCTCGTCTGGAACCCGCCACCCTTACCAAGCACCTACTTTGGATACTGGGGCTTTCTCCTTTTTACACCATTCAGAATGAGGATTTCTGCTTCCTTAAGAGCTGGTTTCCTGGGTATTCCTGGATCTTACGCAATCATCGTACCAAGAAGGACGTGATTTGTGTCCAGAAGGATTCTGTTTATGCTTTGTTGTTCTCATAGTCTTCTGGGTTGATTTAAACTCTCTCACACACACATACGCACACGTACAAATACATACAACACCCTTAATTATAAATCAAGTTTTACTGGAGTTCATGGCATCTCTTGTGTGACGTCTAAATATAGCACCATTTTGTTTTACCGCTGCCAGCTTTCCAGTTCTGGAGATTTTTTCCTCTCCGTTCTGTGCAGGTTTCTAAATGTCATATATCATTACATTCAGGAACAAAACACACACATGAGCGTGCACGGAAAAATACCCCAATGTGTTCTAGTGGTGTGAATTAGAATTGTACGCCCCACACAGTTCCACATTTTCCTTTTAAGAAGTCACGTTGGATAAAACAGGAACTGTGGGATTGTATACGAATACGCTGTGATTTGGCTGAATAATTTCAGTGGCGCAGCTAGGATGGGGGCCCATGAGCAGGTCTGGCTTCTTGTTTTCAAAACAGAGGGTGTGTTTTCCAACAGCGGCTGCACAAGGATGCAGAAGTGAGACGCTGAGGTGGGAGCTGCTGCTCCATCAGTTAGGAAAGCTGGCCAACAAGCTGTAGTCAATCATGTTTCAAAGCATGTGGAGGATGAATCCTTTGAAAACAGCACATTGACCTCATTAATGCCATTATTGTATTCATGGAAATGTAACTATCTGAAGAGAGATACACTGGGTAGGCTGAACACCACCTCGAGCTCTGTTTTTAGAGGCTGATCACCCAACTCTGCTCCTACCTTGACAAGGGTTTGCACAAGACCTTGGTGCAAGAACTGGTCATCTCACGGTTCAACTATTGCAATGATCTCTACGTGGGGCTTCCCCTGAGGCTGACCCAGAGACTACAGTGGGTCCAGAACGTTACGGCTGGTGCGAGCAAATTTGATCCCATTCTGGCTCATCTCCACTGGTTACCTGTTGTGTCCCGGATCAGATTCCAGGTTTTGATGCTCACGTATAAAGCCCTTCACCATTTGGGACCATATTACCTGTCGGAGCATCTCTGTCCAGTGTCATCTACACAGATCTTCCTAGGACAAGCTCCTCCAGGTAGCCGCTCCGAGGGAGGCCCATAAGTCATCTACAAGAGGTCAGGCCTTCTTCGTGGTGGCCCTGACTTTGAGGGTGGAGCTACAGTACGCCTGGCCCCCTCCTTCTCAATGTTCAGAAGGCAACCTAAATGGCTGCTTTTCAGGGAGGCCTTCCACACTGATGGCTCTACTTGATGGCTCTACTTGCCTCTAGTCTCGTTGAGAACCTAATAGTATATGTTTTATTTTATTTAGTATTGTTCTAAACCACCCAGAGAAGTGCATTGCACTAAAAGGGCAGCATACTTGAATTAAGTCAGTGAGATAGATAAGACGGACGGACGGACAGAGGTGCCTTCCTTCCTCAGGCATTTCCAGTGTGGAAGAGATGATGGCCGAGGCAGGGGGATCGTGTTCTCCTCCATGCCTGCGGGCGCCACATGCATTGAAGCGCTGAATAGGGCTTCTGACTGCTCAATAAGTGTGCCAGACTTGGTAGGTCTGGAGGCCTTGCGGGATGGCAGTCTCAGGAACCACGGTTGCCCATCCTGTTTCCTCTGGCAGTGAAAGCTGAATTGGCGATATTAAGGTTCCGGGCCGGCTCTACCATTTGGTGGGGTGACGGGTTTGACTCAAGTGGCAAATAGTGGCAACATTTACCCACTGGGATGTACCCCATCATCGACATCAACGGGTCATCCTTTCCTCCCATTCAAGCCCCCCCTCCCCGACTCACTTTGCTGTTCTTGCCAGCCTCCATTGTCCTCCCTTGCCCATACGCCGCCAGCCCTCCTGCTTTTCTTTCTGGTCTCTTCCCTGCCTCGTCTTCACCCTTCGCCGTCGTCCTTCCCCTCGGCCGCCTTCCCTCCCGCCTTCCCTCCATCTCGGTCAAAGAAGCACAAGTGAAGCAGCGTGACTTTCCTTCAAGCTGCCAGCAGAAAACCAGCAAAGAGGGGTGTGTGGGTACTGTGTATGTGGGGTGGGGTTGTCCGTCAGGAAAGTGAGGCACCGCAGACACAGAGGTGAGCACACGAAAAACGGTGAAGCAAATTATAATACCAAAACACAGAGGAACAGATAGGGATTTCAAAGAAAATCAGGGATGACAGTACAGCAAATCTGTTGCCCAAATCCCCTTGTGGAATTTTGAATTTCTGGTAAAATTCTTTTATGCTATGCAGTAAAAATATAGAGACTCACAGAGGAGAATAGCTTCAAGTTTCTCAGATAGGCCACCTCTTTCTCATTAATTGACACTTAAGGTCTGAGTAACAATCACCCCAGCCCAGAAAAGTCTCTCCCAGTCAAGCAAACTACAGAGAGCATGTGAGGTTGTAAAAAACTCCGACAAATCCTGTCCAAGTAAAAGCTCTTTGCCTACTGGTGGAAGAAACAAAATGAGAACGCCAGCCTAGCTTCCCTGATTCCACAGCCTGATGAGAATTATCCATCATCCTCCCTTCTCCCTTTCTCTCTGCTCTTATGCCCCGTGGGAACAAATTGTGAAGTAGCGCACAGGAAGAGAGGAACAAGCTGCCTCATGCCTTCCATCCTTCATATTTGGTACCTGAACAGTCCCAAAACATCAGTGGCTCTTGTGAAATGGAGTTCTCTCATACATAAATCTTTGGGGAAATCTCTCACATCATCACCCTGACCCTCAGCTAAGGCTTCGTCCCTTGTGGGTTAACCACACCGCTGGTCCTGCCCAATTAGGGATCCCATCACAATGCGGCATAGCCAATCAGTCCTCACCGAAGGCAAGGGCAAGGAAAGGCAATGTTAATGAATACACAGAGTATCCAAAACAAGGGAAATGTTTCTTAACACTGCTGGAAATGTTTGCCAAACAGCTGTAGGTACTTTCTCTCTGCTTTTATTATGACCCTCTCACATTTCAGCTGGCATTCAGGTGTCTACATTATTCACTGCCACCTGAACACACATTTTCCTTCCTCCTCGGTGATCATCGTTGTGTGTCCGTCCCCTTGTAGCCCAGGTGACAGACCTTCTGGCGGGCGGCGTCTGCTGCTTTTCCGTAGCGCTGCTGCACTGTGTCCATCTGATTGATTATTCCACAGCACTCTCCCTTCTAAGATCCCAGAAATGGTGTGATAGATGTTTTCAAGGCGGCGTCCACTTTGTTAATATTTGCTCGTGGATTCATTAATGTCTCTCCAGCCCCTGATCTGTCTCCTTTGATGTGCTGGCACCTTCTTTTGGTCTCTCCATCTTCACTGGCATTCACCTTGGAGAGGGCCCGCACATCTCTTTTCCTTGTGCTCTCTGCTATAATTTTATAATGGCCGTTTCTAATCCCATTTTCCCTAATAGGATTGTCACCTGATCTATCTGAAATATGCGCATTTTGCCACTTGGGATGATAAAATTGGCCAATGAGCGGTAGGGTTAAGGTTGCATCACACAATTCCCTTCGTACTTTGAAAGAAGTATCTGAAAGCGAAATCCCTGTGTGACACATTATGAAGGGCAAATATATAAAGAAATAGCAAGTATTTTCTTTAAAATATGTAGCACAGTAGAGGTTGTCTTTTTTCTGGTTGTTATAAAGGGAAAATACTAATATGTTGTATATTTATGATGCAGAGTTTTGAATTCTGGTCAAATTCTCTTTTTGATATGCAGTAGAAATACCGAGACTC
The DNA here is from genome assembly GCA_037013535.1 of Intellagama lesueurii. Classification (NCBI taxonomy): domain Eukaryota; kingdom Metazoa; phylum Chordata; class Lepidosauria; order Squamata; family Agamidae; genus Intellagama; species Intellagama lesueurii. The sequence continues at coordinate 19,933,262 of JBAJHW010000012.1, read as the reverse complement.
CTATAAAAGAAATGTTTCAAGTTCCCCAGATAGTCCACCCCTTTCTCATTAACTGGCATTTAAGGTCTCAATAACTCACTCTGAGAATTTGTAGGAGAAAGAATAAACATGTTTCATTACCTACAGGTGTGAAAAGATCAACAGCAAACAAAGAACTAATCGCCTTCAACAGACTAAAGAGAGGGAAAAGAAACAATAAGCAGATAGGCAGGGCTCTCTTTTCAATTCAGAGGCGGGAAGGAACGATTGGTTAGTGATGAATGGATTGACAGTCACCCCAGTCCAGAAAAGTCCCTCCCAGCCAAACAAACCACAAACAGCATGCGAGGTTGTAAAAACTCCTACATATACTAGCAATGGAAAATTCATTGAGCTCACCTTTCAGTGCTACTAAGTTTGTATCTCATGTGCAAACCCAAATTCAGTCCCCTGTTGCAACCGGTACTTTCCCAAACTGGATAATGGAGCTCTCCAAAACTTTCCCCCACTATGAAAAAAAATTAAAAAAAATAATTAAAAAAAAGTTGAAAAAATGCATTTGAATTCCATCAAAGGCTAAAACTGAAGAATCGGTGTAGCTGAGCCCAGAGCACATGTTTGGACCTTGTCTTTATCCTCTGTGGTCTGCCTGTAATGCCAGCCATTCCCCTTCCAAGGGTGTTTTTCCCATCTCTGCAGCCGCATGTCAAGCTTCTCTTCATGTCCTTTCTTTTTTTCCCCCTTTCCAGTTCAAAGGCTGGCCGTGGTGACCGATCCTTCAAGACCCTTAAAAAGTTGCATCCACTGTGCCTGACAGCGAGAACCAAGCCCACGAGGAGGCAAAATTCATGACGTCCACTGGGAAACATCAATTCCGCCCCTGTTTTTGGATGTCAAGCATCAACACGGAGGTAAGAAAGAAGTGACCTTTTTGGCCGGATCTGCAGGGAGGGACGTGAGTTGCCGATCAAGTGGGTGATGGCTGGAAGGGGAACAGAAGCTTTGTAGATAAAACACACCTTTATATATAAAAAAACCCCTCAAACACCACAGCAGGAAACCGCAGGTCGTATCTCAACGCGCATGCATTTGGGGATGGAGTGAGCCATCCAGAAATGGGTTTTGTTGGTGCCATTGTGGATGATATCTCTCCAAAAGAAGCGACAGAAGATGATCCGTCAAGATTACTTTGTCTGTTGACGTTTTCTTTGGTGGGGGACGCCAGCCTTGTGAACAAAGAGGCCAGCCAAGGAGCTCCCTGGTGACCTCCAAGGAAATGAGATAAAGTACCGTTGACCATGCTAAGGATGCCACAAAGACAGGTGCCCAGTTGGCGGGTGGTTGCTTAATGCTGTAGGCTCTCAAAGGAGGATCTCCCAAGGCACAGCCTGAGCACGTATGAAACCAGCCTTGTCAACTAATATCAGGGTCCATAAAGCAGATTTAATTTCCTTCATTTCCGCATGTGAGGTACCGTGTGAGTCTCTTTTAGCCCAGCGTGTCTCTGGCTCGCCAAGGTTGCACAGGAATCTCCAGCGCTGTGTTACCAATTGGTTTGTACAATGACTGTGGCAGTTCGACCACAGGTGTCATATAACTAGGTGTAATGCCACACCTTTTTCTAGCATAACTGGAACTGCTTTAACATCGTTTTTGATCATTAGGGGGTGGCTCCACTGCTTTATGTGTTTTGTACCACACCCCAGTAGCTTGTAAATTTAGATTGACTCTGGAAGTAACTAAAAGGAAAGTGTGTGGTTACTTTTGGAAAACAAGTAAAGTTACTTTTAAAAATTGCAATTATGACAGTAACTTGGTATTTGGGGGATCTCAGATCTATAACAGTAGTTAATTCCTTTAAATGAGTCAGTTTCTCCGTGAATGGTGCTAACATCTTTGAGTTAATCAAAACAGGAGTTCAGCTTAGATAGCTCCCAGGACCTTTTAGATGCTGAAGGGCCAAATCCGGTTCCCAGCCCCAGCTTGAACAGATCCACGGCTCAATGCTCACACTTGCGTAAATCTCACTGACTCAGTAGCTTTCCTTCAGGCGTGACTAGCAATTGGATTTAGGCCAGACGTTTCTGCCCCAGCTTGAAACCAAAAGTTGATCCTGGATGGGGCAACCCTTTCATGTGTCTACTCAGAAGTAACTCCCACAGACTTCTGTGGTTTCCAAGCGAGGAGAGGATGGTAGCCTGGCTCTTTCCTAGCTGGAAAAGCAAAAACAGGTTCCTCCCTCTGGTGTAAGCGCATAGAATAATGTCTTCCTTTCAAAACTGGAAAAGAACACCAGGCTGAGTAATGTAGTTTCTTCCAGCTGGAGCTGTGTATGTGTGTGTGTGTGTTTCCTGCACAAATGAACAGTTGTGTAGAAAGCTGGAAGGAAAATGTGTGTGCTTTGGTGCCATCTGTAAGGAGCTGCATCCTTCCATTTACAGAAAGAGGGGAAAAAAGAAGAAGAAGGGGGTAATGGAGAGAAAGAGAAAGAGTTTTTGAATAAATGCATACCTTGCTTTTTTGGCAGTGTGCAATTTTCCCCCTGCTGTTGTTATTCAAAATATGCTTTGTCAAAGGGACAAAGAGGAACCCTTTAATGGGAAAGAAAATACAGTGGGCGCAGGCGCTGCTGGATGAAATGATTATTACTAGTTGAGAGTGCGGAGATGATATTTTTAAAAAGGGGAGTTTCCGCTTGGTTTTAACATGTTGCGTTTAAGAAGAATAACAGCTGCTTCTGGAGGGAACTTTACTCGCCCGCTCTGCCGTCTGGGAGAACCTGGTTAATGACAGAGATGCTGCTTTCCAAGCTTTTATCCCTTCACCTCCATGACCACCATCACAGGGCAAGGTATGGGGGACTTAGTCTAATTATATATATATATATCTATATTTCTCTATCTCTCTACAAGCTCGCACTGCAGGGTTCTGCTCCCCAAAATGCTTAGGACTACTGGAGTTGGCTAAATCTGCATAGACACACTGAATCTGTGGGTTCCCGTATGTAAGTGTTGACCTTCCATTCAGTTATGGCTTCAGTGGGTTTCCCCTCATCAGTGTGCCAGGCATTAATGGGGCTCACAGTCGGATTTAGGTCATCCCTCTAGAGTCAGTGCCACAGAACTATAGAGGACGTACTTCTGAGAAGACAAGCATGAGCCCAAAAGACTCAGAGATGTTCTGAACTGGGTGGCTGAAGGTGTTGTTCTGCTGAGTGTTGGGAAGGACTTGAAGAAGAAGACATGAACTGCTGGATAGCTCAGTGGTTGAGGTCTCCAGCTGTGGAGCCAGAGGTTGGGAGTTCGATTCCAACCCCCTTGACAGGGGCTGGACTTCAGAATCCAGAGGGTCCCTTCCAACTTTGCAGTTGATGGTGGGGTTCTGGACATTGTCCAAGAAAAGAGACAGGTCCCAATTTGGTCACAAACAAGGTGTCCACACACCCCAGGGAAGCCCTGGGGCCATTGACATTATTTTTCCAACGCGTCGACACTCTGACCACGGGGGGGAGGGGGAAATAAGGGATAGCCGAATGACTGTAGTGGTGGCAGCCTCCCACGGTGACTTTCCCTCAGAAAAGTTGTGGTACGGTTGCACACACACACACCGTTATGAAACGAAATGTTTCATAACACAACCAGAGCAAAAAGAGTAGAAACCTTCAGGAGGGCAAGAAATTACGCAAAGTTAGCACGGTGGTGGGGTAAAAGACTCGGTAATGGTCGTGCGTCGTCTGGCCGCTAATTTAAGACGAAAACTCAATAGGCATAACTGGAAAACATTTCGCTGGTGTGACCGTGGCCTAAGACAGAGAGGAGGGCATCAGTAATTGTCAAGAGATGGAGGCAGGATGTGATCGTGGATGTGAGCCTCGACCGTGAGACAGAACAGAGGGGGAGAAAGACCACTGAAAGAGTCCCACCAGACGTCCACAACGGGGCACGGCAACTGTGACCCATTGACGTACCAGTTAATGTCAAAGAGAAGCTTGTGACAAAAGTGGTAGATCTGGGAAGCGTTCCTAGAGGCGATGAAAGGGGAGGGGTGAGCCAAGGAGACGTTGACAGTTATTAAGCAGAGCGGTTTGGGGAGCTGTCTTTCTGAACGGACATGAGCAAAGAGAAGCCATGGATTCATTTCACTCACGATTGGATGGTTAATTATGATGAATGACTCTGGCCTTATCTTTCTCCCCCCCCCCCCCCATCCAGCTGCTAAGGCTGAGGCTTCTTTAGAAGCACCCAAACCGATTATTTCCCCACTGGGCCAAGAAAGCAAAAGCAGTTTGCTGTTAAAAAAAAATCTTCTTCAAGGGGAGGGGGAGGATATTGGGTGTCTTTGGTCGCTCTTAACCACTCACTTCCCTAACCTTGTCTTTCTGGATGCAGGAGAGTGCCAAGAATCCCCGTCTTGGTTCTCTCTAGCATCCTGCTTCCGACAGGGGACAGTCAAAGGCCCAGAGGAACTCGTAAGCACTGTGAGGAGCTAACAGCCTTCCTTTGTCACTTGCCCCAAAACTTTGCCCCAGGATGACAATGGTTAGAGAGAGCACCAAAATCTGGTGAGTCTACTGGTCAATGTTAGGAAAATATACACCAACACCTCCTAGACTGGTTCTCCTTCCTTCCTTCCTTCCTTCCTTCCTTCCTTCCTTCCTTCCTTCCTTCCTTCCTTCCTTCCTTCCTTCCTTCCTTCCTTCCTTCCTTCCTTCCTTCCTTCCTTCCTTCCTTCCTTCCTTCCTTCCTTCCTCCCTCCCTCCCTCCCTCCCTCCCTCCCTCCCTCCCTCCCTTGGCATTGTATCAGCCCAGCCTAAGTTTGCAGGTTATTCCAAAAGCCCATAGCACACTTTGCACCTGGCATCTGCTATAGCTGAGGTTCTTCTTGCACCCCTTACCAAGAGTAACAACCACACTTTGCACTTCCTTGACGTGGAGGGCTTGGCTAACTATAGACCACAGCTTTAAAATGGGCTGAAAGGATTTCGTGGCCAAGGTGTAGTTACTGCTATGTAGGCTAAGATAAGAATAATCAAAGCTGCTGGATGTAAGCTGTTGATTCCTCATGAGCTTCAGGAAGGTATTATCCCCTGCCAAGTGAGAGCCTCGCATATTTGGCCACCTGCACTGAGAGGCATGGAGATTTGCCACATGCCAACTTGCTGTTCCGCAGCTTCTCAGCTAATTCTGCAGTCTCAGAACCCAGATTGCATGGGTAAATGATGCTTGTTGGGTGTTGCTAAGTTTTGAATTTCTGGTGAAATTCTCTTTTATTATGCAGTAGAAGTACAGAGATCCACAGAGGAGAATAGCTTCAAGTTTCCCAAAGTCCACCCCATTTCTCACTTTGGGACATTTGTGGGGAAAATAATTTTAAAAGTTTCTTTACTTACAGTTGCTTGAAATTACCGACTTGTCTATGTGGCTTTCTTTTACCGCACACATACTAGCCACCAACCAAACAAGTCAACAGGAAACAAACAACTGCCACCAACTGAGAAAAGAGAGAGATAGAACACTCGACAGAGAGGTGGGGCTCTTCTTGAATTTTAAAAGTTGGAAGGGATGATTGGTTAGTGCTAGTAGGACAGACAATCACCACAGCCAAGAGACGTCCTTCCTAGTCACTCAAACTACAGACAACATGTGAGGTTGTAAATAAAACTCCAACACTGAGAATATCCAGCCACACTGAAGGGGAAGAAAGTAGGTTCAGAGGGAAAAAAATGAGGAGGATTGTTGCTTTTTCTGTTGGACTTTTTCTGTCAGTTGGTTACTTGGTAGTGAAGACAGATTGTCCAAAAATTCATTACACCCATATTTTGTCAGCTGCATTTCCTCTGACCCTTCCACCAAATAGCCTATATTTCAATTTCTCCTCCCAACGCACATCCTTATGCAGTTTCAGATACTGTTTTGATATTTATTTATGTACATTTTACTGCTTCTGAACTTTGATGGTTTCACCATATACGGTTGTGGAGGTTTCACGTTTTAATGCTGCGCTGTTTTCCCCCCTTCCTTTGGATGTTTAATCTTCGCTGGTTTTGAAATCTTTTGGAGTTGATGAACAGGTTACATAGATAAATAGCAATGAAGCAGATGAGGAAATAGCCAACCTTGTGGGGACTGGAACACGGAGTCCACCCCTTTCTCATTAACTGGCGCTTAAAGTCTCAATAACTCACTCAGAGACATTTGCTGGAGAAAGATTAAAAAACGTTTCTTTACTACAGTTGCTTGGAAATACAGATTTATGTATGCTGCTAGAAGATGGAATTTTGCCATCTTCTGCAATTTCAGGGCCCAAACCTGGAACAAGAGCGGGCCCTATGTAACAGTGGCCAAGACAATATGCCTATGTTATGGGTGTGTGAGGAAGTGAGATACACTATGTAGATTTCCTATGCTGCCTCTGAAAACATAGTCAGTACAACACAAGTGCAAAGGCCTTCACATTGAGCCAAGCCACAGAGCCAGTTGGAATTGAGGAGAAGTGGAGTGCTGTTACTTACCAGAAAATCAGATTTTTTCCCTACTCCGAGACTGCTCATCTTGAGGTTTGTCCCCTTGCCTGGAGACTGGAAGGCTAGGAATTCCCTGAACTTGTTCCTGCCACCTTGAGATCTAGTAAAAGCCCTGTTCCTCCCTGATATCTGGAGATCAATGGGGCAAGCTGGGGCTAACACCAAAAGGGGTGGAAGATGGAGGGTGTTTTCTTGCAGAGTTATGAATTTTGGCTAAAAAAACTCTAGCTTGCAGCAGAAGTGCGGGGATTTACAGAGCAGAAGTCTCCCCAGAGCAGATCACTTTAAAAAAAAACACAACTCTCATCAACTGGCACTTACAGTCTTAATAATTCACCCTGAGACATTGGTAGGAGAAAGAAGAAAAGGTTTCATTTACTGAGAGTTGAACTGATGAGAAACACCATACTGTACAAAAATGACTGTTTACAGTAGCAGACCTCAACAGACTCACAGCCTGGTTCTAGCAGACTCCTCTAGACTATAGAGATGCAACCGCACACTAACTGCAGAACTGCCAGTAGTCTAAAAAGAGATGGGAAAAGTCATAGAGCAGAGAGACAAGACTCTCCTTGAAATCAGAAGCAGGGAAGGAACAATTGGTTCCTGCTGGATTGATTGACTATCACTCCAGTCCAGAAAAGGTCCCTCCCAGTCAAACCTACGAAAGGCAGCATACGAGGTTGTTAAAACTCCAACATATTTCCCCAAATCTGAAGAAGAGAAAGTGAGAACCGGATTCTCTGGATCAACAGGAAAAAAGCTGGCACATGTTTCTGGGTTTTCTGCTTGATGATTATCACCCAGCGATGCGATGGCCTCCATTTAATCTAGTTCCTTATATCAGAGGGTAAAATGAGATACCAGACGACCCCGCCACGAGTCAGACCCACAATAGGAAATACAGCTGAAAGATTAAAAAGGCGTCATGAAGCCAGGTAAAGATATTTATTTATTTACGGCCTTGCGTACCTCCTGATAATCAAGCAGCAGGGAGAACGGAAGCCTCCCTGCGGCAGGTCATAAATCTGACCGGTAAATCAGCCCTCTTCCTGGCTTGCGTTGAAGTCAATCTGCAAGAGTAGATTGTGGGATGAGATGGTGGACAGGAGAGGAGAGGGGTGTTTGTCTGTGTGTGTGTGGAAGGAATGTACTCGGGAGAAAGGTTGAGTAAAAGTCATTCTAAATTACTAATGTGCTGTGTGTAGACTTGGTTTATTTTTTATGGGGAAGGATTTTGCTTTTTAAAAAAAAAAAAAAATTACAGTGGTGTCGTTCAGAAATCCGGCCTCTAAGCTTTCTCCTTCTTTGGCAGTGGGGTCTTCTTGGGACAATCAAAGCCAGTGTCGCTTGCTCTGACTGGTAGCATCTCGGGAAAATGTTGCTGTTTCGGAATGGAAAGAAATTCTGGGAATAACAAACCCCTCCAAAATGTAACTTTTCTGAGCTCAGGGGCCCTCTGTCCTCCTCGG